>JAKGDA010000004.1:0-472829 GCA_021596325.1 Parafenestella ontariensis
AGTTTATAACCCTAACCCTAACCCTAACCCTAACCCTAACCCTAACCCTAACCCTAACCCTAACCCTAACCCTAACCCTAACCCTAACCCTAACCCTAACCCTAACCCTAACCCTAAACCCTAACCCTATCTACCTAGCATAGCTACTAGAATCTCTTAACTAGCTTAGCCTCTATACTCTAAGCTATCTAGCAGAAGCGTTCTACTATAATTAGCTAGCTATTCAAGTAGAAAGTCTACTTATTAGGCGACTAGTACGTATTGCTAGCGTTTCCCTTATTAATCGTAGCGTGTTTGCTATATATAAGCAGACTAATTATTACGCTTATTAGACTATATAAGCTATTAGCTAGATACTTCTTGCGCATATCTAAGAATTAGTTACGCTCTTCCTCTATCTACTTATTACGTTCTACTATAGGGAGTAGCTTCTCTATAGCTAGTATATAGGCATAGTAAACTATCCTAGCTAGTATATATAAGTAGTTCTTTGCCATACGTAAGCAGTTTATCTGCGTATCTATGCCTAGTATAGCAAGATACTATATTAGACTAGTTAATATCTTATTATTACTATAGCCTATAAGAATAAACAAAGCTAGCGAGTTAAGTAAAGCATTCCTCTAAGCAGCTAGCTCGCTGTTGTCTAGCTTTAACTATAGCTATACTACTAGCGCCTTCTAATTATTCTTCTAGCTAAATAGTTTACGCGCGTCTTTTATCTTGTCTACCTATATATTTTTATATAGTTAACGCGGCAGCGCGATACTGTTATTGTTAGTGCTACTAGCGTTGTCCTTGTTACTATTATTATATTTACTTTCTATGCTACTCTTTTTGCTGCTTACCTCCTTACTACTATTAATAGCTTGAGATCTCTATAATAGATACTTGTCTACTTAACTCTCTTTGTTAGTAATAATGCAGAGATAGAAGTAGATAAATTAGACTATATAGCTAGCGTATATTGCTTAACTCTTAGGGTTCTATAGTTACGCTAGTAGCTATTAATCTGCCTCTGCCTGCTTTACACTATAAAGCTATTGCTATATCTCCTATAGAAGTATTACTAAGCCCTTAATACTTTATTTAATTAATTTTTCTATTAGCTTAGTAGCTAGCTATAGCTTTGCTTTATTGCGGTTAGGCAAGCGCGCTATATAGCCTAGATAAGCGAGATTACAACCTTTTAGAAATAGCAACTATCCTATTCTCTTAAACTAGCCTATTTTATTAGTCTTTATAGCTTCCTCTATAACTTATATATTATCTTTAATCTATTGTCGCACTTTCTAGTAGTCCCTAAGTTATTACTGAACAACCTGATTAGGATCTACTTTTTCCCTATTTTCTTTATTACTATAATTAATAATAAAATATTTCTACAGCCTACCTATATAGAAAAACGTCTAGACTTTTATATCCTTATATAATGCCTTAGTATTACCTTTCTAAGCTTGCTAATATGCTTTTTTATAATGTTTGCGTATATTATCCTTATTAACTGTAATCTTACTACATATCTTGCACTATAGACTATTAAGCAGTTCCCCTAGCTCTAGAATTAGCTACGCAGGCTCCTTAGGCAGCTTAATTATACTTAGCTTAACAGTGTTAAAGCCTTTAAACTACTCTATAATCTCTCATTAGTCGCGGGCGGGCATAGCGTAGTGTTTACTAAGATGCGCGGCGAGACTAACTACTGCTATACTATGCTATCTATATATAATAACCCTAAACTCTGCTAGAAAGTAGAACACCTACTTATAGTTATTAAGCGCTAACTTTTAGGGCTATTAATAGGCGTACGCAGCGTTGTTGCTAGTGCTGCTAGCCTCTAGTAGTATGCTTATTTAACTATCACGCTTAGACTCTATCCTTAAAATTTAGACGTTAACTTAACTATAACAACACTATATATAGCACTACGCACTATACTTTTTAATAAATAAACACTAGGGACCATCTGCGATTATAAATATAAAAATTATTTATATAGAATGCTAAGCAAAAAAAGTGTAGGAAGTGCGACGGATTAGGGGGGTTAAAATTTATAGGTTAGGGGGGTTAATTATAGCCCCGCACAGGCTAAACCCCTAGCGTTAAGCTTATCTCAGCATAGGTTGGTGTCTAACCCGCGGCCTTATATTGGTTAGGAAAGTCTACCCCTATCCCTAGCGCTAATATTACTATAATTAATCCTCTTATTTTAAGCTATACTTATACTTACTCTACTTAGTTAGGAACTCTTAAATAATAGTATATATACCTAAGTGCCTCTACTAGCTCTTTATACTACCTCTTACTCTAGTAATATACTACGCCCTTCTCCCCCTTTTTCCTTAGCTACTCTTAATATTAATAGCTTATCTCTATTACTATCTTTATTATCTAATCCTATTAATACTATAATATAAAGTACTGCGTATTTGCTTATACTATGCTTACCTAAATATATATTATATTCTATATAAGCATACTTAACATAAGCTTATTCTCTTATACTAGTAGAAGCGTTACTATTAATAGTATAATTAGATATATAAGTAGCTAAAGATTCTTTAGTAGTGCTAGCTTATACTACTAGTTACTTAATATAAAGATAAGATAATACTTATTTACTACTACCTACTATAATAGTCCCTTACTAGTAAGCAAACTAGCGTATCTAATAAAGTTACTACTACTTATTAAATTACTAGCTAAGTCTACGCTTACTACTACTATAGACGCTAGACTTATCTCCTTATACTTCTATTCTATATAGTTAATACTATATCCCTAAATCTACTTTACTAAGTCTTTAATTAGCGCTTAGTATAGTACTACTACTACTATTACCCTATCCTCTTCTATATAAGCTAGAATTATAAATAGTAAACTCTTTCCCCCTCTTATTAGTAGTATAACTACTAATAGCGTCTATCTATCTAGTATTATATATATTACCTACTCTTACTTAGCTAATTTAAATCTTACCTCTTCTTTCCTTAGTACTTACTATAGTGCCCTATATAATATATTCTCTTATAGCTTCTCTATCTAAGCATTTTTCTCTTTTAGCTATAGTATTAACCTAGATATACTTGCCTATATTAGCCTCTTTATCCTTACTCTTTTACTACTATTAGCTCTCCTATCTACTCTACTTATTCTATTATCTACTCCTAAGAAGTAGTGCTACTTTATACTTAGTAGCTAGAACGCCTTAATAGAGTATATACTAAGATACTTTATAATATCTATTAGTATACTATAGTTACCTACCCCTATAGCTATTATCTAATTATTCTATAGCTTAATAAGATCCTCTCTATCCTTATCTACCTTAGCTTCTTCTACCTCCCTAACCTTATCTTAATAGCCCCTACTAAATAACTCCCCTATCTTTTCTCTATTAATACTAACTACTATATATTAGTAGTTATACGTATATAATACTAGCCCTAACTACTTACCTATCTTATACTTAAGTATCCTTATAAGTTAGCCTATATCCTATACTCCTTACTTACTACCTTAAATATAGTTATTTAAGTAGCTACCTAGTACCTATATAGTTAGATACTTATAGAATAGCTATATATACGCTAGATATACTACTATTACCTATCCTAGCTATAGTAGTAAAAAGCGTAGTATAATTTTTAGCTTATCTTACTATAACTATAACTTATAATAGTAGACTACTATTATAATCTACCTATCTACTATAAAGATATTATAGTCCTATAGTAATCTATTATAGTGCTATATTATTATAATCTCTAACCCTTAACCTAGTTACCTAGACGTAATATATATATACCTAAGTAGTAGCTCTAAGAACTACTCTACCTATAATAGATAGCGTTATACGTTTTTTTTTTTCTATATACTATCTTAGGACTATAACTATATACCCTCTTTACTTAACCTTACCTACTATAATATCTAAGAGAGCCTATTAGAGAGATAATTACCTAGCCTACTAATAAAAGATATGCCTTATTTTATAAATATAATATTATTAACTATCTATCCTAGTAAGATAGTAAAGTAGTCCTCTATCTTTATTACCTAGTATAGTAGCTAGAGTATTTCCTCTATATCTACTACTATACTCTATACTATCTTATAAAATTATTCTATAAGAATTAGGTAGCTATTTAGATAGAACGTCTTCTTATCCTTAGACTAGTATATACTACTAGTATTGCCTATATTTAGCCTAATATATTTACTATATACTAATAGACTTAGTATCTCACTTATTAGGCTATATAAGCTATTAGCTAAATATATGCTTTGTATAGTCTTAAACTTTTTATAGTCCTTATCTATCTACGCGTCTTACTATACTACTAGTAGTAAATATTCTACTCTAAGTACTTATATATAGTATACTACCCCTACTAATATATATAAGTAGTTTTTTATAGTTTATAGCTATTCTATCTCTATATCTATACCTAGAATAGTAAGAAAGTAAACTAGCCTACTTATAAAAATCTAGTTACTATATATAGTAAATATAAACAAGCTAAGTAATATAAGTAGAGCGTTAATTTACTCCTCCTAATTATTACTATTAAGTATAAGCTATAGTTAAATAGCTAGTATCTTCTAGCTATCTTTCTAATAGAATAACTTGCGCGTATCTTTTATTATATCTTTCTATAGCTATATTCGCGGCCTACGCTAGGGCTAGGGGCTACTATCTTCCTCTTCCTCTTTATTATCCTTATACTTACTTTCTATCTTATCTACCTTACTACTTAATAACCCCTTACTCTTACTACTCCTTAGTTATATTAAATACTTAATCTAACGCTCTTTATTGGCTATAATACGAAGATAATAGTATATAAACTTAATAATATAGCCTATATAAATAGCCTAGCTCTCTAGGTTCTATAGTTATACTAATAGCCTTATATTAATATTATTTAGTATAGCGCTATAGAGCTACTATTATATTTCTCTTATAAGTATAAAGAGCCCCTTAATGTATTTCTTAATAAGCGTCTTAGTTAGTTAGGTAGTAAGTTATAGCTTTACCTTACTTTAATTAGGTAGCTAGGTCTAATATAATAGATAAACTAGATTCTAGTCTTTAAAATGCTCTAGCTACCCTATCTACTTAAACTAACCTATTTTATCTATTTTTACTATATTATCTATAACTACTATCTCTACTTTAAGTTATTACTTAGTTTTTTTCTACTACGCGAGTTGCTATTAAATAATGTAGTTAAGATCTAAATTTCCTCTATTTTCTATACCTACTAAATTAATAATAAAATATTTCTATAACCCTTCTATGCGGAAAAAGCTCTATACTTTTATATCTTTATATAACGCCCTTATATTACCTTTCTAAGCTTACTGATGCGCTTTTTTGCAATATTTGCGTATATTATCCTTATTAACTATAATCTTGCTGTATATCTTATACTATAGACTATTAAGTAGTTCCCCTAGCTCTAGAATTAACTGCGTAGGTTCCTCTAGTAGCTTAACTATACTTAGCTTAATAGTATTAAAGCCTCTAAACTACTCTATAATCTCTTATTAGTTATAGGCAGGTATAGCGTAGTATTTACTAAGATATATAGTAAGACTAACTACTACTATACTATACTACCTATATATAATTATACTAAACTCTACTAGAAAGTAGAATACTTACTTATAGTTATTAAGCGCTAACTTTTAGGGCTATTAATAGGCGTGCGCGGTGTTGTTGCTATTGCTACTAGCCTCTAGTAGTAGGCTTATTTAACTATCCTACTTAGACTTTATCCTTAAAATTTAGACGTTAACCTAACTATAATAATACTATATATAGTACTGCGTATACTACTTTTTAATAAAAAATACTAGGAATTATCTACAATTATAGATATAATAATTATTTATATATAATATTTAGCAAAAAAAGTGTAGGAAGTATAATAGATTAGGGGGGTTAAAATCTATAGGTTGGGGGTGTTAAATATAGCCCTATATAGGCTAAAACCCTAATATTAAGCCTATTTTAGTATAAGTTAGACACTAACCTATAGCCTTATATTAGGTAGGTTAGTGTAGGTTTTTATTTTTTTAATCCTTTCCTTATTACTCTTTTTCTTATAATACCTAATAGGTTAGCGTAGGTTTTATTATCTACTTTCTTATAGCACCTAATTAATTATAGGTAACCCTCTCTTCTTCTCTAACCCTTATCTAACCCTAACTATATAAAAGTATAAGCTAAATTACTATTACTATAGCGTTAGTAATATTCTACCCCTATATCTCCTCTCTATACCTCTTCCCTAACTATCTAGTATATATATTATCCTCTATCTCCTAAAACCCTACCTCTTTAATTATCTAAAGCCTCTTTGCTATAATTTATGCTATAAACGCTAATAGTATTACTATATTTAGCTACTAATATTACTTATTAAGCTCCTCCCTTATTATATAGTACTTCTAACTAACCTAGTATTACTAATAGTTATCTTATACTATACTATCCTAGATTTTTACTCTAAACTAGTCTGCCTTCTCTCTTATATATCCCTCCTACGCCCTATACTATATTATCCTATACTACCTCTACTACTCCTCCTACTCTATCTCTACCTTATAACTAACTAGCTAGTATATTGTATACCTATTATATACTTCTATAAATACTACCTCTACCCTTGCCTATTCCTACCCTTATCTCTCCTACTCTTCTAACTATATACTTTCTCCCTCCCTATACTAATTATAATATACTATACTAATCTCTTAATACTATACCCTATACCTATCTATATATAAGCCTATTAGCTCTTATTAGTACCTACTTCTAATTAGAAACTACCCTATTACTTATACGTCTATATCCTTACCTTTTTATTCTATCCTCCTCTCTACCTCCTCCTAACCTACTATAACTATAATATTAAACGCCTCCCCCTTTTACCTACTATAACTACTTGCCTAAGTAAAGTTGCTTATACTTTATAGTATCTCTATATATAAGATATATATAATCCTTATAAAGTCTACCCTAGTCCTAAGTACTAATATAGCTACTATTAACCTACCCTACTCTACCTATGCCTATAGTTACTCTACCTACTTATTATCCTCTAACCCTATATAATAGTACGCGCACCTTAATGCCTTAGCTATATACTTACTCTATAGCTTACTTAGATAGTATACTACCCCTTTCTACCCTATCTACTATAGCCTTATAGCCTACTACTTACTTATTACTAATACTATCTCCTCTAGTATTATATAGTTATACTATAATATAAAGTATTAAGCGTTTAGTTATACTATGCTTACCTAGATATATGTTGCGTTCCTTACTAGTATACTTACCTCTAGCTTACCCTCTTATAATAGTAGTAGTATTGCTATTAATAATATAATTAGGTAGCTAAGTAGCTATAGATTCTTAACTATAAGCAGCTTTACCTACTAATGCTATACTATTAATACTAAATAGTACTTATCTATAATAACCTACTATAGTAACCCCTTACCCTATAATAGCTAGGTATACCTTAAGAAGTTACTATTACTTATACTATTACCTACTATATTAGCGCTAACTATAACTACTAATGCTAGGTTGCTCTTACTATACTTCTACTCTATATAGTTAACCCTATATATATAGATTTAGCTAACTAAGTTATTAACTAGCGCCTAATATAGTATAATAATAACTATTACCCTAGCCTCTTTAATATAAGCTAGTAGTATAAATAGTAAGCTCTTCTTACCCTCTATTAGAAGTATAACTACTAGTAGCGTCTATTTATCTAGTATAGTATATAGCGCCTATTCCTACTCTATTAACTAAAAGCTAATATTTTACTTACCTAGCACCTACTATAGTGCCTTATATACTACTATAGCCTACCTATCTTCTACCTAAATAGCTTTCTCTTTTAGTAATATTATAAGCCCTAATATACTCTCTTATATTAGTCTTTTCTATTATAGCCTTAGCTCTTTATGCCTAGTTATCTATCTATCTACCCCTAAGAAGTAGTACTATACTATACTAAGTGCCTAGAACATATCTATTAACTATATACTAAGATACTTAATAATATTAATTAAAACGCTATAGTTGCCTACCCCTATTACTATTATCTATAAGTTCTATAGCTTAATAAGATCCTCCTAATCTTTATTAACTTCTACTTTATCTATCTCTCTAACCTTATCTTAATAGCCCTAGCTAAATAACTTACCTACTTTAACCTAACTAATTCTAATAGCTATATAATAGTACCCTAATATATATAGCTCTATACCTAGTTACTTACTTATCTTATACCTTAGTACTCTTATAAGTTAGCTACTACTCTATACCCCTTCTATATTGCCCTAGATATAGTTATATATACTACTACTAAGCACTTATACTACTAGATACTCCTTAAATAGCTATAGATAGCTTAAGTATAGCGCTATAACCTATCCTAACTATAGTAGTAGAAAGTGCAGTATAACCTTAGGCGCGTTATACTATAACTATAACTTATAGTAGTAGATTACTAATACTATAGTAGCTACTATTATATATATATTATAGTCCTATAGTAAACTATTATAATACTATATTATTAGAATCTTAAACCTTTAAGCTAGCTAACCCTATTTAATATATATATAGCCTAGTATAAGCTCCTTAATATAGTCTAGCTCTTGTAGATACTCTTATACTTTTTTACTTCTTTATTAGCTATCTAAAGTCTATAGTTATATACTACCCTTTATACTTCTTACCCTATTTAGTATCTATACTAGCCCTTCTAATAAATAGTTACTAGCTATTATTATAAAAGACTTGCCTTATATTATAAATATAATATTGTCTATAACCTATATAAGATTAATTATAAAGCGCTCTACAACCTTATCTACCTAGTATAGCTACTAGAATCTCTTAACTAGCTTAGCCTCTATACTCTAAGCTATCTAGTAAAAGCGTTCTACTATAATTAGCTAGCTATTTAAGTAGAAAGTCTACTTATTAGGTAACTAGTATATATTACTAGTGTTTTCCTTATTAATTATAGTATATTTACTATATATAAGTAGACTAATTATTATACTTATTAGACTATATAAGCTATTAGCTAGATACTTCTTATATATATCTAAGAATTAGTTACGCTCTTCTTCTATCTACTTATTATATTCTACTATAGGGAGTAGCTTCTCTATAGCTAGTATATAGGTATAGTAAACTATCCTAGCTAGTATATATAAGTAGTTCTTTACTATACATAAGTAGTTTATCTATATATCTATACCTAGTATAGTAAGATACTATATTAGACTAGTTAATATCTTATTATTACTATAGCCTATAAGAATAAATAAAGCTAGTAAGTTAAGTAGAGTATTCCTCTAAGCAGCTAGCTTACTATTATCTAGCTTTAACTATAGCTATACTATTAGCGCCTTCTAATTATCCTTCTAGCTAAATAGTTTACGCGCGTCTTTTATCTTATCTACCTATATATTTTTATATAGTTAATATAGTAGCGTAATACTATTATTATTAGTACTACTAGCGTTATCCTTATTACTATTATTATATTTACTTTTTATACTACTCTCTTTACTACTTGCCTCTTTACTACTATTAATAGCCTAAGATCTCTATAATAGATACTTATCTACTTAACTCTCTTTATTAGTAATAATATAGAGATAGAAGTAGATAAATTAGACTATATAGCTAGCGTATATTACTTAACTCTTAGGGTTCTATAGTTACGCTAATAGCTATTAATCTACCTCTACCTACTTTATACTATAAAGCTATTGCTATATCTCCTATAAAAGTATTACTAAGCCCTTAATACTCTATTTAATTAATTTTTCTATTAGCTTAGTAGCTAGCTATAGCTTTACTTTATTATAGTTAGGTAAGCGCGCTATATAGCCTAGATAAGCAAGATTATAACCTTTTAGAAATAGCAACTATCCTATTCTCTTAAACTAGCCTATTTTATTAGTCTTTATAGCTTCCTCTATAACTTATATATTATCTTTAATCTATTATTATACTTTCTAGTAGTCCCTAAGTTATTACTAAATAACCTAATTAGGATCTACTTTTTCCCTATTTTCTTTATTACTATAATTAATAATAAAATATTTCTATAGCCTACCTATATAGAAAAACGTCTAGACTTTTATATCCTTATATAATGCCTTAGTATTACCTTTCTAAGCTTACTAATACGCTTTTTTATAATATTTATATATATTATCCTTATTAACTATAATCTTACTATATATCTTATACTATAGACTATTAAGCAGTTCCCCTAGCTCTAGAATTAGCTGCGCGGGCTCCTTAGGTAGCTTAATTATACTTAGCTTAATAGTATTAAAGCCTCTAAACTACTCTATAATCTCTTATTAGTTATAGGTAGGTATAGCGTAGTGTTTACTAAGATATATAGTAAGACTAACTACTACTATACTATACTATCTATATATAATAACCCTAAACTCTACTAAAAAGTAGAATACCTACTTATAGTTATTAAGCGCTAACTTTTAGGGCTATTAATAGGCGTGCGTAGCGTTATTGCTAGTGCTACTAGCCTCTAGTAGTATACTTATTTAACTATCGCGCTTAGACTCTATCCTTAAAATTTAGATATTAACTTAACTATAATAACACTATATATAGCACTGCGCACTATACTTTTTAATAAATAAATACTAGGGACTATCTATAATTATAAATATAAAAATTATTTATATAGAATACTAAGCAAAAAAAGTATAGGAAGTATAATAGATTAGGGGGGTTAAAATTTATAGGTTAGGGGGGTTAATTATAGCCCTATATAGGCTAAACCCTTAGCGTTAAGCTTATCTTAGTATAGGTTAGTGTCTAACCCGCAGCCTTATATTAGTTAGGCATGCGCGGCGTTATTGCTATTACTACTAGCCTCTAGTAGTAGGCTTATTCAACTATCCTACTTAGACTCTATCCTTAAAATTTAGACGTTAACTTAACTATAATAATACTGTATATAGCACTGCGTATACTACTTTTTAATAAAAAACACTAGGAATTATCTATAATTATAGATATAATAATTATTTATATATAATATTTAGTAAAAAAAGTATAGGAAGTATAATAGATTAGGGGGGTTAAAATCTATAGGTTAGGGGTGTTAAATATAGCCCTATATAGGCTAAAACCCTAATATTAAGCCTATTTTAGTATAAGTTAGATACTAACCTATAGCCTTATATTAGGTAGGTATACCCTAAGAAGTTACTATTACTTATACTATTGCCTACTATATTTATACTAACTATAATAATAGATACTAGGTTACTCTTACTATACTTCTACTCTATATAGTTAACCCTATACGCGTAGATTTAACTTACTAAGTTATTAATTAGCGCCTAGTATAGTATAACTACTACTATTACCCCTACCTCTTTAATATAAGCTAGTAGCGTAAATAGTAAGCTCTTCTTTCTCTCTATTAGAAGTATAACTACTAGTAGTGTCTATTTGTCTAGTATAGTATATAGCGCCTATTTCTACTCTATTAACTAAAAGCTAATATCTTACTTGCCTAATACCCTCTATAGCGCTTTATATATAGCTATAGCCTACTTATCTTCTACCTAAATAGCCTTCTCTTTTAGTAGTATTATAAGCCTAGATATACTTTCTTATATTAGTCTTTTCTATTATAGTAGTAGCTCTTTATGCCTTACTATCTATCTGCCTACCCCTAAGAAGTAGTACTATACTATACTAAGTGCCCTAAACGTATCTATTAACTATATACTAAGATGCTTAATAATATTAATTAAAATGCTATAGTTACCTACCTTTACTATAGTTATCTATAAGTTCTATAGCTTAATTAGATCTTCTTAATCTTTATTAACTTCTACTTTATTAATCTCCCTAACTTTGTTTTAATAGCCCTAACTAAAAGACTTACCTACTTTAACCTAACTAATTCTAACTACTATATAATAGTACCCTAGCGTATATAGCTCTATACTAAGTTGCTTACCTATCTTATGCTTTAGCACCCTTATAAGTTAGTTAGTACTTTATGCCCTTACTAAGTTACTCTAGATATAGTTATATATACTACTACCTAAGACTTATACTATAAGATACTCTTTAAATAGCTATAGATAGCTTAAGTAGAGCGCTATAATCTATCCTAACTATAGTAGTAGAAAGCGTAGTATAACCTTTAGCGCGTTATACTATAACTATAACTTATAGTAGTAGATTACTAATACTATAGTAGCTATAATTATATATATATTATAGTCCTATAGTAAACTATTATAATACTATATTATTAGAATCTTAGACCCTTAAGCTAGCTAACTCTATTTAATATATATATAGCCTAGTATAAGCTCTTTAATATAGTCTAGCTTCTATAGATACTCTTATACCTTTTTACTTCTCTATTAGCTATCTAGAGTCTATAGTTATATACTACCCTCTATACTTCTTACCTTATTTAGTATCTATACTAGCCCTTCTAATAGATTATTACTAGTAGTTATTATAAAAGACTTACCTTATATTATAAATATAATATTATTAGTTACCTATATGAGATTAATTATAAAGTGCTTATTAATATTATCTACCTAGTATAGCTACTAGAATCTTTTAACTAGCTTAGCTTCTATACTCTAAGCTATCTTATAGAAGCGTTCTACTATAATTAGCTAGCTATTTAAGTAGAAAGTCTACTTATTAGGCGACTAGTATATATTACTAGTGTTTCTCTTATTAATTATAGCGTATTTGCTATATACTAGTAGACTAATTATTATGCTTATTAGACTATATAAGCTATTAGCTAGATACTTCTTATATATATTTAAGAATTAGTTACACTCTTCCTTTATCTACTTATTATATTTAGCTTTAGGAAGTAGCTTCTCTATAGCTAGTATATAGGTATAGTAAACTATACTAATAAGTATATATAAGTAGTTCTTTACTATATATAAGTAGTTTATCTGTATATCTATCCCTAGTATAGTAAGATACTATATTAGACTAGTTAATATCTTATTATTACTATAGCCTATAAGAATAAATAAAGCTAGTAAGTTAAGTAGAGTATTTATCTAAGCAGCTAGCTTACTATTATCTAGCTTTAGCTATAGCTATACTACTAGCGCCTTCTAATTATCCTTCTAGCTAAATAGTTTATACGCGTCTTTTATCTTATCTACCTATATATTTTTACGCAGTTAATATAGTAGTATAATACTATTATTATTAGTGCTACTAGCGTTGTCTTTATTACTATTATTATATTTACTTTCTATACTACTTTCTTTACTACTTACCTCCTTACTACTATTAATAGCCTAAGATCTCTATAATAGATACTTATCTACTTAACTCTCTTTATTAGTAATAATATAGAGATAGAAGTAGATAAATTAGACTATATAGCTAGCGTACGTTGCTTAACTCTTAGGGTTCTATAGTTATGCTAGTAGCTATTAATCTACCTCTACCTACTTTATACTATAAAGCTATTACTATATCTCCTATAGAAGTATTACTAAGCCCTTAACGCTCTATTTAATTAATTTTTCTATTAGCTTAGTAGCTAGCTATAGCTTTACTTTATTATAGTTAGGTAAGCGCGCTATATAGCCTAGATAAGTAAGATTATAACCTTTTAGAAATAGTAACTATCCTATTTTCTTAAACTAGCCTATTTTATTAGTCTTTATAGCTTCCTCTATAACTTGTATATTATCTTTAATCTATTATTATACTTTCTAGTAGTTACTAAGTTATTACTAAATAACTAGATTAGGATCTACTTTTTCCCTATTTTCTTTATTACTATAATTAATAATAAAATATTTCTGTAGCCCCCTACTACTAAAAAATATCTAAACTTTAATAGATTTAAATAAAGCACTTTTATTACTTATCTAAGCTTACTAGTGTTTTTTTTTATAGTATATATATAGTTTATTAGTGTTAATACTAACTAAGTTATATATCTTATACTTAAGACTATTAAGTAGCTCCCCTAGCTCTTTAATTAGGTAAGTTTATAGCTCTAGGAGCTTAATTACTTTTAGGTTAGTTCTAGAAAAGTATATAAATTACTTTATAATCTCTCTTTATAATATAGCTAGTATTCTATAATACTTCTATAAATATATATTAAGATTAATAACTCTAGTATAATACTCCTTATATACTAATACCCTAAAATCCTCTAAGAAGTAAAAAGTATTATTATAGTTCTTAAGTAATAGTTTCTAGGAGCTACGCCTTTTAGTAGGGCTGCTACTATTATTATACTACTACTACTATAATATAGGCGCTTAGCTATTCTATATAACCTCTATTACTAAATATACTTACTATATAATACTAGGAAGTAATAAAATATAGCTTAGGGAAGTACGCGCTTTTAAAGATTAATAGAACTAATTTAGTTAATAAGATTCTATTATATAAATATATTATAATATATATTATATTATAATATATTAGGTATATTAAAATTTATATACTAGGTATACTAAATTACTATACTTACTTAGCGCTCCCCTAATATTAAGCCTAATTTAGTATGTATTAGGTCTAATCTATTGCCTTATATTAGTTAGGGTTATTTTAATTATAGCTATCTATTATAATTAGTTTATAGAGAGGTTTATAGAGATAAATTAGAGTATAAAAAGGAGTAATTAAATTAAGTAGTTAGTAGCTACTTAGTATATAGAGAGAATTAAATCTATAACCTTATAGCGCTAGGCTTATAACTATTAATACTAAATAAACTTAGGGGTAAGGATTATATTAATTACTACTTAAGGAAATAGAGCTAATAATCTTAAAATATATATATAGGATTAATTAGATGCTTAATTATCTAATCTAACCTAATCCTCTTAATTAAATAGTTTTATATAATTACCGCTTAGTTAGATTACTATACTATTCTATAATAATATTATATTATAATATATTAAGTATATTAAAATTTATATACTAGGTATACTAAATTACTATGCTTACTTAGCGCTCCCCTAATGTTAAGCCTAATTTAGCACGTATTAGGTCTGATCCGTCGCCTCATATTAGTTAGGTACGTGTCTGACTCATTTTTACCTTGTACCTTTCCCCCTTAATTCCCGATGTCGATACTGACAATGTCCCACCAGGTCTCGGCGCTGGACTAGCCCGTCATCTCGCATCCAAAGGAGCCAATATAGTAATCAACTACACTTCCGACTCCTCAACCACCGCAGCGACAGAGCTCGCCGCGGAGCTCGAAACCCAATACTCAGTGAAGACAGTGCTGGCACAAGTCGATATCACAACTCCAGCGGACCAGAGCAGCTCATTGAGCTAGCAAAGTTGAAATTCACCAAGGATGGGAGATTTCAGGTTGATATCTTGATCAACAACGCGGGTGTCGTGAACCCGGCACCTATGGGCTCTGTCACGCTATCAGATTTCGATGCAACCTTGCATCTGAATGCTCGAGCCCCGCTGTTTGTACTACAGGCTACTCTGCCATATTTGCCCACGGATCGATCCGGTCGCGTCGTCAATGTATCCAGTATAACAACATCGATGGGCTTCTGGTGGCAGTCCAGCTACGCCGGCAGCAAAGGCGCTCTCGAAGCCATGACACGGGTATGGGCACGAGAACTTGGCGAGCGCTGCACAGTGAATAGCATCAATCCTGGCGCAATGGCAACAGGCATGTATACCGGCCTGCCGAAGGCGATGCTCGAGAAGGTCTGGTCATTGAACTACATGGCGCCACTAGCAGCAACTCGCGAAGGCATTGACCCAAAGGCGACTATAACAGCTGCGAAGGATATGGGTGGAAGGCCCGCGTATCTTGAAGAACTTGCGGGGATTGTGGGGTTGTTGTGTATGCCTGAAGCTGGGTGGCTAACAGGGCAAGTCATCGGAAGCAACGGCGGTGGTGTGATGACGAAAGGATAAATTGGATATACTGTAATAATTATATTCAACAGTTTCTTAATAACAACTCTAGTTATATATACATGCTTAATACTTTAGTTATTGTTGCATTATTTGTAAGCAATATCTCTATTACTGAAAAGCGGAGCTTACCCCATATTTGGAGAAAGACGGGCGCTTGACTCGTACCAAAGCTGGAGACACGGCTTGCTAACCTATCTTATTATTCCCTGAGGACCGTGCGGCAACATGTACATTTAGTAGATGCTCGTCCCTCCGCCCCGACGGTTTCGCAAGACCAGAATACCTAAGTCAAAATGACTACTTCTACTCCCATCAGCGTCACCTCTTCCTCACCAGACACCCACCCTGTCATAGCGGGCTATTTGAATGACCAATCCCTCTTCGAGACTCGTGGTTTCGTTAATGGCAGCTGGACCGGAGCAACAGACGGTGCAACATTCCCTGTCTACGATCCCGCAACCGGCCAGGTACTTGCAAATTGTTCGAATTTCTCCCAAAACGCGTTCGTGTCATCGATCGAACGTTGTCACGAAGGATATACGGCCTTTTGGACGGGAACGACAGCGAAAGCTAGAGCTGTGATCCTCAAGAAGTGGAACGATTTAATCCTGGACAATATTGATGATTGTACGTCCCTCACATAGTTTTAGAATTTTGTTCCGTTTTCTTTCCGCAATGCTTGGGTTTTTTTTCAAATTGTGATCTGAGGACTGACCCGACACATAGTATCCACAATCCTCTCTCTCGAGAACGGCAAAGCGATTGCTGAAGCTCGAGGAGAAGTAACATACGCTGCCTCATTTGTGCAATGGTTCGCTGAAGAAACTACCCGCTCCTATGGCGACAATATCCCCAGCTCGTACCCCAAGTCAATGGTGTTGACATTCAAGGAGCCCGTCGGTGTGTGCGGCATTATTACACCGTGGAACTTCCCTGCAGCAATGATAACCCGCAAGATTGCTCCTGCATTTGCAGCAGGTTGCGCGGTTGTCATCAAGCCACCCAGCGAGACGCCCTTCACTGCAGCGGCACTAACAAAGCTAGCACTACAAGCGGGAATTCCCGACGATGTCATCGCTCTGGTGCCGACGAAAAATCGTGAAGCGTCGCTGGAATTGGCGACGAATCCGAAGGTCAAAAAGATTAGTTTTACTGGGTCTACAGGCGTTGGCAAAATGTTGACGAAGCTTGCGGCGGGGACGATGAAAAGGGTGAGTATGGAATTAGGAGGCAATGCGCCTTTTATCGTCTTTGAAGATGCCGACTTGGATGTTGCGGTCGACGCTGCTTTGATATGCAAATTCAGGTCGTCAGGGCAAACTTGTGTGGTAAGTGGTCGTAACCGTCTTATCTATACCTTACCACCTGAGATAAGCTTCCAACCGCTAACATTGGCCGTTGTAGTGTGCCAACCGTTTGTTAGTTCACGAAAGTATCGTCGAGTCGTTTACCCAGAAACTGGTCGCCAAGGTGAAAAACATGCGACTTGGAAAAGGCATCGACACCAACACAACCCACGGCCCGCTTGTCAACGCAGCGGCTGTGACCAAAGTCGAGCAGCATGTTGAAGACGCAATAAAAAAAGGAGGTGTGCTACGGACTGGTGGAAAGCGACCGGACGGCCTAGACGGCGGCTTTTTTTATGAGCCTACAGTCATCACTGGTGCGACCAAAGACATGGATGTCGCGTATGACGAGACTTTTGGTCCCCTGGCACCGATCTTTGGGTTCCGCACTGACCAAGAAGCACTGGATTTGGCCAACAATACGGAATTTGGGCTGGCGGGGTACTTCTTTTCGCAGGACCTTAATCGTGTGTTTAGAGTGGCTGGGGCACTACAGGTCGGAATGATTGGGGTAAATACAGGGTTGATCAGCGCGGCAGAAACTCCATTTGGAGGCATCAAAGAGTCCGGAATAGGGCGGGAGGGGAGCAAGTACGGGTTGGCTGAGTATCAAAACATCAAGGCGGTGACGCTTGGTAATGTCGGGAGATAGTGGGGAAGATGAGTCTTGGAGATATACTCTCTCTTCGTTAGGCCTGTCTTAGTAGTTGGAGAAGATGGTCTCTAGTTTTCTCCGCCCGCCCCACTTTTCCCCCGCAAACTGATCGACCCCGAGAATTTTGTCAGTGGGGAATTGGGGAATCATGTAGGTAAACTCGATCCGGTTCCCAGCTTAACGTTACGGCTCCGCCGACTATGACTTTCATGCCTAACAGTACATCTATTCGGGCGGCAGTATCATAATCGCCGCCGCCAATGGTGCTGCGGTGGGGTACTCGCCACTTGGGACTGCAGTTCGCAGCGGTTCTAAGGAGATCGGTCGTGACCGCGGATCCTCCTGCTGCTGTTGTCGCGCAGGGTCATCGATAGGAGGCAATGTCACCATTTCCGACGCGCGGGCGATGGACGCTCTCTCGCAGCCGTTAACGGGGGCATGCCCGCTGAGAGAGAGAAACTGGTGGGCGTTGACGCCGTCGTGTTCCTACCTACTCGAGTCGCAGATGGCCTTTCACACGGGCATGCGGCTGCTGCGTACCCACGGCACCATGGTCGTTTTAAAATTCCCTAGTGGCTTCCAGGACAGCTTCGTCCTCAGTTCGAGAGATGTTGTCGCTCGCGATCTTCGCTTTGATCAGCTGCGCGGTATGCTTGCCTTCGCCGCTTTCCATCCCCTCGTGGCTATCGTGTATATGTAACCTTCTTAGAATACTCTAATCAACTTGTGCAAAACTTCCCACCATAATGGGGCGGTGCAGTAAGCGGTGGAAAACCGCTGGTGTTTGGCTGGAGAGCACCATACCGGGATAAAAGTCTCAATATGAAAATCTTCGCAAGAAGATTTCGATCTACTGTTCTACCTGTTGATAGCTGGGAGCACGGTTGACGAGCCAGTTTTATTGTATAGTAAGAATACTACACTCAAAGTCTAGCACATCCCCGAATCTACAATACTAGGCTCGAAGAACCGACACTAATACCCAGCCTCACGTTTATTCATCTCATGCGAGTGCTCTTACACGAGGACGTAGCTATCCATAGCTTCCTGTCTATGTCATTGCCTGAAACTGATCGGCAGAGTCAATACCATCAACCCAGTCGACCCTCCACTTCGTATAGTACTCCGCAGTCGGCTTTAGGTCCGCCTTCTCGCCATCCAGGATCCCGATGGGTATAATTATCAAATCCGCAACCCATGCATTCTTGGGGTTGGTTGTATGGACGTGAGAGCCACAGTTGCCACAAAATGATCACTCCACGGGGAATCCAGAATCGGTCGATGAGTCTAAATACGTCCGAGTGGTCGACTTGGGATCCGAGATTTGGGTGTCCTGCTATTGGATTAGGCACTATTTAACTGCAATCGTTTTCCTGTTGCGACCATACTCTTATGCGATAGAAGACATTGGCCTCATAAGCCGCACCGCAGGACTTCTGGCAGGATAGGCAATGACATAACACTTTACGGATAGGTTCTCCTCGCAATTGGACTTTGATGTCCCCGCAAAGGCAGGAGCCGTGGTATTTGGACTCGAAATTCTCCATGTTCGTCTCAGAGAATTATTTGTATGAATGCGGAGATAAGTTAGCGTTTTGCATCAACGCTCTACTTATTATATACTGAAGCAACGTCGGACTTTACAACGGAGATGACAGGTTAAACCGCAGCCCAAGGGGACTAAATCCAATTCTAGTACACTGATTGGTGCGGGGATCCGATGAATACCACTAGTCCCGGTTTAACGTAGAGTAACCGATCATAATCCGAAAATATTCGGGACGTAAGAACGTTTCCTACAACACCGTGATATTACAAACCAAATCTTTCGAACCATTCTAGGTGTCCCACGGCGCTACCGCCCCTTACGATTAAGGTAGGCAAATTTGTCGCCATGCCCATGGACGCTGTCGTTGCTAGAGATACTTAGCCAACTAGACGAGAGATCTGGTTATGGCCTTGCTACAAGTCATCATGCTTGGCTGCAGTGCTCCCTAGTATATATGCATCCATCAGTGGTATACCCTCCTTCTGCTGTCTCTTCTCACTTCCTCAACACCGTCGCCCAGAAATAAGAACAATCCCTTGCAAGAACCAAGCATTCAAGTAGCGTTTTAGGTGACTTTGGACTATCGCGGGCAGATTCCATGGGAGGCTCTCTTAGTGTTGTTACCCCGCTATCCCACCTACTTGCCATAACAAGCACTCCACGTGTTTCAGTACCATGTACCCTCCTGTTTAGAGTTGTAGTTAGTGTGGCACTCGACCTACTCATAGCTAACTTTGGCTCTCAACCTACCGTGCCGCAATGGCGATCGGCCGAATTTCTCGTGGATCATCCCCCAACTCGTCACGTCCGATATCAATGGCCGTAGCAAAGTATTGCCCCCAACCAGTACGCCTCGACCCATTTCACTACGCCTCGACCCAACTCACTACGCCTTGATCCAGTTCACTACGCCTCGGCCCAATTTACTGCGCCTCGAACCATTTCATTACGCCGCAAAATCTTTGAACCCCGAAATCTCCCCACGTTACGCAGTACATCCTACGCAGTAGCAATCAATACTCCCTGCTCTGGTTCACTTTGGGTCGCAGACGCCTCGACTTCATTGGTTCGATTGGGCCTACGATGTAGGCGCCGTGTTTTATTGCTTCATTCCGTAGCAAACAGCTAGGTATCCCGTCTATTTACATCTGCTTTTTAACCGCCCATCTCGGACTGTGCTTCACTTGCAACACAGTCTGACCGCAGACTTCAACATCGGAAGCTGCGATCGCATGACAAAATGGAGGCTCAGGGGAAGACTGCTAGCTTACTTGCCAAATATATAAGACATGTGAGTTGTCCAGACTTATTGTGATCCACACTCTTCCTCTATCTCACCGACAGCAATCGCAACGCGCGAGGATATCAATATGTTGTCTTTTCCCAAGTTTGCATACCTGGTTCTTCACTGGCGAGCACTGCATATCCTTATTTTGTAAACATGAATTGCAACCAAGGTTCAGAAATCCGGGATCTCGCGGATGCCTTAACGGATGTCGAAGAAGTTGCAAGAGGCAAGTGATGAAGCTATAACGTCGACTCCTACTAATATTTGGAACAGCTGCTGTTGTGGCCCTTACGTCCAGCAAGATAAACGGCAATGAAGACGTGTTCAAGGCCGCCTACGACCCTCTCATGTACTCAGCGGATCAGCCCGGCTTGCTTGGTACGTATTCATTCCAACATGTTTATTTCAATAGATGCTCTTGCTGATAGCGTACGTCCTGGGTAGCGACTTTCGGGGCATTAGCTACCCTCGGGTCGTCACCCACTCTCACTGTCCAAATCTATTGCAGGGAGAACCACCTACGATACCACAATAATGATCCCAAAAGCTATTGGGAGGACAAAGACTACTATAGTAGGGTCAACAATAAAAGGATGGCTATTGGGGCCGCCCCAAACTCAAAGGACAAGCCCGGTGCTAAAGGATCGTACACAACTCTTGGTAAGTGACAGATAACCAGTTGGATGAGTTTATGGATGCCATCTTCAGTTCTTGTTGCTGGGAGACATCAAAATCTTTAATCATATCTAGTACACATGCTTAATAACATGTGTAGGCTTCAAGTGGAACGACCAGTATGATTGCTCAGGCAACGCACACATTTATCTAGCGTCTACACGAATGCATCCGCCGGCAGACACAGACCGAGATCTGAGACGGTATCCAGTCAAACTGCTACATGCTATCGGTGACGGTAGGTTGACCTCCGTCCATTATTGTTCAAGGCACTAATACAATCCGACAGTAGGACCTCCCGATCCAACAACCAAGAAACGCGCACAGCTTATCAAAAACGGACCAAGTGGCGTAAAGGTCTATGGCTGGGCACATTGCAACTCTCGAAGAATCCAAAACGAGAAGAATAATGACATTGCTGATTGTATTACTTTCCTGGCGCAAGCTATTTATCTCCAGATTGAGGGCAAGGACACGTATTAGACGACGGGAGAGGTTGATCCCAAGACTTTGCGCCCCAAGCAAAGTCCTTAGAAGAGATGACCAGGGTTTTTCTAGAGTGGTACAGAAACTTGATGGTTTGAGATAAACCCGGTACGTTTCTTCTTGATATAAGCTAAACATCCGTCTTTAATTTAAATATACATATATAATTATTCGCTTGTCTTCTCGTCTGTTAGTATTCCTCGTAATAAATGAGCAAGCGAGCAGATCCCAGTTAGCGTGGCTCAAGAACTTATTGCTATGGAAGAATGATGCATGGTTGACGATGATAAACAGTACGTGGACAGCAAGCGCGAAGATACAATATGTATTAAAGTTTAGACAGCAACTACTTCTACGATTATGTGATGCAATGAAGACACATTTTACTATGTTTCTACGTGATCTAGCGCCCCAAGCAATGCTTATAGCTCTCGCTCTGGCGGAAAGGTGTTACGGACCTTTGAGATCTTGAAACCGCCGGGACAACGTGTCTGAAAAATACCCTCAGGGTCATACTTCGCAGCTGCAGCCTTGATCTTGGCAACATTCTTCGCGCCATAGCCTCCAAGAGGGTTCTGTCAATAGGTTAGTGAGGCACCGAAAAACATTACACTGGACTCTGGTACCTGGTATGAGTCGGCGTAGTTCATGTACTGCCATTCGACCAAACCTCCACGACTAGCTGCAAACGCTTGTAGCTCCTCACCGTACGCTCTTAGCTTTGTCCTTGCGCGGGTCTCAGTGTCTGCGCCCTTGACAGCGATGTCGAACAAGAGCATGATGGCATTGTCCTTCTCACGTTCAAGGCCGAGCATGTTGCCACCCCGCTCTACACTGTGTTTTGCGAAGATGGTCGGAATTGCTTGGAACATGCACTGGGTAATAAAGTCGTGGTCAGTATTGTCCCTCTTCCATTCGTCGACAAATTTCTCGTGAGCTTTGACGATATGTTCGAAGATCTGAGGGTTGTTCTTGAATGTCATCGTGAACCAGACATCACTACAAAGTTAGCTCAATTATCCAATCGATTTCTAGTAGACCCAAGTATCGAGACAAAACGTACCGGTATCCAGTAGCCTGCTCAAGCTCATCGGTGAGATTTTTGTGGGTTGCCAACCTCATGGTGGAAGACGTAGAGTTGATGGCCATGAACTTGTCGAAACCTTTCGGAGCCACGTTGCCGGCGACATCCTCGTATGCACCAATGATGACGATATCGGTCATAGAAGGCAAATAGCTCCAAAAGATGATGCTGGAACCATCCTGATAGTTCTCAACGTTATCGACCCACGCTGTGTATGCGTCAATGTGCTCTTGGGTGTGATCTTTGGTGTAGATGACCGAGCCACCCCAAAGGTTTCCCTGCTCGAAGGTTTGCATGTCGAACCTGGTAACGATTCCGAAGTTCGCAGATCCACCCTTCAGAGCGCGGAACAGGTCGCTGTTGTGGCTCGCATTGGCGGTGATGATTTCTCTGCAGGAAGTCAGTTTCAAGACCGGGTAACTATGCCGCAGGTTACTAACCCGGTGCCAAGAACAACTTCGTAGTTCTGAACCTGGTCACACGCGAAGCCGCGATGAGCAGTAAAGAAGGAGTTGCCTCCTCCAGTAAGGAACCCAGCAACACCAACGCTGCTGGCTCGACCTCCAGCAACGGTGACTCCGTAAGGCTCGAGTGCTCCGTACACCCCTCCCCATCTGTTTCCAGGCTGGATATGCGCAAGATTTGCGGCCTTATCATAGGTTGTTGTGTTCAGAAGACCGAGATCAATAGTCAATCCATTCTCGATGTTGTTCGAGCCGGCCCAGGTCGTGTGACCACCACTTCGTACAGCAAATTGGCAATCAGCGGCAGGGTTTCCGGAGAGCGTCTTGAGGGCTAGGGATACCTCCTTGGTAGAAATGGGTTCGACGATACACGCTGGAGTCAATTGGGCACTGACAGACCAGTACGAAGCTATGCGGGCCTGGTATTCCGCATCACCCTCGTAATGGACGTGGGTCAAACCAGCATCCTGAAGGGCTTTGCACTGTAACTTGTCAGCTGTTGTGGAACTTTGACTTGGAAGTAGATTTACATACGCAACTTGCTGGCTTCCCAGTTTGATCCTTGACTGAGGTTGCCTGTGGAGGAGCGCAGGAACTGGTGGTAGCCAGAGCGGGCTCGTACAAGCCTAGAAGGGCAATGAGCGTCGGTGCAAAGGAATGCATAATGTCCGAGTTCGAATCCTAGGCACACGAGGAAAAACGAGCGTGTCTTCCCAACGTAGTGGGACAAGGCATGGATTTATTCCCATAAACCATATAGGGGCCGGAAGTTTATAGCCGACATGAAAAAAGCGGGTGGGGTGGCCTTAAATGGGGGATATGATTTCTTTCATGCAGACTTGTCAGGTTTGGGAACAAGATGAACGTCCGGCAACCACATACCATCGCTGCCGTACCGAATTGCTTCCATAGTGAACGAGCTTGCCACGCGGCTGTGGGTCGGCACCTTGTGGCCGTGCATTCGAGACCAATGCGGATGCTGCATAGGTGTTGGTTGCGTGTGGCCTGTCGCGTGATTTATTTACACGTTATTACACTCGGGTTCTCCTTATTGGAGACTCTTCTGACCGATTTTTATAGAATGAAGATCTCCAGTTTTAGTTCAAGAATGAGGCGGTAGTACCGGGCCTAAGGACGTTCCCGTCCCTGCGCCGACGGCAGGCGCCGTCGGTCACGGGTGTGAATGGTTAGCCACGGATCCACCCGTCAGGGTCAACGATCCTTCGGCATGTGGTGCCTGGTACAATCATATGCCAGACCCATCATATGCCCCGATATGTGTTAGACGCATGCATGCGCATTGGTATCCACGACTCAGTCTCAACTCCAATCAGTAAGTCCTTGTTAGCCCCATATAAATGCCTCCAACTTCGCCGCATATACAAAATAGAGGAAAGGATCAGCGTACGCCTAGACCGTATAATGAGCAATCAGTTGAAATGGAGACCTGACGCTGACGAATTTGTCACCAAACTCGACGGCTTTGTGGTAAGTTAGCCAAGCTGGTGAGGTCTCTTAGACATGTCAACTAGTCACGAATTCGATGTTTCTATCAGGAAATGAGAGTGCAAGACGAGGCATAAGTCGATGTGCGGCAACCCTGTATGGTCATAAATAAAGCGGTGAAGTTAGAAAAAACTCAGCACGAACCTGTACAGGTCTAGTCATGGTATTTTCAGTCGGCAACTTACAGCCGAACCCTGTCCGTTGCGACCCGCTAGTGCGCCAGCTTTTGCCCAACACGAACTACAGTACGGTCCGGAGCCCACAGCACCTCCGCAAACACCTGACAAGTATTGCAATGTGCAATGTCAGACCTGAGTAGTGACTATGAAGAGCCAGGATAAGCAAAACTGAAGAGCGGTAAGTTACACCATTAGCATCACATCACTCGTTGGCAGTGTACTGCATGCGATGTCTTTTGCGCAAGGGGAGTGCATACCAAGTAGTTATAAGACCGTCTCGATCTTTCCGTAGTCCTTCATTTGCGGTTTGCTTTCATTGTACAAAATATCTCGGTGTGTGGGGGTTATTAAATGTCCCACGACGTCCCCCGATCATCGGACAGCGCGCCCGAAACCATGTTCCCAGGACTTGTCCAGGTATGTCAAACAAATGTCCGGTACTAGACCAGGGGGAAAGCACCGACGTTAGTACGGGGCAGTCAGAAACGAACTCGGGAGTTAGAAGCGCGATCATCGCGATGATCTCTCGCCCACGGGCAACCTTGCACATTGTGAGACAATGGAGCCAAGTGAGAACTTAGAACTTAGGAGAAGTCAAATATCCACTTCCTCCTTAGTATCGGCGTAGACTCTGGCTTGCAATCGTTCACGCTACGGGAGAGTATACTCGAGTGTAGTTGCATTCTATCCATCACTCCTTATTTGCCAAATCATTGGCCCATCATGTCGAACGTTAATGGGACTCTCACGATGATTCCAGCTCCAGAAGGCTATGTTGTCGATTTTGCGAACCCGCAGCGGCGACTCGTCACTCCTACATATGCCCTCTTTATTATCGAGAACTTCCTGGCGATTGCCTTCCTCGTGCAGCGGCTGTATACAAAGATTCGCCTTATGCACATTTTCCAAATCGACGACGGTACAGCTCTTCATAACCACAGACAATTAGATTTGACTAACAAATGATAGTCACCGTTATACTTGCCTGGGCACTCTCAGTCGGCACCCAGAGTTGTCTGGTTGCAGGTTTCATCACTGGTTGCATTGGCGTGCACGCATGGGAGATTTCAATTGAGAAATATGCCTTTTATTCACGTGTGAGTTTGAGACCCTTCTCATTTTGCTTACCTCTATCTGAGTCGGAATATTTTCACTGACGTCGCAAAATATCAGCTCATCTTGGCCGCACCACTCGTATATGCGCCTTGCTGCGCTCTGACGAAGATTTCGCTATGCATCTTCTATTCGCGCCTCTCCCCAAATAAAGCCTTTCAAACAGCAGTCTATGTCACCATGTTCATCTGCGCGGGTTCCTACACGGGCATTTTCTTTTCTCTACTCTTCGCCTGTAAGCCGATTGCTGCTAGTTGGAACCCGCTGCTGCTTGCGACTGCGGTATGCGTCAATCGAGGAGCAATCTACATCGCTACGGCAGTGATTGGCGTTGTGACAGACTTGATCCTAATTGGAATTCCCATTCCCACGATCTGGGGTTTGCAGATGCCGTTGAAGCAAAGGATTGGTTTAATTTGTATTTTTGGCATTGGATCAATGTAAGTACCTATCCTTGATATGATGATGAAAAGTAAGGGTATGCTGACTCTTTGTAGAACCGCGATCACGTCTATAATTCGTCTCATCGTTCTTATTCCTTCTCTCACGAATATGGATCAAACCTGGGTTATCGGCGAAGGCAGTCTGTGGATGTAAGTGTCTATCTCTAATCCTCATACATTCGCAGTTCGAAGAGGTTGCTAACTCAACATGACAACAGTGTTGTTGAAGCCAACTTGTTCATCGTGTGCTGTTGCTTGCCCACTCTTCGGCGCTTTTTAAAGCACGTAGCACCACGCTTCATTGGAGAAAGCAGCGCCGGCGAATCCGAAAACAAACACACATCGGGCCGCAACCGTGGACTCCATACGTGGGGAAGCGCAAAGCCGAAGCGTCAATTCGATACATTGATGAATACCGTGGACGGCCTGGAAAACGAAGATTACATTCCTCTGAAAAGCGTCCAAGACAAGACGGGCGTACATGCGCGAGAGTCCAAGATAGTATCAGGAAGTAGAGAAGTCAAAAGCGACAACGACAGTGAGGAAGCTATCCTATACGAGCGGAGCGTTCAAGTTACATATGGAGGCGGGCAGGCGGGCGCCCCAGCGGAACCCTATACTGGTAAAATCTGGGCTGGTGGACAGAACAGTCGGGTCTAACTATTGTCCTCTGTTATTTCATGTATTATGTAGGAAAGGATAGCATGCATACTCATACTATGAGGTCGGGATCAGGCTGGAATAGATACAGTAGTGTACGAGATGTTTAACATGAGAGAATAAGCAACCAAGTTTGATAAGGAAATCGAGCAACGTTTCTTTCCGTTCTTCTTATTTCGGGACACGCAACAGCTTTAGAGCCTCCAAAGCTTTGGATCTGAAGGCAATTTCTCAGCCAGAAAGTACCATACAGATGGCTGCTTTATTATTGGGATCAAGCCTACCACAAATCCTGGAAGGAGTTGTCAAACATGGAAGTCTCGCTTAGCATGCTAGGGTAAGCTACATATGTAGATTCGTTCGTATTCTGCAACCAAGATTTCTGGGTCTGTACTAATTGGGTTGTCTTTAGATCGCAGAACGAACCAGCATTATGTGGCGCTACGTTACCTTCGGCTTATACATACGCCACATTCCGAAAACACTAGGATTGTAAGGAACCATTTCACACTACCACGGCATTAGCTTAACAAAGACTCCCGTCCGCTCCTACATCTCACAGACTCTGATAAGCTTTTCTATGTGAAGGGCAAAGAGGTAGCTCGCATGCATACTTGATTAGGCTCGGCATGGTAGAGATGTGCTCTAATAGAAATAATTGTTTACCGGCGAAGTTAGAGCTTTGAATTTTGGCTTGCGCAAACATGCCGCCTAGGCGTTTAACTATCTGTATACTCTCTACAATTATAGCGATTAACACTTCTGCTAAGTCCATAGCCTCTCAAGCTGCATTACAACGTTTAACGGTAACAGTTCATTCACGAGCTCAGATACAAAAATGTTGTTTAAATTTATCTAAAGCGTACACGATGCGACGATGCGAGATTCTTACGTCATGCGCGCCGCGAATTCCTAGCGCCCTAGAACTTATTATTTTATTTGTTCGGACACAAATTCTCCGCTTGTAGTTCCACTATTTCTCTGATTTTGGCGAACTGTTAACCTGTTCAGCATAGCAAACATGTACTACTCGAGTTCCCCCACGGAGATACGGTCCGCGTCCCGCCTATTCCACTGTTTTTTGGTACAACAAGCCGCGTTTAAATGTTTTGACGTCGCAGGATTCGCTGCTATATAGAAGGGATATGGGCAATAAATTAATATAACACCTCATCGTTACTTTTTTGTCCCTGAATGACCGATATCGACCATGGCTCTGCGCTTCGCGTTTCTCGGATGGGCGCTGGCTTGTCCCGGCCTCGCCTTGGTGTCGAAAGATGGAGTGACTGGTCGTCTACCGGCGATGGGCTGGAACTCCTGGAATGAGTACGAGTGCGCTATCAATGAGACTGTCTTCCTTGCCGTTGGCGAATTGCTCGTATCCCTCGGCTTGAAGGACCTCGGCTACAATCACGTCCTTATCGATGACTGCTGGAGCGACAAAGAGACACAACGAGACAATGTGACCGGAAAGATTGTCCCAGATTACAAGAAGTTTCCTCAAGGCATCGGGCATACCGCAGATGAGATTCACGAGCTCGGACTCAAGGTGGGTATCTACGGCGATGCGGGGAGTCTGACGTGCGGTGGGTATGCTGGCTCTCTGGGCCATGAAGTGCTTGACGCGAAGACGTTCGCTGAATGGGGCATTGACTGTACGCAGACCTATTCCAACTCTACACATAGAAGCTAATGCTGACTAGATCTAAAATACGACAACTGTGCTGTTCCTGATGCATGGGACGATGAATATCGATATCGGCCGGAAGACTGGCTAGGACCTCCCCACGAGGCCGCTGGCGGAGATGCCAACCCAGTCCCGGCGCCCCCAGACTACGACTGGACAACATCAAAGAGTTTTGATCGCTTCAAAGCCATGGGTGACGCCCTTCTAGCTACCAATCGAACCATTGAGTACTCACAGTGCGCGTGGGGCCACGCTCATATCGAAAAATGGGGCAACATCACCGGTCACAGCTGGCGGATGTGGGGTGACATTTTTCCAGAATGGGTAGGAAAGCAAGGGGGATGGTCATGGGGTATAATGCCTATCATCAACCATGCATCGTTTTTCTACAACAGCAGTAATTTCTGGGGCCATGCTGATTGGGACATGCTCGAGGTCGGCAACGGCAACTTGACATTCGAGGAGAATCGCTCACACTTCGCGTTGTGGGCAGCTTTGAGATCCCCCCTCATCATCGGGACTCCGCTTGATGGAATCACACCGGAAATCTTGGAGATTCTGAGCAACAAGGAACTCATCGATTTCAATCAGGACTCATTCTACGGAGCAGCTGCTAGGCCGTACAAGTGGGGTGTAAACCCGGACTTCACGTGGAATCAAACACATCCGGCAGAGTACTGGAGCGGGGAGTCGTCAAAAGGTATCCACGTGTTTGCTCTCAACACGTTGGATACTGCGCAGGTCAAGACGATTAACTTTTCAGAAGTGCCAGGGCTAAACACGGAGGTTGAGTACAACGTCTTTGATTTGTGGACTGGCAAAGCACAAGGGAGCTTCCAGAGGAAGTATGAAGCTGTGGTGGAGCGACATGATACGCTGGCTATCAGGATGGTGGAAAGTGATAGTGCGTCATCCACCGATTGGCACGAGGAATTATAGCTTCAATGCAGCACTACAAGCTCTCCTACTATTTGGCCGCAGCCGCAGCCTCCTTCTCCTTCTTTTTCCTCTCAAGCTCCGCCAGCTTCAATGCCTTCTTCATCGCATTCTTCGTCATTGGCTTGCCATCCGCGTCCAGCATGGGCCCAGCCTCCGCCTTTTCTTCCTTCTTCTCCACCTTCGGTTTGGTAGGATTCTGGTTGCCCTTCCACTCCAGCTTCCGCGGCCGTAAGAACTCTTCAAGAACTTCATCTGTGACCTTTGCTCTCGCCTCTTGGAACTTTCTGACGTACTGGGACATCATCTCAACGCACTCTTTCTTCATTTCGCCGGATAACAGCTCACCCTTTCGATACTCATCCGCGAGGCGTGTCAGCTTCTCGTCATCGTCTTCGAAGTAAGCGAGATATTGGTATGGGACGTCGATATCGGGGTTGCCGCCCTTCTCTCGATGCAGCTCAAGATTTTCTTGTCCGCCGGAGAAAGCGTGGTTGTTGATCTTTTTCTTGATCTGCTTCTCAGTATCGCTCATGAAGATGGCGGAGTTGGCGTTCGACGCGCTCATCTTGCCGCCTGCACCTTGTAGTGCCGTCAAAAACTTGGAGTGGATGAGCGCGGGCTTCGGTGACGGATTGTCCATTCTGCTGCAATTTTCGCGCACAAGGCGGAAATAGGGATCTTGGTCGATGGCACAGGGAATGAGACATGGTATGGCGGCCAGCTCCTTTGAGCGATGGTAGGTTTTGATGTCTTGTCCCCAGATGAATGGGTACGATGAAGCGAAAGCAGCAACGCACTGCTTCGCCGCAAACGCGTTGCTACCGATGTTTGTGGAACCGTGGAAGCCGAAGGCGCCGCGCACTTGATTGTTCGTGATCAGCTTCTCGAATTCAGTGGTGTTGAGGCTAAAATGCCTGTTGTAGCCCGATGTGAAGAATTCAGAGTCGATGTAAATGAACGTCTTCTTGACGTCGAAGCCAATCGAAATGACATCTTTGGCGTTTTCCCTTGCGAACTCGTACACCTCTGTCTGCTTGAGCTTTTCTTTGAACAAGAACTTCTCGTCGTCGGTCAACATGATGACTAGTGGTACGTCAAAGACGTCCTGCAGCCATTTTGTGAATTCGAAAGGTATCGTGTGACCAATGTGCATGGCATCGCTGCTCGGGCCGCGGCCAGTGTAGAGCAGGAAATCCTCTCCTCGCTCATACGTGTCCAGAATGAGCTCCAGATCTCGGTGCGAGAAGAACAGTCGGCGTCGTAACCAGCGGTGCGGCTTGTGTCCCGTCACGCGCTCGAAGCGCTCCAGAAGTGCATCATCTATGAGTTTTGTCGCCCACTGCTGCGAGATCTTGACATAGTCAAATTCCTTGACATTGCCCTCCTCGTCGACGGCGGCCTGTACGTCCCACGGGTTGATTTCCTGCTCTGTTGCTTTCGAGACGGGCTGGGTCGCAGTTTCGGCGAGCGAGAGGGCGGCGACGGAGGGCGGCTCGGGTTCAGTCATAGTGTTGGCGCAATGACGGGGCTGCGGTTGAAGAAGTATAGGAGGAGGGTGAGGCGAAACAGTAGTCAATGGGCGACCGTGTCAATTTCTGGTATACCGCTCGCGTTATTGACTCAATACTTGACAAGGCGCCACAATTTAGTTTGATCGTCCTGCCCCGCGTTGCGCCACAGTGTTCACCAGCCACACCGGCAGAAGCGTAAAGAAAACGCCGACAAGGAGGCAAAACTCGTGACGGTCGTCAGAGCTCCACAGGCTTCTGTCCTGTCGTCACGCTGCCGGTACCTACCTACTTCACTCCCCACCCCCACTTCATCGATTCCACCTGGCTATCCGATTGTGAACTGGCAATTGCACGCGCTTGACAATGCGACTTCACTATCTAAGATAGAGAAACGCGCATCACAGGTCGCTTCGAGCTCTTCACCTGCACCCATACCTCCTACGACTGAACTTGAACTTGAACTCTCTCTACAGGGTCATCTCGCACTGAGTTACTCCTCGGTCGATTAAGAACATATCAGAGTCTTAATTTCAACCTATCGAGGACCTCCTACTGGAGTTAAAAGAACAGGGGTGCAACTTGTCGCGCGAACACAGTGTACAATATATTATCAGAGCCCTCGGCCCCGAGTTTCCGAGTGCGAAAGAGCAAAGATGGTCAAATTCTACTCGTCCAACGAGACCTACTCGTATCCCTTCCCTGCCGTAACCCTCGCCTACTTCCTCCGCTACCCGAACCCCTACGCAACACACGTGCTGTCCACCGACACCATCGCGCGACACTACGACCCCGAAACACAGCGCCTAACTACCGTTCGCCTGCATCTCAAACGCTCAAAACTACCCTCTGCTGTTCTCAAGCTCCTACCTCGATCATTACTCGGCGCCTCGGCCAGCGGGGACACACAATCCTACATTCTCGAGAAGAGCGTTGTGGATGTAAAGGAGGGATGGATGGACACCGAGTCCCGGAACCTGGAGTGGACCGGCGTCCTGTCTGTTGTGGAGAGACAGATGTTTAGGCGCCCTGCGCCGTCGACGGTGCCGGACGAGGCGAAGATATGGCAGGGCATGGAAGGTGCGGCGCGACGGCACGGATTCATCAATTTCGGCGGCATGGGCGCGGGCGCAAAAGTCGAAGACTCGGGCGAGACCACCGACGTCACGAGCTCAGTCACACTACACAGTCACATTGGTGAGACATGGAAGAAGAAGCGCGAGGCTGCCAGGGAGGCGGCGGCCGAGGAGGAGCAGCCACAGAAGGTGGGGTTCCTACGGAGCTGGGGTACCGCAGCTCTACAGCGTAACATAGAGAAGATCGGTCTTACTCGTGCTCAGCGAAGCCAGCCGAATGCGCGAGAGGGCATGAAGGTGGTACTCGAGCGTATGCGAGAAGGTGGTCTTGTGGCTGTTTTGGACGGCATGCGACAAGATCGGGAAGCGATTCTCGCTGGCCGCCCTCTGGCACTCCCACCGCGATCGGACAACGACGAGTAGGCCCCCAACAGCTGCAGGTGCGACGCATGTGGTGCGCAGTGTTTTTTGGAAAATGCAAGGACGTTTCATGGTTTCGGTACGAACGACATTTAGCGACGGCGCAATGGTTTCTCTCCCTACTTGGTTTCCTTCTTTACTATCCCTCGCTCTTTCCCTGTCGGCTGAGTCGGGCTTTGTCTTACTACCACCTATCGCTTCGCAGCCTCGCTCGAGGCCACGAGTTTCATTACGCAGGCGGTCCTCTTTGTATCATATGACGAGTTGTGTAGTCATAACGTAAAAGCAAAATGAAACAAGTTAAAATGTATAAGTGCAATAATTCACTTGATGGCCAATTAATACTAATCATTGCACCTAGCATTGCATGTGAAAACATGTAGCATTGGAAAGTAGCAGCGATAATATACAGAAAAGTGACAAGCCGTACAATGCCTTGGGTATCATATATCCGTCTCAAGAACAAGAATACAAAAAAGCACAGTATATACCTCATCCGCTCAACTATCCCATATCGGCCCAAAGGCCCTCACTCCCCTCTTCTCTAAACCCCCAACAACAGCTTGCGTAACAGCCTCATTACTTAGCACAAACACCGCCTCGGCCTGTACTTCCTTTACCATCAGCCACGCCACCTCGAGCAGATTTGGTCGTCCCATCTCTGAGGTGTCGATGATCAGGGCATCAGAGTCCGCTCTATCGACTAGGGAAAGGATCTGTGGGCCGAAGGTGGTGCGTGGAGAGCGAGTACTCCAGATAAGGCGTGCGAATTGTGATGGAGGACGGTCTAGGAGGGAGGAAAGACTGGGTCCAATGCCAGACCCAGTCGTTACGATGAGGACACGTGAGAAAAGACAAGAGAGAGAGAGGACGCCTGCTTTCGGATGGCTTTTGACCCAGAATCTCATTTGCACGCTTGCTTCTCTCTGTGAGCCTTCGTCTTTCCCCAAGTGGCTTTTTGCAATGGCGTTATGCACGTTGTTTCGCATTTGAGCGTGCTGGATAATGCTCTTCGTCCAGTCTCCAGCATCCGAGATAACCATGCTAGCGCCGGTCTTGTTTGGGTCGATGAATGGAAACGTTGCAAACGGGTGCCATTCGCGTAGCGGGGAGGAAGATATGCTCAGGCAAGAGAACTTATGTACCTTGTTTGGAAAGGACAGTTGGAGGGCGTGTGAGGAGAGCGGGTGTGCGGTGAAAGTCCAGCGGCGGAGTCGGAGCCAGGGGTAGATGAGAAGTAGTGTAAGGATGGAAAGATTCCAGAAGGTCGGATTACGAAGGAGACACGCTCCTATGGATTCAGTAGAGCCCAGTTTTGTCGACTTGCTGTGTGAGAGGAGGAAAAGCTGGGCCCAGAATAGCCCAATAGAGGTCCAGCCTAGGAATCGGTGCGTCATCTCGAACGTGTCATGATATTTCGCCCGTATGCTCGGGCATGCCAGCATCAGGATGGTCACCAGAAGAAGCAGAACAACCCACGTGATAATGAAGATCAAAAACGTGTGCGGGGCTTCTTTTATGAAAGTCCAGCTCATGACCCCAGTAAAGATCATCCACCATAGCGTGCCGGCAACTGCTGCACCGCTGTGAATGCCGCCATAGCAATAGACTCTCGACATCATCGTCCTGATCCTCAGCGGTACAGACCACGGGACCAGCCATGCAGTCCGGAAAAGGAGGTTGACGATACAGTCCTGTCGTATGAAAATTGCGAGAAGGAAGTTCGATGATGCGAAAGTGGCGAGAGTGTCGAGGTTGATGATTTTGCCGGGGCTTTCGGAGTGTTTTCTGAGGAAGATGATGACTCCGATGAGATTGAGCACGAAGACAAGCGTGAAGAGACGGCGGTAGACGGTGAAGACGGCGTATCGGAGATGACGGATAATTCGTATGCTTCTTGGAGGTGGGGAGACAGCTTGTCCTTTTGGTGTCCTAGCTTTGTCCGAAAAAGGATGTGGGGGAGTCGTAGGAATGCAGAAAGTTGATGCATGGCTGTTTGGAGATCCGCTGGAAGGGACGAGATGGAGGGCTTTCTCAAGATCGATTACTTCTTCGTATGAGGGTGGTAGCAAGAACTGATCTGGATCAAAGTCCAAGGCTGGCGGGAACGAAGGAAGAGGAAGTGACAAAATATTGTGCTCTGCCTCTCGACGGTGCTTGTTGCTAGTCGTCATTCCTCGCCTTCTCCACCAATGCTCGTACTCGCAGCGGATACCCGCAGAGCTCTCCATTCCGTTCGTTGTTTGTTGTATGACCTTGTGAGACGTGATGAGCCGTAGGGGACTTTTGGAAGGAACGTCGTTTGATGCGTCGTGCAAGCTAAACCGGGTAAACCAAATGTTTATACTCTCCGCAAACTCGGTCGGACACCAGGAACCTGGATAAACAAACTATTTTCGCAGAAACCGGTTGGGTGCTAGCCCAAGTCGCAGGTTGGGAGAACGCAGCAAGGAGTGAAGGTGACGAAATGAGAGGGGACACAAGAACGAGTGGATAATATGGGACCTGCTTCAGCCATGGTGTGTCGGATCACCGGCATGCCAGATTGAGGAACTACAGTTCGACTATTCCCACGTGGAATGCATTCTGGGAAGGCACGACAGACATCTTGCATATCAGGGAAGCAGCCCCCGTCTCCACTTAGGCATGGTAGTTGCCACTTGTGCTCATCTGGCCCAAGCATGCCAGGATGGCGTTCTTTGCCGCTGATGATGTCGTGACAACAACCAAGTGCTGCCAGTCGAGGAGAATGCGCGTGGGTGATGACACAGGACCGCCTCATGTTGTTGTGGATTGCGCGCAATTAAGCTGCTAAGATGATCCCATTCCAGGGTTCTTGGCGGTGTCGACCATGTTGTTATTTGTAATCCCCCTGAGGACTACCACGCCGATTGCTTAAGCCTCACAACTGCCGGGGATGTTTGGCTGATGGCGAAGCTCGGACCTGCATCATCGTTGTACACGCTGCGTGTTCAGATGCGGGGGCGCAACAGGTCTGCAGATGCAGCAGCTCAGTGCGCTTGTATCCCAAAAGGTGCTGCAAGGTACGCCACAGTTGCTAGCCAGCGCTCGCAGGACCAATGTGTTTCCGAAGCCTTCCTAAACGGGCCTGTGATGGTCGCAGGTTGAGGATGAAGTCAGTCCGTGTGCCAGTTGCTAGGGAGAGGAGAGTCACATCCGCCGCGACTTTTCAAATCCTCGTATAGTGAGCTTTCGCGCACCAAAAGATGTCCTCAAGTGTTCGTGCGTTACGTCTCCGCTCGCATGCCTGATGTCAGTCCATCCTTCAATAATGACATCGATCGCGAGTCTGACGCACCGTCGTGTGTCTTGCGTGTGTGAGCACGCTATGCCCCCTCGACCGGGTATTTGGGTCCTGGTGAGCCTGGCTTGTTACACGCAAGGGACACTCAAGGCAGACCAAGTCGAGTCTCTTGTGCTAATCCGCGGGAGATTGTTGTACCAAGATGAGCAGAGATTTCAAGTCGCTGCATTAGTTCCATAAGCGTTCTGACGTTTCGGTACATTGCCGATCTGAGGCTGTCGAGGCATGTCGATGTGCGGTGTCACCCACAAACGGCCGCCGTGTAACAACATGCAGGCGTGTTTATCTTCGAGTAGATCATGATCTGGATGCGTCGATCCGGGGTCTCGTACCCTGACACGACAGCTATCGTGCTTCCTGTTTGAGCCATCATCGACGGTACGACACCCGTATTTTCTCCGACTTTGGTGACCTGTGTCAAATGTATTTGTCCCTTGCCATTCTCATGAAAGTGCAAGCGCCTCAGCATCCTAATTCAGCGTGCATCAAGACGGCAAATGCTCCATCCGATGTGAACTAACCTGGATGGCCTCTGTAAAGTTCTATTGCAGGTTAGGAAGTATGGAATACATCGAGGCTATTTGGCCCCAAGGGATGAAGGCAAACTAATGCAAAGCTTTTTGATTAAAAATGTGAGATCTCATGAGTCAGACCGCCTACCATTGGATCTTGCCGCTGCCCAAGCTAGTTGAATGTGCATAGCCCGGGCTGTAAACCCTCTTTCAAGAGAAGACGCATGTATCGCTATTCAATCACATCGCTATTTGGAAGGCGTCAATACCTCCAAAGCCTTCACGCATATCTAGCACCATTCGATACCCGTGTACATTTGCCCATGTTGCCTGGTCAACGCGGAAAATTAGTGCTGGTTATTGGGGACGAAGAGCAACTGCTCGGTAGCCGTGTCGTCGCTCTCAGGTTTCACGCCCGCGGAGAGTTCGGTCTTGATCTGCTGCCGGACAATCATAGCATCGATGAGCTGTAGAGCCATTTCGTGGCCAATCAGATCCCTGAGCTGTGCCCACAACTCCATGTCGAGGCTGTCAGCTAGTGTGTCGATGACTAAATTCAGGAGTCTCTTCGGTGGGTTCTTGTCCTTGAAGACGTTGATGAAGACAACTTCCAGGACGTTGTCAGTGGAGCCCGTAGAACCGTATCCGAGCAAGCTTTGGAGGGGAACGCCATTCGCGAGGGCGCCCTGGATGCTCTCGGTCGCAGCGTTCGAAAGGTTGCTAAGACAGATCTCTGCGAGCGCCTCCACGCCAAGCTGGGTAGATAGATTCAGGAGAGCGTATAGCTGCTCCGCATTCCCACAGTGTACCGTCCCTCGGTATATCCACTGCATGAGCGATTGAATGGCGGTCTCCTCGATGTTGGGCAGAAGTATCCTATGCTGAGCGGCAGCCTTCGCTGGATCACTCTTGGCCTTGTCTGCCTCCATCTTCATTATCCTGTGGAGTCTGGCATACAACTGCTCAGCGACTGTCTGCACGCCTCGCGGCTTGAGCAGGGGCAAGCGTGCCCTAAGACTCGTATCGTGACTTGCATCCTTGCTCTTCTTTGAGATCCCTCCATTAGAATGAGGTGCTTTTGTATTTTTCTGGGTGATCTGTTCCTCCACGGCTGCGTCGATGACCCTCTTTGTGCCTTTCTGATACTCCAGGAGGGCAAGTTTCTCGTAGATATGGAGTATTGTCGAGATTGCCTGCAAATTTGTCAGTATCTGTATCAGCAGCCAAACTAGCTCCACGTGCTTTCGCTATCGTCAACCGGCAATTGCAAGATATGATAATCCCATCCAGGCTACCTCGACAGAAAACGTACCTTCTGTTCCATACCGTCGTCCTCAAACTGCTTGGCCGTGGCTTCTGGGAACACGAATGACGCCAAATGACCCATCAGGAGCTTGGTATTGGCATATTGCCCTCGGAGGGTCTTAGCCTTCGCGAAAAGTTGGTCCAGGGACTTGCTATGGCAACACAGGATTCCTTCGTGCATGGTGAGTTTGGAGGTGAGATGCTCTCCGTATTCGACTGATATGGTCGTCTCCATGAGCATCCTAGTACGTTAGATACAAACGTCCAATGATAGTTTTCTGCACGACACTTACTGATGGGGTTTGAAGTCATTTGCGGATTCTTGTTTGTAAGGACGGGGGACTTGAGCCTCGGCCTGTATGAGAACGCGTTCCATGTCAGAGCTTTGCGAACTGGACATCGGTGGGGACATTTGAGCTGCGCGCTCAATGTTATCTAGAGCAATGGTCGACGCTCGAGATGGCGTAGCAGGAGGTGTAGTTGTTTTGGCGCGGTCCATTGCGAGAGTGAGTAGTGAGTAGCAGCTGTGGTTGATGAAGTAGTTTTGAGAGGCTGAAGAGAAGAAGAAAGGACAGAGAGAGGTTGAGGGACGAGGATTGAGTAAGTTTATATGCTTGCTTCGAGCACGTTTCTCTGCTGTCTCTCACCTCGGCCTCAGGAAGGTGGAGGCTGGCTAGCCGTAGGTAAGAGAAAGACACATCTTGGGGTTACCATGACCTGGCGATATGCTTGAGGATTGATCATCGCCTATGGTCAACTCTGACTGAGTTTTGAAATAGACGGATGCTGTACGCAAAAAGGGCCTCAGTGTAGTTGGAGACGACGTACTACGTCCTGGTTGCTATGTAGGCACATTTACCACCGGTCTGGTGCACCCGTTTCCCCCAATCAACTCAAAGATGTTGCTGTGAGCATCCTCGCCGTCTCGCTGTTGGCCACGGGCAGGGGCTAAGAGGATGTACAGGATGCTCTCACTTCAAGTCGCATCCCTGCTCTATTTCACCCCAGAATATAGTCCTCGATGGTCGAAAATCAAAATTCTGATTTGTTCTTATAAGACTGGGGAGTAACTCAGTGCGATGTGACCCTGTAAGGGGTATACGAGGCATGGCGGTGATCGGTTCCTGGCGCACGGGCCAAGCCCCGCGGTGATCAGTGTCAACACCACGGGCTGGCCCCAAGAAAACAGCGCGTCATCATGGCCACTCTCCACCGCGAACGCGTCGAACACGCGTTGAACGAGCTGCTCGTGCGCATTGTGCCCGAAGATGCCAATGACGACGAAGAAGCAGCGAACCAGCGCTTCGAGGACGCCTTCGACTTCGCAATCGAGGAACTGACTGCTGCGGGGGATCCGTCTCTCGTACCCGATGTCAACCATATTGCTAGCCTGATCGACAGAAGAGGTATCACCCCTAACCTTGATTTCTGGAAGCAGCTCGCTAATATCTGGCTCAGTTGCTGGGCCTGGAAAGAATCAACCGAAAAGCGCCCGCTTCCACAACCTTCTGTCCCGGCTTGAGACGCAAACCGTGCTGGACCAGAAGTGGCGCATGCTATATTTCCTCTACAAGCTATCCGAGACACCAGCGACCACTTTAGAGAATCCTGTCCCTCGTGACCCTCGAGACCGCTCCCGTGAACCCACAACGCCATCGAAACATCCGAGCTTGAGTGCTCAAGCTCCAACCAGCCCAGCATTTCGAGACGCTTTCGCAAAGCCTGGCTTGTCCCGGCTACCAGTCAATGACGGTTCGCCCAAAGCAGCTGCCCGTCCTGCGCCAATACCGGATAGAACAGAGAAGCGGAAGGACCGACGTCCACCAGAGACGAGCAAAGAGCAGCCGGCGGAGGCAGGTCTTGCAGAGAAGGCTGACATGGTACCATCAGAGCCTGCGCTACTGCGCGACTTACCTTTCACTTTGCAAGGCCTTTCTTCTACCAACCTTGTCTTCCCTTCTTCGACTGCGCTGAAGCTGCCCGCGAACTTGCCAGTGCCCATTATCAGTCTGCTACACACGCTCGCCGAGCCTGCGATACTATACAGGGGACTAGCAGACTTTGTCGAGTCCGGCGATGGAGGCCTTATAGGACAGAGCTTCCGCTCGGCGTTGGCTAAGGAACTGAGAGCATACCTGGGACTAGTCGCGACACTGGAGGGGCAAATCAGAAGAGCGCTCACGCAGCTGAGCGAGGGACCCGCGCACCAAGGCGTCAATAAGGCTGGCGTCACGCTCAAGCGATGTGTCATCTGGATACGCGAACCGACCATGGGGCTGCGACTAATGAGTCTCATGGTCGAGGAGTCGAAGAGCAAGAAAGGAGGCGCGTTGATATCGCTCATCCACTCTTTTTCGCTCAATCACGGAGATCCGTACGTCATGGCGTTTGCGGAGCGCCTCCTATCCGATGTTACACGACCTTTTTACGATATGCTCAGGCAATGGGTGTATGATGGCGAGCTCTCTGACCCCTTTGGTGAGTTTTTCGTCTCCGAACAGAGCGAAGATGAAATCAACGAGACTAGCGGCAACGAGGGGAAGGGGGGCGCAACAAGCGTCTGGGAAGACAAGTACAAACTGAACGATAAGATGGTGCCCACCATCGTCACGGATGACTTCGCCAGGAAAGTCTTCCTTATCGGTAAGACTCTAAACTTTATCCGATACGGCTGTGGCGATGCAGCATGGGTGGACAAATACTCGAAGGAGGCGTCCAAGGAACTGCAATACGGTGATACTGCCAATCTCGAGCGATCCATTGGCGACGCATACAAGACGACAATGGCACGCCTCATCGACCTCATGGGGAACAAGTTCAAATTGTTTGACCATCTACAAGCTCTGAAGCAGTACATGCTGCTCGGTGCTGGCGACTTCATCGCAGTGCTCATGGAGTCTTTATCTTCGAACCTGGACAGGCCAGCAAACACGCAGTATCGTCATACGCTCACCGCTCAGCTCGAGCACGCTGTGCGCAACTCGAATGCTCAATTCGATACCTCGGATGTACTACGACGTCTCGACTCGCGAATGCTCGAGCTCTCGCATGGCGAAATTGGCTGGGATGTCTTTACCCTCGAATACAAGATCGACGCACCTGTTGATGTAATCGTCACGCCATTTGGTTCTAAACAGTACTTGAAAGTCTTCAACTTTTTGTGGCGAGTGAAACGCGTTGAGTTTGCTCTGGGATCGACATGGCGTCGCTGTATGACCGGTGCTCGCGGTGTTCTTGGCACAGTGTCTGACAAGGTTGGCGCAGACTGGAAGAAAGCGCGCTGTGCAATGGCTGAGATGGTACATTTTGTCAACCAACTTCAGCACTACATTCTCTTCGAGGTCATCGAATCGTCATGGATCGACCTCCAAAAAGCGCTGAATAAGCCTGAGAGTACGCTTGATGATATGATAGAAGCGCATGCGAAGTACCTCAACAACATCACCAGAAAAGGTCTTCTCGGAAGCCAGAACATCGATTTCACCGGGCAGCTACACGAGTTGTTGAAGACGATGCTTGCATATAAAGATGCGGTAGATGGCTTGTACTCGTTCTCCGTCGCAGAGTTCACACGCCGCCAAGAGCACGTTGCTAAGATCGAAACCCGCACCGCAGCCGGTCGATGGGGTCTCTCTGAGAAAGACACACACGGCCGTTCGTCACCCGACCCTTTTTCAGCACCGCGCGCAGCATCGCGACAAGATCCCGATTCGCCCTTCCCGCCACCTCTTCTCAAGATTGGCACCGCTGGCTCCGGCGAAGATGATGTTCTTCCTGCTCTCCAAAAGCGGCTGGGCCATCTTATTGAAGACTTTAAGAGTAGGATCAGTGTGTTACTAGGCGACTTGGTGCATTCGCCAGATGGCGAGCTGAAGATGCTGGCGGTTAACATCAACTTTAATGACGTGTATAAGCCGGAAAGGAGAAAGAGGAAAGGGGATAAGAAGAGGGAGAGGGAGAAGGAGAAGGAGACGCCGAAGGCTTCGATCGCTACAAGTGCATGAGAAGGGGAGTTGCGCGCATTGATACCTCGCACTTGAGAGAAGGTTTTCCTTCATGGTGTGCACGAGGGTTGTAGGGGGGTTATACCATGGCGTTATAGATGTCGCATGAATGTATTCGCGGCGGGAACATGTAGTCTTGAGCTGTTATGAGGTCTCGCGTCCCCGCTCGAGCATAGAGCTCAGCATGATATTATGATACCCAAGTACCTCCTTTCAACTAGCTTTTTTCTCTGCGCTTAAAAGGTACAGATAGAGGCTACTAAAGGCCATTGAAGAAACTTTCGCCAGTAGCGAACTATGCCAACGACATCTTCCTTGACTGTCTGTACTATGGGGTCACCTCGCGCTGAATTACTCCCCGGTCTTCTCAGAACATATCAGAATCCTACTTTCAATCTATTCAACATGTCCTGGAGTGAAATAACAGATGTGCAACTTCGCGTGCGAATACCCTGTAGATACTGGACTTGGTCAAAGCTGAGCATGTTTTCTTCACTGGATAATCTTAGCGCACCACTTTTCATCCATCCAGACATGTTTTTAATGTTAAATTGGCAGGCAATGTAGGCTGAGGCTATGTCTACACAATCCTCTAGGTTTTACAGCATACCGGGTTCGATCTTGGGGGTAGCGAATTTTTGACGTGTTTAGCGATAAGGAATTCTTGATGAAAATGTAATATGGGAGTTATTGAGGTGTTGATTGCGACGAATATAAGTATTTATTTTTGACAATGTAGCAACATAAGAATTGGAGATATTTCAGGGACGGGTTGTATTCAAGATTGAGATGGTAAGAGGGGTGCGTTACATTGAGATGAGAGGTTGGGTTCGTCTCAAGTGGACGCCTGCCGATGCACGACGCTTCCATCAGGCGATGCTTTCGCATGAATATTATTTCCGTTGTATGGGGCTCATGCAGAATGGTTGGTGTGGGCCCAATTACGCGTTGTCATTATAAGTAGTAGGTGACATGAAGCTTGGTGAGTGAACATCTTTACACGTCGAAATGTTCCATGAAAAAAACGGGTTCTTCTTCATTCCACCACCTTCCCAAACCCAAACCCTCTCACGCCATTACTCACCCAAACGCCCTCACTAACCTTCACCGTATCAGTACTCACAGGCTCCTCCATGCAATACCCCTTACCCAAGGCCCACCTCCTACTCGTACCTCTCTGCCCCCCAGCGCCAACCTTCGCGCTTCGCACCGAGTGGCCCCAGCGCCCAGCAAACGGCTTCCTCAACTCGCCCTCGTCTTCATTACCGTCCTTCAACGTCTTGGACGAGAACTCGCCCGACGGCACACCAACAGGCGGCGTGACCCATCGCCCTCCGCGGAATACATACAAGGATGTCAATGTGCCTTCGGTGAGTTCGTTGACTTCGTTGTAGAGCATTACCTCTCTGTACGCAGAGCCAGCAGCGTTTTCTGGAAGCGCGCGGTCGCGTGACTCGTCGTACATTTCGCGCTTGGTAGTTTTGAGAAGGGTGAAGGGTGAGGAGGGGGTGGGTGCTGTATCGAGTCTGATTGTCCACTGCGGGGGAGACACTGGTGGTGGTGGTGTTGATGTTGCAGCAGGGAGAGAGTCAGTGGGCCCAAGTGTGAGGGCGCCGCCTGTTAGAGGAGAGGGCTTGAAGGTGTTTGCTGGGTGAGGTTTTAGTTCGGGGTTTGGCGGATCGAGAGAGGGGGGGTAGAGTGTTGAAAGGGGAACTGTAGGTATGGCAGAGGTTTCTACTGTGAGGTTTGCGGATTTATCGAAGAGGAGTCTTAGCTGTTGTCTGTTAGCTTACTACCTGAATACTTTCTTGTCGTGATATACCTTCAGCGGCCCAGTCTGCCCACTCTTTTCGACCTCCGTCAATAGGTGTTCGTGCAATGCTTTTCCATCTCTTAGCCTCTGTTCGACTTCGTGGAAGTCGAAATGCTGTGCTGCTTCTATCATGCGGTCTCGGTGGTATGCAAGCATGTAGAATGGCGATGGCGTGATGAAGTTCAAATCGGGTCTTGAGTTTTCTTGGGAGTCGAGAAGGAGAGGGTCATAGCGGAGGGAGGTAAAGAGTTGAAAGTGGTTTTCGGACGCCATTTTAACGATTATTGCTGCTGCGGCGATATCGAGGTAAACCCACAGATCTGAAAAGGAGGGTATTGTTAAGGAGGTTGGCCTTAATTCTTGTTACGGCCTAGAAGAATACCGCGGCTCTTGCATCCGGGCTGTACTTCCTGAGCAGACGTTTGTATTATGTCTGTTGAGGAAGTGCTCCGGGTTTTGTTAGCATGTCCAGTCATTCGCGTCTAAACTCCGATTACGCCGATGCCAGTCATCATGCACATAGACGTGGCAGAACAACACGATGATTGCGGGAAATGGCAGGTCTATACAATAGATAATCTTTAAGAGGCTCTGGTCAAGGGTATGTGAAGGAGACACTCCAGGTGCCACAGATATTGAAGCAGCAAAGGAGATGTGTGAGCTACATCACGTGAAGCCTTTAGAATGTGGAAAAGTTAGAATTCGTCAACATAAAAGTGGCAGGTAATGAATACGGCAGGCTGAGTTGCGTAGCTTCGCAAGATCATAATACTCATTGGAGAAGCTGACGGGGCTAGGGCATCTGTGTTGAACGGCGTCCGAAGCGCGTCCAGATGTTGTGTATTGCTCGACCCCGATCGGTTGATGACGTCCGCTTCGAAAGCTTGGCCTGAGCTCGACCTGGGAAGCTAGCCCAAAGTTTTCCGACCGCAACAACCGCCGTTGACCATTCCGTCTCCTTCCACTTCGTCTCTGCATCTGTTTGAATTCTCGCCCTGACATCATCATGGCACCGACCAATGCACCCTTGCCCAACACGCCGGGCCCCTTCCCCGTCCAGATCCCCGTAGACCAAGGCACAAGCTCGCTATGGGACCGATTATCAAACTGGGCATCCGAGAACAAGGGCGTCGTGTACACGATTGCGGGCATAACGCTGGTCGTCGGAGCGGGAGGCGCAGTCTACTACTTTTCGAATGCCGACTCGCGGACAGACGAAGGCGCGACGGAATCTTCGGCGAATAAGCGGAAGAGGCAGCGCGAACGGAAGCGCGCAAAGGAGCGGGCGGAGAAGGAGTCTGCTGCGGAGAAGTCGAGCACCACAGAGACGGCGACTGGTATGTGCATTGATGGGGATGCTGCAGGATAGCACGCTGACGAGACGACAGAGCCCAAGAAGGCCTCGGTAACGGCGACGAGCGAGGATGAGCTGCCAGACGTCGACGAGAGCTCCGTGGGCGCTCTATCAGACGATGTACGAGAAAACGACCAGTCTTCACATACAAGACTTCCCCCAGGCTAATCTGTCGCAGGAGCGCAAGGACTACGCGGCGAAGCTCAAGGCTGCAGGCAACAAGGCTTACGGCTCAAAAGACTACAACCGCGCCATCGACCTCTACGCCAAGGCCATCCTCTGCAAACAAGACCCCGTCTTCTACTCGAATCGGGCAGCATGCTACAATGCCATGTCCGACTGGGACAAGGTCATCGAGGATACCACGGCGGCCATCAACCTTGACAACGAGTACGTCAAGGCCCTGAACCGACGAGCGAACGCATACGAGCAGGTCGAGCGCAACAGCGAGGCCCTGCTGGACTACACCGCCAGCTGCATCATCGACGGCTTCCGCAACGAGAACAGCGCACAGAGCGTGGAGCGCCTGCTGAAAAAGGTGGCCGAGACAAAGGGCAAGGCCATCCTTGCATCCAAGGAGAAGAAGCTCCCAAGCCCAACTTTCGTCACAAACTACCTGCAGAGCTTCCGACCGAAGCCCCCGCCAGCGGGCCTCGAAGACGATGCCGAGCTGGACGAGGAGAGCGGAAAGGGACAGCTGCGCAAGGGATTGAAGGCCATGGCCACCAAGACAGGAGATGGCTACACCGAAGCTGCCTCAGCCTTCGACCGCGCGCTCGAGCTTGGGGACCTCGGCGAGCACGAGGCTTTCGCGTACAACATGCGCGGAACCTTCAGCTACCTCAAGGGTGACAACGAGGATGCTCTCAAGGACATGGACAAGAGCATCGAATTACAACCCACACTGACACAGAGCTTCATCAAGCGCGCAAGCATGCATCTCGAGCTTGCCAACCCCGAAGCCGCAGAAGCTGACTTCGCCTCCGCGCTCGAACAAAACTCGAACGACCCAGACATCTACTACCACCGCGCACAACTCCACTTCATCAAGTCCGAATTCGGCGAGGCCGCAAAGGACTACCAGAAATCCATCGACCTCGACAAGGACTTCATCTTCTCGCACATCCAGCTCGGCGTCACACAATACAAAATGGGCAGCATTGCCTCCTCAATGGCTACCTTCCGCCGCTGCATGAAGAACTTCTCCCAGGTCCCAGACGTATACAACTACTACGGTGAACTCCTCCTCGACCAGCAGAAGTACCAAGAAGCCATCGAGAAGTTCGACACGGCTGTTGAAATGGAGAAGACATCAAAGCCCCTGGGCATGAACGTCTTGCCGCTAATCAACAAGGCGCTCGCCCTCTTCCAGTGGAAGAACGACTTTTCCGAGGCGGAGAAGCTATGCGAGAAGGCGCTGATCATCGACCCGGAATGCGACATTGCAGTTGCGACCATGGCGCAGTTGCTATTGCAGCAAGGCAAGGTCACAGAAGCGCTGAAATACTTCGAGCGCGCGGCCGAGCTGTCGAGAACGGAGGGCGAGATTGTCAATGCATTGAGTTACGCCGAGGCGACGAGGACACAGCTTGAGGTACGTGAGAGTCGGCGAGTCGCCAGTTGAGAGGATCGGTCTAGTCGCATCACATTGATTCTCGTGGCTGGCGACAAACAGTCGTCACCCTTAACTTCAAGAGTCCATGCTAACTTCCCACACCAGGTACAAGAAAAATACCCCAAGCTTGCGTCAAGACTAGGCGCCATGGGCGGCGCAGCAGGTGGTGCTGGCTTCGGCGCGATGCGGTAAAACCACCCATACTACGCTCTTCTCACCTTTGTTCAAAAACTGTACTTACCACCTACCCACCCACCCACCCTAACTGGACCTTCTGAATGGCAAAAATGGACGGTTGATAATGGCGTTGTAATGTCCACCTTCCCCCTCTTGTACATGTATAGCATCGAATGGATGGTGTAATGATGATTCTCTGATTCTGTTTGTGCGTGCGTGAAATGCAATGCATGATGTGTAATGTGTGAGTCTTGGGGAAATACATGCTGCTAGGGGTGTATTATGGGGAATGGTGAAGGAATAAGGATAAGGGAGGGGGATGTAGCTTGTCGTTGTGAACTTTAACTCCCCGCTCTCATGGTTAGGATATATCAGTATTCAAGAGTCCCGTTCAGAGGTTTGGATTTATCAGACACACTAGCCCGCCTATATGTGAAGGAAATATATCTATACCTTGCCTACAAAACTTAATAGCCCTCTCTGCTTTGTCCTTTCTCATAAAACTTTTCTAAATCTCAGCATACGGATATTTGAAACCTGAGTATGGACTGAGGAATATCATGGTGAACCAATCTAAATATCCAGGGGGATGAGATAGAAGGAGATGTTCATTGGTCTTCCCTACAATCACGCGTCTATCTGCTGCTCAGTGTGCCCCATCCCATCCCGCACTTCCAGACATGCAATGCACACTGCGCCCGAGTGACTGTTCGTTTCTATATAGCATCTCACGTCTTCTTACAACGCCAGGTTTCGTTCCCATACCCACACCAATTTTTCCCACTTCCGCCAACTCCGTTTTGCGCCCGAGCTTCTCGACTTCTAGGTTACTTACTCTCCACTTAGCTGCAAGATAAGCGTGCTTGCAACATCCAAAAAGGGAAACGGGCTCGTCACGATCTTCTCGCCGTCCGTCCTCCCTGCGCCCACTTCCTCGGTTCGCTCCCTCAGCACGTTCGTCCCGCCGTCTCTCAGCTGGCGTGCCAGATCCTCGGGCAGGGGCTCGCCCTCTCCAAGCCTGCGCCAAATCCCTTGTTCGTCGTCCCAGCCATCCTCGTGTTGATGGGCAGGTAGGGAAGAGGATAGGGCTAGGTTGCTCACGGAAGTATTGGATGTGGAAGAAGCCTTGATCTCGCGGACGAGATTGGACACAAGGCGCTCGTAGCCTGCGCACTTGAAGTCTACGACAAAGAAGTCGCGATCTATGCTGTAGAGTTGTATAGACATGTATATCCACACCGCCTCATCGGGTTGCGGATAGTCCTCGCCCATGGAAGCCGCTCGCTCTGCTAAAGTTAGACCTTCGACACCGTGATTGAGGCTCGAGGTGCTAGTGTTGGTAGAGCTGCGTTTACGAAGACCGGAAGGATCATTGGCGAGATCGACGCGCGAGGAGTGCGTAGACGAGGGATGTGCAACGCCGGGTGGAAACATGCCGTCTTTTCGGAAGCGGGCATTGATCACCCATGGGTCTTCCGGGATATGGTAACCCCAGTCATTGGTATGGTTGTAGTGTCTCTTCTGCCGTCCCCGCCTTTCTTGTTCGTCTGTGTTGCCATTACGTACAGTAAGCGGCTCGCGATGCGGCGAGTTGGCTCTGTCACCCTGATCTTCTTGGGACGAGTGCGATGATATCGACGAATCCCGGGAACCGCTCCGAGATCGTGAGCGTGACTGTTCTTGTGACTCTCGCGAAGCGCTGCGACTGCGAGATCCACTACGTCCACCGGCCTTACGTATCTTCGGTATTTCCCAGTCAGCGCCCATAGCCTTCAAAGCCTTGAAGATGGCCAACATAGCTTCAGCCGGCTGGTTTCTGGAGCGGATGCCAAATTGCCATTTCGTTGGTCGAGGTTTCTTGGCAGGTAGACTCGTCATTGGTTCGGGTCTTTGCCTGTGTGAATCCGGAGCTGCGCGAAAATTTGGCTTTAGTCGTCGAGCTGATATCTGCCGCTGTTCCTCCGTTTGTTCAGATGTAGGTGGGAGACCATCGTCATGCGGTTGGTTCGGCGGTCTAGGGTGACCTTTCATGTACGCCTTGTGGTACTCCGTCAGACTGCTGGGGAGGATAGCGACCGTGCTAACGGGACTTCGCACACTTGCAAGCTGACTGCTAGCATTTGATCCTTGGCGTGCGCGCTCGTGTTCGGATTGAGGTGGTGGGATGACTTGTGGACGCGAGATACTGGAAAGGGTGTTGGGTATTGAAGTGCTCAGATAGCTCTCATGATGCGAAGGTGGTGATTGCGCAAGAAATGGTTGGAGGTTCTTCTCGTTGGTTAACAACGCTGCATGTTATGGTTAGCGGAATGAATCGAAATACATGGGTGTTTGGGCACGGGATTGACTTACGATTCGTCTTCATAATCTGATTTTCTCGGACAATCAAGTAAGCGTCTTTGATTGCGCTTGGCTCATCACGCGCCAATGCTTCTTGGACATCGTGCTTTGCGTAGCCCATGGTTTTACCGAGTTTTGAAACGACGGTTTCGTGCAGCTTCTGTACAACGGGAGCAGGTGCCGAGGGCGCGAGGATCTTGGGGTCGATGGCTTTGTTTGGATCCGCTCCGCTATCGTAGAACTCTTGCACAGGCGGCTCCAGGTAGGAGGGCAAGTCTTTGGTGAACCAAGGATCTTGGCGCAGTTCTGGGATGGTAATGCGGTGCACTGGGTTGACCATCAACATCTTCTTGATGAGCGAAACGGCGCCAGGAGATAGATAGCTGGGTATGCTGTAGTTGCCCGCGGCGATCTTCTTGAACAGTGTGGGGATGTATTCGTCGTCGAAGGGCAGCCGTCCAACGAGCAGAACGTAGAGGATGACACCGCAGCTCCAAACGTCAACTTCTGGTCCGGCATACAGCTTGCCGGATATGACCTCGGGCGCAGCATAGTTGGGGCTGCCGCAACTCGTCTTAAGGAAGTTGCCGTCAGTCATGATGTTGCTAAGCCCGAAGTCCGCAATTTTGACGTTGTAGTGGTCGTCCAAGAGCAAATTCTCCGGCTTCAAGTCTCGATGGACGATCTTGTGCCGATGGCAATACTCGACTGCGCATACGATTTGTTGGAAGAACTTGCGCGCCTTGTCCTCTTGTAGCCTCCCGTTGTTGACGATGTAGTCGAAGAGTTCCCCGCCGGCGTATTCGAGGACCATGATGATCTCGGTCGGCGTGGTTATAACCGTGTAGCTAGAGCAGGGTCAGTATGAGGAAGACATGTGTGAGTGGTCCAAAACTTACAGCTTGATGATATGCGGGTGTCGCAGCAGCTGCAGATACTGGATCTCGCGCTCTATGCGGCCCGCCATATCTCTCGTTACCAGTCTCTTCCGGTTTATGATCTTTAGGGCGACCTTCTGCCCGCTGACCTGGTGCGTTGCGAGCTTAACCTTGCCGAAGGAGCCCTCGCCAAGCGTCTTCACGATGGTGTACTGCCCCAGCCGTTGGCTCGCCTTGGAGTCCTTGCTCTTGTTCTCCTGCGCAGCTGTCTGGAGCGCTGTAGGCGGCGCTGGCGAGAAGTCGGCCGTCTTGGTGGTGCTCGCTCCACCCCGCCGCGGGGCGGGCATGGAGATGGAGAGCTCCTCCAGGTCCTCGTTGTCGATTGCGGCCGACATGGCGAGGACGATGTCGTGGGCGCGCAGCTATACAGACAGACGTAATGTTAGCAGGTGTGCCGGCTCAGACTGGCGCAGGGCCCAACAGAACGGGGAGAGGCGTCTTCAGCTGCATGGGGAGCATCGAACACAGCCGGCAAGCCTCATTCCATTCCTATCGACAGCGTTGGTGAAGGGCACTTACGTCAGACCTGGTCTTTATACCAAACGGGGGCGCGACCGTGGTTCTAGAGGGCTGTCGAAGTGCAGACCGCGCTTGGACGGACTTCACTGCCCCGCTCACTCACGGATGCGCTGAGACGGCCACCATCCACGATAAGAGATTTTGGAGGACTATGTGAGCTGCATGCAGGTCGCAGAAAGCAGTCGCGAGAGTGTGCCGGATGCGTGTGGGCGTGCAGCGAGGCTCCTGCGGCTATTGAGTGACTGCTGTCGTGGACAGACAGCTAGCTGTAGTGGGGCGCTGCAATAATGAAACCCGGTGAGCACACACTACGCGCGAAGCGGAAGTGCGAGTGAAGATGGCAATGAAATTAAGTCACTGGAGAGATAGGCAGATGCGTTGGAGGAGGGAGGAGGGCGAGGGCGCAGAGAAAAGCTGTGCTGGGCGCGCAACATTCAAGTGACGACGCTTGCCAGGCATCGTGAGCCGCTCGTGCTGCTGCGAACTGGGAACCCGACATGAACGCTTTACCGAGCCGATCGTCGGCTGCCCGCCCTCAGTTTGCACCTCCCCGGGCGAAGCTCACAAACATGCAGCATCACAGAATACATCTACGAGTCCCGATCCTTTATAGCCATAATCATCCTCTGTACCCTTAGAATAAGCTACAACTGCAGTTCGCAGCAATGCGTCAGCCCCCAGGATGCTGACTCGCATAAAGAGTGCTCGGTTCCGCCTCCACGCGACTACTCCACGCCCGTGACCTCGTGACCACCCGCCGGTCTCTCCAATCAACGCTACTAACTAATTTACTCTGCCCTGTGTTGATGTCTGTCATCATCTCCTCCCGAAGATGCGTCCTAGGCCTCGCTGCTGCACCTCGCGCCGCGCTGCACCGTCCATGTAGTCACCCTCGCCCTCACCGTTCGCACTGGCACTGTTGGCTCGCCTGGCTTTGTTGTTGCCGAACATCTTCAGCAACACGACCATGCTCGCTGCACTCAGTATACTGGCGCATAGGATCCCAATCATGACTAGGTTGCTCTTGCGGTACCTGTGCGGACCGACCTTGGCATCTTCTGGCCATCCTGAGTACAGCGCGTAGGTAGTCAGGATACTTCCCAGATTCCCTAATCCAGACACGAGTGCGGCGGCTGCTGCGACACCCACTTCTCCGTGACGCGGTTGGAAGATCTCGTTGGCCCAGGTCATGCAGATGGGCACTGTAGGTCCCAGTCCGAAGCCCACCAGCAGGACGCCGCCATATCGCGACCAGTTTTTAGCGAACGTAGCTACGAGGAGACCAATGATCTGAATCATGACGGCGCCACTGAAGAAAAGAGCGCGGTGGTGATGGAAGCGATCTGAAAGAGGTGTGACAAGCAGGATAGCAATGGCGTCCATCTAGAGATGATTAGCTCAAACCTGGCAGAGAGTATTCTGACACTCACAATCCAGATTGGTGCAGAGAGCAGACTGAGCTGGATGCCGGTCAATGATGGGTTGATGCCTCGGATGATGATAGTTGCGTAGGCCTGCACTCCATTTCCGACTCCCACAACGCCAAAGTACATGATGACAAGTGGGTAGATTCTCCAGTCAATCACCACGTTCCAGAGATCTTTCATGTTCCACATGCGCTGGCGGTAAACTCGCGTCAGATCCTCATAGTGAATTCTTGCATCCTCGCCGGACAAAGCTGGTTTGCCCTCTGGGAGGAACTTCAGCCATCCCGATCGGTCGCGCACTTCTCCAGGGGGCAGTGGCCTGTCTGGAAGCCACCAGAGGAGTGACACGCCGACAATGAAGCCGACGATGCCGTAGATAAGGAACATCCATTGAAACCCAACGAGGCCTCCCATCCCGTCCATCTTTTGGAACCCAGCGGAGACCAAGCCCACGACGGCCGCGGAAACTTGGGATGCTGTGAAGTAGCGCCCAATGCGCTTACCGGTTCTTGAGGGAGGGTAAAAGAGGGTCAAGTAATATGACATGCCAGGCCACATACCCGCAATGACAATACCCAAGAGGAGTCGAAGTAGACTGCTCCGACATTAATCTTAGCTTAGATCACTGCATGGGGAAAGCTTACTAAAAGCTCCATGCTGCCTTCATAGCGGTCAAGCACATGCCAATAATGCCAACACAAGTGACAATCCTACTCATCCAAGCATGCGGACTGACTCTTGACATAATGAGGTTTGACGGCAAGTCAAAAATAACGTAACAGACGTAGAACAGAGCCAAACCGGTAGAGACCTGCTTTGGAGTGATGTTGAGCACTGATGCGAGATCATGGCCCTGTTGCAGGTTCATCGTTTGAGCCAGTCCAATGTTGGAACGGATTGCAGAACACAGGAAATAGAGAATCCAGAATGCCGGGAGGATTCGACGGTCGAGTTTGCTGTATCATTGTTGGTATCTCGGCCTTTGTGCAAGGGCTCAGTACTCACGCGTATACTTTTTCTATCCTGTCAACATCGATCATCTCAGGTGCCGCTTCAACATCTTGATGCAGCTCTCCCTGTTTCGGGGCATTCGCCTCTGAGATGTGCTTCTCGGGCGAGGCTTGCCCAACGGTCTCTGACGCCATCCTATCTGTTCGTGCTCAACGTGAAGGCAACAAATCGTGGAGTAGATAGCAAGGATGAGAAAACCCATAGGTACATATACGCGTTGAGACGGGCCATCGGAAAATGTGCATTCGACGAGCTAAGCCGATGCCGGCTGGTGACTCGACCGCTCCAGAGCTCCTCGTCTATTCGTTGACTACAAATTTTGTTTGCTCGTGGGGTGCGCTAGCAGTGGTTTAGGGAATGATCGTGCATTATACAGAAAAGCTTCGCCCACGCGGACAAGCTCGGAGTCATGGGGCGTGCTAAGTTTATGCAATTCTTCCCGAGTGCCTCGGGCAGGGCCTGAAGTTCTCACGCTGTATAAGACCGGAGGCCTGGAGATACCAAGGTTTCCGTTTCCCGAGTGGTGGAATACTAGGCTCGATGAGGGGCAGGAGCGGACGATCTCCCGCTACTGTAGAGGAGCTTGGACGCAGAGTTGGGCGGAGTTAGTCCGTCATCGTCATTAATTGAGGTTCGCGTATAGTAACTAGCTTCACATCTGTAGCCGCCATGTGTCCTGTTGTATACCAGATGTTTGCGAATACCTTCGTGCGTTCCGCGCGCACCATTCGACCCGCACGCAGAGCCCCAACACTCCGACTCCGAGGTTCAAGAAATGTCTCGACACTACCAGAGAATCCGCAAATTGTACATTCCCACCCCCAGGCGTTACCCTATATCCACTAACGAAGAGACAGTATGTGCACAAACACCCTCTAGATCCGAGTAAATCATTGCTATCTCTCCTCCCCACCGAACCGCCACTCCCCCAACTCGCAATCGGCACCTGCGAATCCCTCCCCGTAACACCGAATAACTTCACCCCAAATCCCGCCTTCCTACCTATCTTATCCTCCGTCTACGCTGCCTACGCCACGTCAGATCCGTACGTTGTTCAACAAGCATCCGCCTACGCCTCTCCGGGCGGCTTCAACCTCTCCCAGCCATCCGATGGTGCCGGCGGCGCAAACCACCAAGGCGGGGCGGGAGGTGCGGGACATGGCGGGTGGATACACGTGAGTGATACTAGGAATCCGCCGGATTATGGCAGGATCGCATGGCCAGAGGATATCTTGGGAAGTGTGGAGGTGGATGGGAACGGGCAGTTTAGCGATGGGACGTGGCAGGACAGCGGGACGTATCGGATTGTTACTAGGGAGGGAATACTGGGCTTGACGGAGTTCATGAGGGGGAAGGTGGTAGAAAGATTACGGCAGCTTGAAAGGGAGGTAAAGCAGAAGTCATAATTGGTTCAGAGAGAGCTCTCGAGGCAACGCTGTTCTAAGAAGATGGCCGTCGCTTGCCGAAGTGGAGGGACACGGTGCTGCAAATCATGAACTGTTTCTAGGATCTTGAAACGAATTGTATGAATAATGTATATATCTGTGATATGTAGATATGCCATCACCTGCGACTTTTCTTACCAACGATTTGTGTCGTCTTGGCACTGCTGGGTACCGCTACTTCTCGACGCTCTACAGCAGCACAACACGACATACGCATATCAGCAATTACGTCCCCTCTCGCCACTATGACCGACTCCCACTCCCCCAAACCCGTCGCCGTCCTCTTCGTCTGCCTAGGAAACATCTGTATGTCTCATGCCCTCCCCCGCAACTCCTCCGCAACCCAAGTATCTAACAGATCCTACAGGCCGCTCAACAATGGCAGAAGGCGTCTTCCAATCCCTCACACGCGTCGACGGCAAACCCGCGCACCCTCTTATATCAAACATCGACTCCTGCGGCACCGGCGCATACCACGTTGGCGATTCCCCCGACTCGCGCACCATGTCCACGCTCAAAAAGAACGGCATAACGACGTACCGCCACGCAGCGCGGAAGTTCCACCCCACGAGCGATTTCAGAGAGTTTGATTACATACTAGCCATGGATGATGACAACTTGGACGACCTGATGCGGTTACGGCAGCGGGAGGTGAAGAAGTTGGGGAGCGAGGAGGGCGTCGGGAAGGTCATGCTGTTTGGGGAGTTTGGGGGGAAGAAGAGAAGGGGTGGAAGGGGTGAGGAGGTGCAGGATCCGTATTATGGGGCGGATGATGGGTTTACGGTTGCGTTTGAGCAGAGTGTGAAGTTTTCCAGGGCGTTCCTGGAGCGGTTGGAGGCGGGAGAGTTGAGCTGAGCTGATGGGAGGGAGAGTGCATATGCAGTGGTCTTGTGCAGTTTGACAACGGCGTGGCCTCTGCTTGATGATGTAACTATATCAAGAGTTCGGATGGATGGAGGTTGGATACATCGACAGGAGCGACGTGATACCCATAGACTTTCTTAGATTCAAGTTAGTACACCTCTACAAGACCTCAAACAACAAAGCCTCTACAATAAGGCCTCTGCAACAAGGCCTCTACAACAGGATGTGGGCTTCGTCTTTGCGAATGAGAGGCTCGCGAACCCTGATTACTTCGACCAGTCCTGAAATCTCTACTGATTCGGCAACTCGTCTCAGTCATATAAATGCTTTACCTAGCATTCACTCATGAAGAATGCCTTGACGGTGCCTTTCTCTACAAAGACCCTTAGTTCCTTACTTATCAGCCTCCATGAATCCTTGACTAAGCCAAAAGGTTACAAATCTCCGGCCCAAGCGGCATTTCATGAGCGTTCGCTTCGGAAGTGCTGATCTTCAACTTCAATGTTGGCGAAGAGAGTTACTGAGCAGCAGCAGAATAGCGAAGAGAATTTATAATCTAGGCTTTTCCATGGGGATAGACCGGTAGTAACGTCTTCGGCCCTTTGACAGCCGTTGGGGATGATCTCACACTTCACCCGAAATAGCACAGTTTCGTAACTCGACGCGGCTGTGCGCTAGGTGCGCCACGTGAATGCGCAGCGAATTACCCGCAGTCACAGGGAAGAGGTTAGTCTCCGGGCTGCGGGCGTCTGCTTGGCAGGTTACGAGTCGAACAACCAAACGGTGACAAGGAGCCAGCTGAAAGCTGCTAGGCTGCTGGCTACATTTGTATAGACCTCGAGCCCCAGGTGTAAAACTAGAAGCCTCTTCTCGACTTCCCTTGCACCTGCCGCCATTGCACCATCAATTATCGTACCCCCGCCGTTGCTGTGGTAAACACTGCGGTGCTCCCTCGGCGACGCTATTCATACCCACCAAACGCATCTGAAACCGAGCGCTCTAGCCTGATTTTCCCCAACGCCCATTCGAGGATCAACAGAGCGCATATCGACTTCCTGGGCAACCCCGTTCGTGCGCGTGTTTGGGCGGTTGCTTCGGTCATCGCATTTCCGCCGCGACGTGATTGAAGGCGCAGCAACAGAGGACTAAGACGAGCCAGGATGCCTGGCTACAACCGTCTCGGTGAGTAACCTTCCTTCCCATAACGGCTACCACCGTTGTGTCGTACGCGTTGCTGCGCCGAGCTTTTGCGCGCCCTGGTCGCTTGGGCCCCCCAGATATTACACATTACACTTCTTCATTCCTCATACTCGGCTAGCTTCCGCGACTGACGGCGACATTGAATAGGCTCAGCAGGCGACGGCGCCGACGACCACTACGAGATGGATCCGCGAAGACCTGGCAGAACGCCCTCTCCTGGGCAGCCCCTCCGAGGCTACCAGCTCGAGGACCGATATACATCCCCACAGCCAGGTGTTTTGGAGATTCCCATGGGACCTAATCCCGCAGCAGCTTCAGGAGACAGGTTACCACTCCAACCAAGTGTGAGTGCTTGCGCGTGCAGGTCCTATACGAGGGACACATGGCTGGCTCCTATATGGAACAGGCTGGATGCCTTCAGGGAGCTTTCGCCTTGTGATGTGCCCTGTAGAAAATATCTGTGAAGCCACGCTAGTTGGCGCCCTGTACACGGCGTAGTTTACGAAGCAAGCAACTAACAGCTACCAGTACTCGGTCGAGAATATCCCCTATGCCGCGGGTAACTACCACGATGACTACGATCCACGCCCCGGCGGCATGCGCCACGATAGCGACTACTCCCTCGATCCCCAGGCGCATCACGACGCATACTACAACCAGCCCTACGATCCCTCACCGCATGATGAGAGCCCCCATCCTGGATATGGCACACAGCCAACCCACTACTGGCAGGACGAAGACGATAACAGGCCCATGATACCAGGCGCAAATGCGTATGGCCCGGATCCGCACGAGGCAGATGACCACGACGATTTAGACCCAGAAAACCCGTTCCACGATGAGCCTGTGCCTACGCCGAGCCCAGCCCCAATAAAGCGATGGAAGACTGTCAAAGAGGTCCAGCTGTTCAAGGGCAACTTGGTGCTGGATTGCCCCATTCCCCCACGGTTACTCAATCAAGTCCCGCATGCACAGCCCCCTGAGCGTGACGAATTTACGCATATGCGATACTCAGCCGCCACGTGCGATCCTGCGGACTTCGATGCCGAGCGCTTCACCCTGCGCCAGAAGCTTTTCGCAAAGCCCAGGCATACCGAGTTGTTTATTGTTGTTACTATGTACAATGAGGAGGATGAGTTGTTTGCTCGAACCATGATCGGTGTGATCAAGAACATTGAATACATGAATTCGCGGACGAATAGCAAGACGTGGGGCAAGGACGCGTGGAAGAAAATTGTGGTGTGCGTCGTCAGCGACGGACGTGCCAAGATCAACCCGCGAACACGAGCTGTCTTAGCGGCACTTGGCGTCTATCAAGACGGTATTGCTAAGCAACAAGTTAACGGCAAGGATGTGACTGCACATATCTACGAGTATACTACCCAAATGACCCTCGACATAAAGAAGGGCGTTGTTGGTGTCAAAAAGGGCAACACCCCGGTGCAGATGCTGTTCTGTCTAAAGGAGAAGAACCAGAAGAAGATCAACTCCCATCGATGGTTTTTCCAAGCGTTCGGCGCGGTCCTAGACCCCAACATTTGTGTCCTGATTGATGCGGGTACAAAACCCGGCAAGGACTCTGTTTACCAACTGTGGAAGGCATTCGACTTGGAACCGATGTGCGCTGGTGCTTGTGGCGAGATCAAGGCCATGTTGGTTCACGGAAAAAAGCTACTGAACCCATTGGTTGCAACGCAAAACTTCGAGTACAAAATGAGTAACATCTTGGACAAACCATTGGAATCGGCATTTGGTTTCATCACTGTGCTTCCTGGCGCTTTCTCTGCATACCGATATGTTGCGCTTCAAAACGACAAGGCTGGACAAGGACCCCTGGAGAAGTACTTTGCAGGCGAGAAGATGCACGGCGCGAACGCTGGTATCTTTACTGCCAACATGTACCTAGCCGAGGATCGTATTCTTTGCTTCGAACTGGTCTCAAAGAGAAATTGCCACTGGATTCTGCAGTACGTCAAGTCTGCTACCGGCGAGACGGACGTACCGACCACAATGGCCGAATTCATCAGCCAGCGTCGTCGATGGCTCAACGGATCCTTCTTTGCAGCTGTTTACGCCCTAGCTCATTCTTTCGATATTTTCCGCAGCGACCATTCATTCTTGCGCAAAATGATGTTCCTCATCGAGTTCGTGTATCAAACCATCAGCATGCTTTTCGCCTGGTTTGCGCTGGGTAACTTCTTCCTGGTCTTCCGCATCCTCACGGCTTCACTACAGAACGAACTCGGTACGGCCGGCAAGGTGTTGTTCATCGTCTTCGAATGGCTATACATCGCTGTTTTAATCACGTGTTTCATCTTGTCACTCGGTAACCGGCCGCAAGGTTCCAACAAATGGTACATGTCCATGGTATACTTCTGGTGTATCATCATGGCATATCTCATGTTCGCATCCATCTTCATCACCGTTCGCTCCGTTCAGAACCAAATCAAAGAGAACAAGGGCTTCAACGTACAGGATCTCTTCAAGGAGAAGATCTTCGCGACACTCATCATATCACTACTATCGACGTACGTGATGTGGCTCGTCGTGTCCATCATCTTCCTCGACCCATGGCACATGTTCACATCTTTCATACAGTACCTCCTTATGACACCGACATACATTAACATCTTGAACGTCTACGCCTTTTGCAACACTCACGACATTACTTGGGGTACAAAGGGCGACGACAAACCGGAGAAACTTCCTTCAGTCACTACAAAGGCCGATGGTAAAGCAGATATTCAAGCCCCAACCGACGATGCAGATCTCAACACGCAATACGAGACCGAACTTCGCGCTTTCAGCACGAAATGGAAAGAAGAGAAGAAAATCCCTTCACCAGGAGAAAAGCAAGAAGATTACTACAGGGGCTTTAGATCCGGTGTTGTTTTGTTTTGGATGTTCTGCAATCTAGGCCTATCTGCCCTTGTTCTGCAGGCAGGTGGCCTGGAACTCACAGTTAGTGATCCTGATGAGGCGCAGGCCAAGCAAACACAGGCAGCAACCATCTACCTGGCGGTGGTTCTCTATAGCGTCGCAGGTTTGGCTGCCTTCAGATTTGTCGGAGCTATGTGGTTCTTGGTAGTGCGTATGGTAAGTACCGCGAAGGGTCTCTCATACCGACATTGGCAGAATGCTAACATGTTCAACAGTTCCGAGGTGTCTAAGCAAGCATTGCCCCGGCGAAGCGAGGAGTTACAAATCGTTTATTGGCATTGGCATATAAGTCGGGCTAGGCGTAGGACCTTGAAGGTATTTTACCTTCCGCGTGTGAGGTGCATGACTAGATACCAGTTGCTGAGCAGAATATGCTGTTTGTGAGTATGAGGTACTTCAACTATATGAAACCTGGCAATCATCTCTTATGATGTTGCTTTCCTGTTTCCATTCTTCTCGGCTCATTGAAACTTATGTCTTGTCTATCGTGCTGGGCGCACTCTCACCATGCCGCGCACTTCCTAGCTCTTCTCTCATATTCGCACACCTTCTTTCGTGACTTGCTCTCCTTCACCTTGTCGTCATCACACCGCAACTAGCAAGGGCCGTGCGCGCCTTCCTCATATATAACGACGCGGCAACCACAAACCTTTGCAACCTATCTACCTCCTCGCCTTCGTCCTCACTCAACGAGTCTAACTTGAGACAACTTGCAGCTTGTTGCAAGTGCACGCGACTGCTACTCGGCCGCATTCAATATACACGCACTGCAATTTTAGCGCGCCTCTCCCACTGCGCTTGCTCAATCCGACCTCGGGCTTTGTGAGTCCCTCCAGGCTGCTCCTTCCTCAGTTGAAGCCTTGGCAAAAATTCCAGCTACAAACGCGGGCTTCGACCCTCACTTCTCGACACACACTAACTTTGCACCGCTCTCAGTCTGCTGCGACCACATTCAATCAACCCGACCAATCTCAGACCGCTACATCACTCTGCAATCATGAGCTGGGATACCGGAGCTGGTTCGTATCTCACTCACACATTCCAAGACTGTCAGGCTAATTCCTCGTAGGTGCAGGTGACTCTTGGGACCCTGTGTCGACTGGTGCTGACGCAGGTGCTGGTGATGCTTGGGGCGGCGGTGGTGACACCGGTGGCAGTGCAGCAGGTAACGGCGACGGCGGTGGCGAGACATGTCGAATGTGAGTATTCCCCAACATGCACTGAATGCAAGTCTTTCGTCAAAAGGACCGAGCGAGCCGGTCTACCTTTAGCCTGACAATTATCATACTGACTCGAGTCGTAGTTGCAAGCAGACCGGACACTTTGCTCGCGAATGCCCGGACAAGCCCGAAGGCGGCGGCCTCACCGGAGAGTGCTACAACTGCGGTGAAGTCGGCCACAATAAAGCTGATTGCACCAACCCCCGTGTTGAACGCGCCTTCACCGGCACGTGCAACACCTGCGGCCAGGAAGGACACGCTGCCCGCAGCTGCCCTACTATGAAGTGCAAGCTCTGCGACCAGGAAGGCCACAAGGCTATTGACTGCAAGTCCCGCCGCATCGTCGACTGGACTGGTGTTCCAGAGCTCGACGCTGAGCTTGCTTGGAGCTCCTTGATCGATGCGGCTAAGGAGAAGGATCTGGATGTCTTCAGGACCTGTCTGCGGGCTTATGCTCGCGCCACTATGGAGCAATTCAGTCTTCCTGATGTGGAGACGGCTCTGCGCGAGGATGGCTTGGGCGTACACCTGATAGCCAAACAGCAAGAGATTGCTGTTAACATGGTTATCGTCGACCTGGTGGGCAATCCGGATCGCGAGTTCGTTCTTTCCGTCCAGCTGTCCGATAAGCCTCGCCGTGCGAAGCTCGCTCAGGGCTGGCCTGAGAACGCAGCACAGAACATCGAGCGTCTTGCATCTGCCGGTTTCGTTCAGGACCGCGGCGTTCCACTCTGCGGCAACTGTGGTGAGCTCGGTCACATCCGCAAGGTAAGCCCAATTGCAGTCACTTGACAATCCAGAGTACTTCAGGCTAACCTGTATCCTAGCACTGTAAGCAAGAGCAGGCTGAGCGCGAATCCACCCAGCCCGCTGTTCAATGCGTCTACTGCCAGGAGGTCGGTCACCGTGCTCGCGATTGCCCCAAGGAGCGCATCAACCCGTATGCCTGCAAGAACTGCAAGCAGGAGGGCCATATGTCCAAGGAATGTCCCGAGCCTCGCTCAGCTGAAGGTGTCGAATGCCGCAAGTGCAACGAGACCGGTCACTTCTCGAAGGATGTGAGTAACCTCCTTATCCACTTGCAAAATCTAGCCTTGATTAACACATGATAGTGTCCCAACGTCGAGGCGCGTCCGCCGAGGACCTGCCGTAACTGCGGGTCAGAGGATCATATTGCCAAGGAGTGCGACCAACCTCGTAACCCCGACACTGTTACGTGCCGCAATTGCGAGAAGCAAGGCCACTTCTCACGTGATTGCCCTGAGCCTAAAGACTGGAGCAAGGTCAAGTGCAGCAACTGCGGTGAGATGGGTCACACGATCAAGGTAGGCTCTTGTCCCAGATAGCAACATGAAGGGTTCTAAGCTAATATTGGGCAGCGTTGCAAGGCTCCGATTGCCGATGGTGATGGTATGGGTGACGGTGGCCCTGTGGAGGCTGCTGGAGGCTGGGAGACTACTGGAGATGCTGCTGCCGGTGGGGGTGAGGCCTCATGGGGTAGTGGCGATGCTGGAGGTGGAGGTGGCTGGTAGACGACTACACTCTGCGAAGACATTCACGATCATGGATCACGACGAGACTGAAGTCTCAATGATGACATAGCGGATTTCATGGGGATCTGGTATGTATCTCGATAGCTTCTCGACTGCGCGGCGGCACCGGCTGCTCAGACTTCGCTAGCTGTATGAATCATACAAAAGTTTGCTTCATATTGCTTGAACCGTTAACACCCAATGCGATTGCTAACATCAGTTCGTACATTGCACGGCGAAGTAGTTTAGGGCTACTCGTACAATCACATCCTGAGGAAGGAATTACCCCCAACGTGTCGTACTGTTCTATCAGCGGGTCATGCTTTGTTAATTTGAATAGCCGACTCTGAAGGCAACAGTCGCTGGGTAGCACAAGGGGAATGCTCACTGTCTAAACGGCTGAAACCATCGTCCTCGTACAATATGTCCTTTAGGCGGTACTGATAGTTCTAGCCCTCTTCAATTCGGACATACAAGAAGCGAGATTCGAGGTGATGGACTGATGAGGCATGGAGCACTTCCCGTCGCGGTGGGTATCACAGTCTCGAAACTCACCATGCAGCCCATGCAGGAGCTGTCAAAGGGTTTGAGAAGCACCGCAGAACGCTGACAGGAGGTCAATCTTCCCGCATTTCGAATGTTTCCAACTAAATCCAGGCCTTCTCCTGAAAGCGTTTGAAGTTGTTTTCCCAGCTCGGTACCTGTCACAGAATTCTGCGGGACGGCGGGCTGAAACGGTTCGCTTGAGCTCTGACACAAGTTCATCCTGAACTCCCACCGGCTTCGAAACGAATGCCTAGGCAAGAAGCGAACTGTCGAGATGGCTCCACATGTCAAAACGAAACAGCAATGACTCTGATGGCGTTCGGCCTGCATGTACCACGCGCATGTTCTCAAGACGTGTCCGAGCTCACTGTTGCGCGGAAAAGCGAGAAAAGTGAGCTAATGTCGCTCTTTTGGCGGCCTTGCAGCAGGCTAAGGAAGCCAACATGACCAACATTAATTACCCCTCTTTCATTCCTTTTTGGGGCCAAATTGGCCACTGACGATTACTCTTGCAGATCAATTTGCGGACCGTATGGACCTTTCGTGTTGGTATATGCAACTATCACGCTCTGCACGGATTATATACAAGTGCCGCTATCAAGAGATCCTTCCAGTGTACGAACGCCGAAAACCAGGGAGGAGGTACGCCTTTGCGGTAATCAGCCTCTCGCTTATGCCGCTGGATGATCTTGCATACGAGTACCTCTGCGATTCGGGCGCAACCTGAGCTTGCTCAATTTTGGGGCTGTCGGATTGCTTCACAGCTAGATGCGCTTCCGTGCGGCAATTGCAAAGCGTCATAATGCGTACAGCTTCTGCTCCGCGCAGCTGCGTAAACTGTGCCACGCAAGTCTTTGGTCATTCCCGCGCCGCCATGCTCTCGACCATAGCACCGAACACTCGCCGCAATTTCCCTTAATCTGGGCTGACGCCTCCAGTTAATTAGCCCACAATTGAGCTGGAAGCGGGACCTTTCGATAGATCGTGCATGTCAGGATGGGGTCATTTGCTGGCTTTTACTGACCCCATTAGGTTAAGAAGGTGGCCGTGTATGCATGGCGTCTGCAGTGCACAGACAGCGGGTGAATAACAGCGAGCTTTGACCTCCCATCTAACCTCCTGCTCGGGTGGGGAGAACCCCAACTGCTAAGCTGCGGGAACTTTGCCGGTACGTTTGGTCTTTGTTTGGACGCTAGGAAGTGAAACTGAAAGGGATTGCTTCCTGCGCTGACGGTGAACTGGACGCCTGCTCAAGGCAGATTTGCATCCTTCGCGGTCAGACTTCGCCGTTCGTGGAGGCGATGTCCCCACCGCAGACCAACATTCACAAGACTCGGATGCGCGAATGGAGGCTCAACACGAAAAAGCAGCGCCGCCGCCATGCGGCTCCATGAGCGATGAGTAGGCCCATCGCATCGCGCAGGTAATCCCTGGTATCCGATCGCGAAATTGCACGTATCAGCGCTTACAGAACGCACAAGCCTTCTCAGCCCGCTTGCCGGTCTAGGCAAGGCGGCAGGTGGAAAACAGGAGCACCCTGGCACACTAAGGTGTATCTCCAGGTCTCACCAATTTGGCTTTGCATGTCGCTTCAAGGGTTGCAGAAGGAATTCTGGTCGAGAAGGTGGTCTGTGTCCACGTACATCCACATGGCGGCATGCGGGCGGCCTGTCCAACGGCCGAGCGCCAGGGAAGGGAGTAGTGTGCAGTAGAAGGGTATAATAAGTTCGTCAACCGCCTGGTGGACGAGGTCGTGCAACACCAAATACCAACCGCCGACTTCTTGATTTACCAAGTGGCAGGTAGCGACGTGGTTTTCGAGTTCTACTCCAGTTCTTCTCTCTCTCTCTCGCAACCATCTTCGTCTTTAATCATTTCCTACACATCTCTTTGTCTATTCGTTTTAGAGTACACAAGTTGACGGTCACCTTTCACTTCACTTTTGGTGCGCTGCTTTTGCCATCACCTCAACTATCGAGTTTACCTACTTCATAAAGCTTGTACCCTCCTCGCCTACCTCCGCCTCTCTCTATTCTTGCAAACCAACCATCAATCCCTACTTTCGCCACTGCCTCAACTCGCAAGATTCGTCAAAATGCTCTTCTCTACACTGTCCACGGCTGTCGTTCTCCTTGCGGGCTCTGCCACTGCCTTGCCATGGTCTGTCCAGGAGAGGGCGGCCTACCCTCCTGCCCGCGACCTCAGCAAGCTCGCCGCGCTGTTCCCTCACAGTGCGCTTCCCTCACCGAACTCGGAGCTCAAATACGTTCTCCTCGGCATTGGCACGCAGAACTACACCTGCACTACTGGTGATGAGAATGCTGCTCCTGGAACTACTGGCGCTGTTGGTCAGTCACTCTTCTACCTGCGCATGAGATCCCTACTGACATTCATAAAGCAACCCTCTATGACATCGGCTCCAGCCTTGTCAACGACCCGATTGCCAAGTGGAAGATTCCCAACATCGCCGGCCTCGCTCTTGCTCTAAGCGTTCAGCCGACGACGCTGGCACTGAGTCTGAAGCTTCAGGGCTACGGAAACATGGTCGGCCACCACTACTTCGGCATGATCTCTGGCGTCAACACCCCAACCTTCTCCTTGGACAACCTGGCCGCTCAGCCCAAGCCGTTGGCGCAAGTCAGCAAGCTCAACGAAACTGATGCCCCCGCGAGCGCCTGCCCAGGTGACAACGGCCTCGGCGCAATCAAGTGGCTCTACCTCAAGGACACCAAGGGCATCTCTCAGGGTGGCGTCGACACCGTGTATCGTGTTGAGACGGCCGGCGGTAACAAGCCTGCTACTTGCAAGGGTATGAAGCCTTCATGGGAGGTCAAATATGCTGCGCAATGTAAGTATACTCTGGACGCGCTCGAGATGTTGATCTGAATGCTAACACTATTCGCAGACTGGATCTACGGTCCTAAGAAGTAAGCGCTGAGCTGCGATGTTCGTTTCGAACTTGTCGGAGCGTCCATCCCTTTCATGCGCCTTACATGATTGGGCTGGTTTAATTACGCACTGCTGCGTTCGTCTTCCGTAGATGGGATAGATGACCGGCGTTGGAGGGGCTTCTTTCTTGCATTTACATTTCTTTACTTTTCACGATACCCTTCATCTTGCATATTTGGGGGATGGCTTTTTCCATTACAAGGCTCTTCTGCCAACAATGGGGCGTTTCTGGAGTAAGACATTGGGTGGGTCATCTGATTTGAAATCAGAATAGACACCTACTATAATATCAAAAGTTCGATTTCAATCTTCCGCGGCTCATAGTTCGATTCCGTGATCTTTTGATGGGCCATGGTGTTCGCAACGTTAAACATCAGGCCCGCTTCCTTCAACTACTCGCGCAAAGCGGCAACTTGCACTCAACGTTTCGCTACAGATATTCCGACTTCCCAAATTCCTCTCTTCCCAATACCCTATACATTTGGCGTGTCACCCATTGGACGCCACGAAAACACCCACGTTATCCACGCCGCCAGCATGCCTAAACCGGAACGCCTAAAAGCTGACCTCACCCGTTCCACCACCATCGTCAATGAATTTCCTTACCGATGCGGCGTAGCCAAAAGCCACGCCTCCACCAACCTGGACTTACTATCCTCGCGGCGCCCGCAGTGCTATCGGAACTGCACCGCACTCGCGTTGCGGCACAGAAACTTCGTAGATTTTCCAACATGATGATCGCCGCATACGCCTCGTTAAGGCCATTCAGGCCCTCTAGAAAACTTTTTTTCCCGTTGCTTGCGCCTCCCCTCTATTCGCCTGCGAAAGAGAATACGCAGTTTCTGCCCACGCGCCGCCGGCTGAGAGACATGACTGGTTTTGCGTACGTACGTACTCCCTCAGACCTAGTAGGACACAAATAGAAGCAATTTCATCGAAGACCGCAAGTGTAGAACTGGCGGCTGGCTTGCTGTCCTACCTGGGACAGGTGGGCGGCGGGTATTTTGCTTAGCGCCGGTTGGTCGATGTGGTGGGTGGTGGTGGTGGTGGTACGTACCGAAGTGGACGTGGGCGGTTAGGGGGGTTTAGCGAAGTGGAACGGGTTATTGGGGGGCTTGTGGGGCGAGTGGATTGGATTGAAGACAGTGTAGTTATGGTTAATGGGTATCTGGTAGGAATTGTGGGCAGAGAGATGCATTTGAGATTTGGGCTGTTGGTGGAGTAAGAGTGCCTCCAAATTATACAAGTAGGTATCAGAGCCGAACCTGCGCAGCTACCATTCTCTTCAAAGCATTTGACCTCACGTTTACTGTCTTTACATGGACGCGCAATCCACCTTTCCCCAGCTCTTTACTTGTCGTTCGGGTCTCATACTCCCAGCGCAAGGATACCGGCGCGTCCCGACTCTCGGCGGCTACAGACCCTTGACCCGTTCATGCGCTGGATGCACGACATTTGGGAGGATCCGCATGAGTCGCAACCCTGCATGGAGGCTGAAATGAATATCCGGAATGAAAATACGGTTCTTTCGAGAGGTTTTTGGTGGTGCTCAGGTCAGGGAAGGTGGGTGGAGTGCAAATGGCCAACACCGACGTTATATCACACATTCCATAACGTGCTGCGGAGAACATGTAGCATTAGTACAGTGGCATGAAGAGTTTGCTGAGATGCCTGATGAGACCAGGTAATACAAGTAGGTGTGTTGTGACACGATGGGAGAAAAGAACTTGCCATTTCCAACGGTTTGACCTACGTCGCTTGTCGTCAAAGTCTGCCATCGGACGTCCCGAAACCGCAAAGCTGATCCCACGGGCTTGTGCTATGATACCGCACAAGAACACGCGGTGCTTGTTTCACTACGGCAGCATCATCGTCCAGTCATCAGGCCGTGGAAATCCCACGACTGCAATACCTCAGATATGCCAAATACACGACATGTTGGGCTCTGAAAGATTAAGCAGCCTGCTTCCGCTTCACGACAGCCTTCTCGTACGCGATGAGGTCGACGTTACCAGCATCCCAGATAGCGACTGCCTGTACAAAGACACCCTTCTCTTTGCGCCGCTCAACATAACCGACGACATTGATCCAGGAGCCGACATCTAGCTCCTGGCGCTTTATCTTCTCAAGGACATGCACAACGTCAACATTTGCAACCATCGGCGGGCTAGAAGCGGGAAAGTCGTGCTTGAGTCGCAAAGTTGCTGCCTCGACCATGTACTCATCGACGCTATCGCATGGTCAGCTGCTGTCGTCCTCTGTCGATACGGCCACGCTACCAGCCCAAAAAGCGGACTTTTGTCCCCGGCTGGCGATCCTTGAGATCCGTCAGTAGCACAAGATTCGATGCTACAGGCCCAGACATTGGTGTTTGAAGTTGAGTGCAAGGCGGCGAATTCTATGGCCGATGCCGAGTGCGCACGTGCCCATTACTAGCGCGAGCGACATCATACCCTCGTGCATCCAGGCCCGATTACTGACCTCCAAGGCAACCTTCAATCACCCATACACGACCACCTCGCTCGCTCAAACCCCCCGCAACACACTCCGGGCTATCTCTTCACTACATCTTTTCCGCGTTTCCAAGAAGTATGTGAAAGCCTCCTTCTATCGTCCCCCCCACCTCCACTCCCCTCCCCCGCCATCTGGCTCCCTGATAGCCCACCAGGAACCCGGCATGGTCGCCTGATGGTGTCCTACATATGCGCAGAGCTGACACAATATCTCCAGGACATACTACAACATGAGCGGCTGGGGCCTGGGCTGGTTTGGTGGAGGCCAGGCTAAGAAGGAGGCTCCCAAGAAGGCGATTCTCCAGCTTCGGGGCCAACTTGAGATGCTGAACAAGAGGGAGAAGCACCTGCAGAACCAAATGGATGAGCAAGATGCCCTGGCACGGAAATACGTCTCTAGCAACAAGAACGGTACTTCAGCCTGCACAACCGCCAGATTGGGCAACATTGCTAACAGATAATGCAAGCGGCGAAGTCGGCGTTACGGCGGAAGAAGCAGTTTGAGCACTCGCTCGAGCAAACGAGCGCCCAGATCATGACACTTGAGCGCGAGATCTACTCGATCGAGACGGCGAATATCAACAAGGAGACGCTGGACGCTATGAAGAATGCAGGATCCGCTATGAAGCAGATACACGCCGGTCTGACGATCGACAAAGTGGACAACGTCATGTGCGTCCTCCTCCACATCACAATCACTCCTAGTGTCTTCGACAACACTTGCTAACACTGGCGTGCTGTAGGGAAGATCTACGCGATCAACACGCAATCGGCGAAGAAATCAGCGAAGCAATAACCTCGGGCATAACCTCGACCGGCATCGACGAAGACGAGCTCGACGAGGAACTGGCAGAACTGCAACAAGAGAAGCTCGACGAAGACATGCTCAAGACAGGCAACGTGCCGGTTGGCGATACCGTAGGGAGACTGCCACAAGCGCCGCACACTGAGGTCAAGGGCAAGGCACCACAGAGGGTGGAGGAAGATGATGAAGAGGAGGAGCTGCGGAAGTTGCAAGCGGAGATGGCTATGTGAGCGTCGGCTTGGGTGGCGGAGTTTCATGTTGGTAATCTCTAGATGAACAGCCTAGGCAGAGGGGTGCAACGTATCGCAATCGGGGAGATACTACAGGCGTACGGCGATCTAGCGATGGGGCCTTGCTTTGTCCCTTGGAATTTTTCCATTGAGCTTTACACTATTCATGAGTTGTGGGATGCCGGAAGCGGCCGATGGATATACCTTGCAATACCACACCTTGTATACTTTTAATCTGCTGTCACGCTAGACCATACTTTCTGCTTACCTCTTTTTAACTTTTGCACGTGAACTACTTAACATTGTCTATGCTACAACAACACAACCTATGAAGTTGATCCTTCGCAAACATCACTGACAATGCAAACCAAGACTCTTTAGCAATGATTGGGCCTTCATAGTGCATGCGCCTAACTATCTAATGTATTACAGTCGTTCCCCTATTTGTTCATTCCCGTCCATCTGTGTTCCACCCATGGTCATGTACGCGCGTAACGTCAACGTGAAATCCACTTTTAAGAAGGCCCCAAATCCTATCCGCGCTGTGATGGGTATCTATATTGACAGGTACCCGAACGCCGAAATCCAAATGAATGCGTATCGTCAACATAATCGTGCCGCGCAAAGGACAAATAGCAATTGTGAAAAGGCCCAGCGGACCTATCTGAGCTCGACGCTACCACCCCATATGAATATGATCTTCACCACCCCCTCGGCCATAGAGACATGACTACAGAAGACTATTCTGTCTTTGGAGTCACGTTCTCGCCTGCCTGGTTCTTGACATCGTCTGCACTTTCTGCAGTGTCTACATTGATCTCCGTGATTGTTCGCTTAAGCGGTGTACCGTTTTGCACCGCGGGCGATCCAGGCACAGGCGTAAGCGGCTCGACGCTAGGTCGATGAGAGGACGGAAAGGGTTGCACCGGTGCGGAGGACGAAGGCGCAGGATGCTGCGCAGCGGTCATGTTCGGCGTAGACTTGTGGGGGTCGCTTGTCGATTGCTGTGTCGGCGGCTGTTGCTGTGCAACCACAGCATCCGCCGCGATCGCTGCCGCTGTGCCCGCCGCAACCGTACTCGTTGTCGTCGGGACATGGACGGCGGGAGCATTTTCCTCTTTGATCACCGGCGCACTAGTGAGATGTTTTGCAACACCCTCAATGCTGCGAATGGATTTGAGGAGCAGTTTCTCCGATTCCGTCAGACTGGCCTCGGGCACGGTGGTATCTACACAAGCTCTGATCGCGTTGTCAACTTTCTTGTCTTCGCCGGGTTCAAGTCTAGCCTCAAGGTAGACCTTTCGAAACGCTTCGAGTTGGCGGATCAGATCTGGGTGTGTGGCGAGAGGGTAGCGACCAGACGGGTGCGGAGTAGCGCCTTCTTGGGGTGCGTTTTGATGTGGAGGACCGTGAGAAGGTTGCTGAGGGTACGGTGATGCCGAAGCATTAACAGACGGTGCTGAAGGAGGAGCTGATTGTTGGCCTTGAGGAGGATAAGGTGCATAAGGCCGGGGAGGCCCTGGGGCATACGGACTAGCACCAGCAGTCGCATACTGCTGTCCGCCATATGGACTTGGTGCCGGGGGCCCACTGTAGGTCTGGGGGGCAGCGGTCGGGAAAAGTACACCATACTGACCACTTGGGCCAGCTGCGGAGCTGACTGGGGGCGTTTGAGAGCTAGGCTGCGGATATGGACGGGGAGGCTGTGGTGCTGAAGGGCTACCAGCGGCGTTCCCGCCAGCCCAAGGAGATGCATACGGGGAGGCATGGTGAGGGGCAGCCTGTGGTGCGGTAGGTGCTGTCGCATTTGCATCACGAGCCATGCTCGGAGGAAGACGAGGTTGTGCAAGACTCGGCGGCAATCTTGGAGCAGCTGGTGGCATAGCATGTGGCATGCCCGGATGATAAGGATAGCCAGGCTGAGGGTAGGGAGCGTACCCATTTGGAGGCGGATAGTACGGTGGTCGCTGCGCATGGTTAATTGGAGGGCTGACCTGCCTCTTCCTGCGCTCCTTCTCAATAGAGACTTCAGGGTTGACTCTCCAATTGAACCCCTTGCCTTCTTTGTCTCCTTTGACGAAAGCAGTGTGTTGACCGAGGTTGTGTCGAACACTTGATTGCCAACCGCTAGTCGTAGTTTTGAACTTATACCACGGGTACTTCCTCTCGATGTAATTGTAAATCTGCTGGAGGTTCATCTGGCCAGTGCTGGAGGATGATATTGCTTCATGAATGAGAACGACGTAGTTTGCTACCGGGCGCTGCAGCTCTTCTTCGGTGTAATCTTCAATACGCATCTCGGGCGACGGAGTTCGAGGAGGTTTGACTGGTTTGGCCTGTTTCTTGTCACCGGAGACCGTGCCATCGCCCTTCTCGGTTGTCTCCACGACGTCGTCATCTTCGCCTTCGGCCGCATTTGACTCCTTGCGTTTCGGAGCCTTGGGCTTGATGGTGGGTGCAGGTATGTCAGCGGGGTCAATACCAGCAGCTTTCGCTCTTTCGATCTCCTTGGCTTGCTTGATGAGTTGTGATCTTTGACGCTTCGACATAATTCCGTCCTTCGGCGGCCTGCCGGGTCCTTTTCGTTTCTCTACGACGTGGCCGATGAGAGTGGGCGGTAAGTTGTGAAGCTTGGCCATCTCTTCAGTGATAAGGCCTTCAATCTCTCCAGCTTCAATTTCGCCCTCGAAAGGCTTGCGTAGAAGGGGCGGGCTGTCGTTAGGTACCGCTTTTATTGGCGAAGCTCTTTCCTTTACAGGTGTGTCTTTTGCAGGAACTTCCACGGGTGTTTCGTCTTTAACGACCGTCTTTGAAGGGGCCTTGGCCGGCGCTTTGCCCTTCTCCTTAGGCTCTTTTGGCTCTTTTGGCTCTTTAGGCTCCTTGGGTTCTTTTGTGACCTTTGGCTCCTTTACAGATTCTCGAACCGGATCTTTAGACTTGCCCTTGATCTTCTTCGCGGGAGGTTCTTCGGGTGTGGGTTCTCGATGCTTTCTCTTCTGTGCTTTCTTGCTGTCTTTCGCAGGCGGAGGTGGAGGACTACAGTATTTGTTAACTTACAGAACTCACATGCCAAAAGAGATAGGAGGTACTGAAGTGCATGTACGGTGATGTTTGGGGCTAGACATAGAGAACTTACGGAGCTTTGATCTTGATCTTCAGGCTTTGCTTCTGTCGCGGCCCCGGAACAGGTTCTTCATAGTCATCCAGATCGTCGTCTCCGGCCGCATCGTCAGAGTCGATATCGCTGTCAATGGGGTAATGGTACACGTGTCGCGGATTAATGCTTGATACTCCTTCACTTTCGGAGCTGATATGCTCGTCGCTTTCCGGCTCACCATGGCCATTCTCGAAGGAAAAGCTCATGGGACGAGAGCCTGACTCTGTGCGATTTAGTTGGTCTCCAGTGAGTGCATTGTCAGGCAGGTAAAATTGAATGTTTACGGCTCCAATCAGCAGACGATCCCCGTGATTCAAAGGGATAATCTCGCCCTGGTGATAAAATATGTCTTCATGGTGCAGACCATTTGAACCCAGCACTTCGACGGCAAAGTGGCCAGTGTGGAAGTCGTAGAAGATTTTGGCATGATGTCTAGAGATGCCCTTGGGGCCCTGTGCACCGGTCCTCGCGGTTATGTGTTGGGGATGTATGGGTACGACAGGACAGTCACGCGGGTCTTCGGGCACTTGGCCGTCGAACTGGGCGGGCACTTCTGGAAACGCCTGCATGATCATGTCCTGTGGGGCTCGTTCGGCCGGCTTTTCCTCGCCCGGCTCGCCATTCGGGTGAGAGGCAGAGCTGAGGGAGTGCGATCCATTGCTGTGACGACGCTGCTGGTACTCCATGGGCATGGACTCTATGGGCGCACTGACGATGCCGCCCTTCTCGCTGATGACGCTACGGGCGCCTCGTCGGTCGCGCTTTCTCTTCTTGTCCTTCTTTCCGTGCAGCAGTTCCTCGGCAGCCTGGGGTTGGCCCTCGGCGTGCAGTTGGTCGACCCTGGCCAGACGACGCATGTCTTTGTGAGCGAGGGTAAGGTTGCGGCCGAGGATGATCTGCCACGTGTGCATGTAGTAGGAGCCGTCATCGAAGCGGAGGCGTGCGTAGGCGGTGAGACGTTCGTCGGTCACGGGGGCCTGGGGGAAGGCCATGGGAGCAAACCCGGGATCCATGGCGAGGTCGTTCATGTTCGCGGGCCCTGCGAAGGAGATGGGGGGGTCGAGCGCGCCAAGGCCATTGTTTACCGTGTCGCCCATCACGTCTGGACCGGCGAGGGCAGGCACGTTCGGCGCCGTCGCATCGGCAGCAGGCGCGACCTCCATGTCGAAGAGTGGATAGACTGGGGCGGCGGGCGAGAGGAAACCGTCGCGAGTGTCATGGTGGGCGCTGGCATTGTCGTGGAGATCACCGGAAGAGACTACGACCATGCTGGCGTCGCCATCTTCCTTGGGTGCGTAGTTGCTGAAGTATGAGACGTTGAAGAAGTCGGTCCCGTCTGCACATGGTTAGCGGCCAGCCACTTTTCGCGCCCTGGAAAGAGCGCCCCCGCTGGGCGCGCAACACATACCTTCAAATCGATCGCCTGGCGACTCGAGATAAGTCGGCGCAAAGGGTGTCTCGCGGTGCGCAGCGTCGTCGTCGTCGTTGTGCAGCGATCGCGGAGCGTGCAGGTCTCCCGGTCTTCGAGAGGCTTGTTCGGGAGGCGCTGATCGGCTAGCGGCTTCTGCACGTGCGACGCTAAGCATCTCCGCATCGCCCGATTGCAGCGAGCGACAGAACTCTTGTGCCTCTTGTATATTCCTGTACTGCTGTGAATAGGACTCATTGACAGCGGCCAAAGAGTCGTGTGTGGTTAGTGTGTTTTCCCATGGCTCGTCTGCCATAGTGTTTGCTAGGCCGACGCCAGCAGGTTCAAAAGAGAAGGAAGTGGGATTTGCTGTCGCTGCGAAGAGTCTGATGTTGAGGAAGCGAAGAGTCGACAGCTAAAGGGCCAACGCTTCCCCAGACTTCACACACGTTCACTTCTATCTGAGCTCTATCACGTATAACTGGCCTCTGGTTGGACCGCGGCCTCGGGGGAACAGTCCGCCCAGGGACCCTTCGCTGTTCGATCCAGTCCTCCTGGGACCAGTACAGCGTGACTGATATCGAAAGTCCTACGTTATGGGTCCCAAGAAAAAAGGCAGGCAAGACCCTAAACTTGCTGCCCCACGACAACCAGCTCAGCAGCCACCGAATTGGCCCGCCTTCACGCCCCTCGTCCCTGAGTCTGATCTTGAGCTGCAAGAGCTGCTACCCGGCCAGATTGTTACCATAAATAACCTCTGGACGGCGACGTTATGCAAGAACTATGTATCATTCCTCTCTTCACTACCCTTGACAACAACACCCGGAAAACCAAAGAAGGGTGATGCTGTACGCGTGAATGATCGCTATCAAATCGACGACCCCGTATTCGCAGAGAGACTGTGGAGTGAAACTGCTTTGAAAAACCTCGTCACGGGCGCCTTAGTCGACGGCAGTCTAGACCTGACCGATACTCAGCGCAAGGAACTCTGGGGTGGTGAAGTGATTGGTCTAAATCCCAACATCCGCATATATCGCTACTCCGAAGGTCAATTTTTCGACCAACACTGTATGCAATTTTCCTCGCTGTGGAATTTTTATGTACCCCGGATGGAGGTCTAGATCCAGCTAATGAGACCCAGATGACGACTTCAATAATGTGGCTCTCCCTGGCTCGCCGCCAACGCTAGCACGCACAACGTGGACCTTGCTGCTCTACCTCACCTCACCCGCCACAGGATGCTTGGGTGGCGAAACAGTCTTCTACCCAAATCCACCTAAGAAGAAGAGCAAAGCTCCGCCACCCGAGCCTCTAGTTGTTGGGCTCGAAGTCGGACTTGCACTGCTGCATAAGCATGGCGCAGAATGCATGCTTCACGAAGGACGCGAAGTTCTTGGGGGCGAGAAATGGGTCATCAGAAGCGACCTTTGCGTGAGACGCTAATAGGATCATGGATGCTCAATATTGGTACCCGAACTTCTACAAATCTAGAGCCAAATCTCGGAACACGATGCGATGTGGAAAGGAAACGCGTTCGTAATTGGAGCAATATTCATGGACCACTTCCGCAATTGAGAGCAGCCTTGCGAGGGTCCAATGTTTAGCGGTGGGCTGTTCTAATGAAGACGTGGGGCTCGACGTTCTACCTCGCCGCCTGCATACCTGCCAGTTGGCCGAAGTTGCTTACCTGTGACTACATTGGGTGCGAACGCACTCCAGCTCCGTGTTGGTGGCTACAAGCAGTGAGTGCTCGGGTAACTGCAGGAACGGTTACGACTTATTGTTGCATCGGACGTCGTCTACAGATAGGTGACCTGCCACCAGCTTTTTCCATCGCCTTTACACCAAGCAAGATACGATGCACCCAATAGATTCCTTTGCAAGCAAGTTTGACGTGCAAAGAAGCTCAAATCCGGGTTCGGTCTAATGCGCCTTCGTTGCGTGGCCATGATAGGTGACAGCATTGATCGACACACAAAACCTGAATCTGTTCCAAAATCTCAGTGTTATAACTGAATGGCAAAGGGACCGGCGCGTTCTTAGTCGAGTTCAACGCATTCACATTACCCTTATTCGCGTTTGGTGAGGAGAAGCATTCTCCAAGCTTTCCGGTAAACATCCATAATAGCCATAAAAACGCAGTTGCGACGTACAGTTGATAGTATTTCGTCTTTATACATTCCACTTTACACCTAACATACACCTAACGTACACACTCGCTGAAGACGTTTGAATTGAGTTTCACGCCCCTGCTCGCCTAAAGCCGCGGGTGGACTAGCGTCTCACTCTTGGCGATTCATCCCGTGTTTCACCCTCAACACCTAACGAACATCGGTTAGTCTGGGCATCAAAAAGCTTAGTTCTCGTTTCATTCCTTGCGCGTCACGCCTAATCTTGCCATTTGATTGCTGGTGCTCTAGGTGAATGGCTATGGAGATGCGTTGTAAAACAGGTGCGGTTTTGCAGTCCTTCCGTGACCTGACCCGCTAGGTGACGAGTACATGTCGAGCGGCGCCGCTGTTATTTTGGGTTCTTCAGCTGTGCTCACATTTCTTCATTTTCTATACTTCTTGTGTTCAGATTTTGGTGAAGAGTTATATTTGAATTGTTCGGTTGATACAGCCACGGTACCGTATCAGAATCATCGGAACAGCGAACCTATCGTCGAAGCCGCAATAGAATCACCGCCATCGCCATCGCCACTCTCAAAGTACTCCCAAGACCAACGGCAGCTCATCAGGTTCTCCTCGAAGCGAAGGCATTCAAGTAATATTCTTGTGTTCAGCGACCGGGTGTCGTGCATCAAACGCTAGACATGATGGAGCCACAACACCAGTACACGAATGTTCATTCCCATGATGACCATCACGACGACGACTCATCAACGGAGGTGGAATCTCTTGTTGGAATGGAGAAGCAATGGAGAGCTGGTTCGGATTACGATAACCGGACACCTCGATCGAGAAGACAGAGGCTCTGCTCGTCAATCATTCCTGCGTTGCGATGGCTCTCCGTAATAGGGCTGCAGCTCATAATCGTTGGACTGCTAGCAAGAGACCAAGGACTACTAGAGTCGACCAGTTGGCGGAGTCGGTCAACTAGCGCAAATGAGGTCGGTGGCGATGTGACCGGATGGGGACCACACAGTATGTGCATCCATGGGACTGACGTGAAAAATGAGGCTAACCACTCCACTGCAGTCCCCACACAGATAACCACATTCAAGATCAACCAAACCTTCGCACCATACAACACATCCGAATTCTTCAAACCTGAGACCCTGCGAGCCTGGAACGAGCTAATGCCCGGTAAGCTCCCAAAGTCGTACCACTCACTTCCAGCCGTTTTCGTTACTAATACTTTTTCCTTGATAGTCGGCATGGGTTTCCAAAAAATCCCGGACCCTGAAAACTACAACGACCTCCCTACTCCCATTGTATGGCCTAACGCCACCGTCTTCACAACGTCAATGACGCATCAGCTGCACTGCTTGTATGCTGTCGTCGCAGTGTACAGCGGTATGACATCAGGCCATGAGTTGGAGGAGGATCATCACTGGCACATGATTCATTGTTTCGATTACATGCGCCAGGCTATCATGTGCAGCGCGGATATGAGTTTGGAGGGTTTGGAGTCGACGTTTCCGGATCACAATGGAGGGAGTGATGGGTGGGATAGCAAACATGTTTGCAAGGATTACTCGAAGGTTCGGGAGAGGTTGGAGAGTGTGAGGGCTTATGATGATCAGCAGATTTATTGAGGGTCGAAATGGGGCCGCAAGGTCGTCAAGGGTAAATAAACTTGGGTATTGACTATCTATATGAGTCTTGCGAAATATTGCTCAATCATTTAAGGGAGTCCAGATCTACAGAGTGTTCATACGCCAAGTGACATTTCTGTGTTCACCCACCTAGGAGGTCTTCAATGGTTTGATATAAAGACTTCGATTTGTGCTTGAGAGACTGAGGGGTAAATCAGCGTGAGGTGACCCTGTGAGTCTCACGGCTGGGGCCTGTCGACGTAGCGTCAAGCTCTTCGCGATCGCTATATAGTGGCATTAGCTCGTGCCTCCTCTGCCCTGTTCCAGAAAGAGTCGCATCTACTTCATCATCATCATCATCGTCGTCGTCATGATATTGTCCTTGATCGTTCGTAAGAGGAATTCGCGGTTTGTAGCTTCCGTCGAATAGAGCGTCCATGGTTTCGAGACTTCGGCCGCTCGTTTCAGGGTAGAAGAGCCCTGTCGAAGTTAGTCGTTGGGGAGATCACAAACGCACGCAGCTTTCGAACTATTGGAAACGTACATATAACGATCCCAGATACGAGATTTGTGCTCATGAAGATGAAGTGTGTCTTTGAGCCAATTTTTTGTATGCCGATAGGCCAGGTCTGAGACGAAATGATCGCACCGATTGAGGAACCGGATGCTGCAATGTTCAACCCCTTCGCTCGGAAATTGGTGGGGAATATCTCTGAACCATAGACCCAAGCGGCAGGCCCAAAGCCTATGGAGAATGCGAAAGTGTAGATGAAGATGAACGCAATGCATGTGTAGTCGGCCGCATGGCTGATGTTGTTTGGGTATGCGATGGGCAAAGCTCCATTGAGCTGCGAATCGTCAGTCGACGCCTAGTATTCGGGAATAACAAGAAACATACCATCAATGCGATGCTCATAACGAGGCAAGAAGCGACAAGGGTTAGTCTCCTGCCGTAATGGTCTACCAGCCATGTGTCGACAATGGTGAAGCCAATCTTGATGGTCAGCTCAATGCCACCAATTAGTAGTGTAGTTTTGCGCGGCACCCCCAATCCCATCAAAACAGTCGGTAAGTAGTACTTCAAGGAAACGTTACCGCACATCTGAGCCATGAACTGAAGCAATGAAGCACGCCACAGCCGGTTGAATAGCGGGCGATTCGTGAACAGGACGGTCCAGCTTTGACTGGTGGCAGCCTTCCGCTGTTGCACGTCTTGCTCAATCTCATGCAATTCGTCGGTGATCTGTTCGTGAGAAGGATCCATCGCCCGCAGCCAGGCCAGACTGTTTCTCGCTGCCGCGCTACGACCATGCTCCACTAGCCAGCGGGGACTATCATGCTTCAGTCGTGCCCATTTAGAGAGAGTGATATCTCACCTTTCAGGACAAGCGAAGACTCCACCCAGGAACAGCGCCTCTGGGATAAGTTGCAACGCCATGGAAAGTCTCCAGCCGTAATATGTTCCGTTCGCAGTCTCCCAGTGGCTGATACCATACCCCACCCTGCAGATGATGAGCTTGGAAATACACGTTGGACTTGTGATAGATACCAGAAAGCGGTGGCAAGGCCGACGACTAAGCCGACATGGTTGATCACCACATAGCGCCCGCGATGCTTTGCCGGAGATACTTCACTACGTAGAGCTCAGCAACGCTCGTCATGCAGCGAGACCTGAGGGAATCACCTTTGATAGAGAGGAACAGACGTCGAGACGATAGCAAGACCAATCCCACATACTATGCGGCCAACAATCATCGTGTCACTACCGTGGGATCCTTTGGCGCCAGTCTGAAGGACTGCACCAACACTAGTCGTAAGAACTCCGGCTGCTGCTGCTACTCTCCGGCCATATCGATCGGCCAGCGGATGTGCAATGAAGAGATAGCTGACCCACGTTCCAAGGTAATAGATGGATGTGATGAAACCTGTCATGCCCTTGGACGGATAGTTGAGTGACTTTTGGAAGCCTGGGTGTACATAAATGGAAGCCATGATTCCAATGTTGTAACTTTGCAAGGTCAGCATACTCTTCAAGAGTGGTTCAAGTCACATACCCCCAGGCCAGTGAAGCAAGCCCAAAGAAGATGCTGACCGCCAGCAGCCTCCTGGTCGCCCTGGTCGGCAGAGAAGCGACTAACATAGTAGACAGCTGTTCGATTGTCCCCAAAGAAACCATGCGAGAGGTGCCTTGGGCCCACAGTAGATGCCCGAGTTAGTTTTCAGAGTCCACATGGACCGTAGTGTAAGATGGCGGGGTTTGAACTGACATTGCAGCTCCCCCGATGCTGTGGTTGTGGCGCTCGGCTCTGCATCTGCATCCCACGTTTTCAGGTAATCCCAAGCATAACTGCCGAGGCGCCTTTTGTAACACACCTCTATTCGGGAAACATCATAGGACTTGGGCGCAGGAGGCAGAAATCTAAAGCCGGTATCTTGCACTCTTTTGCTTGGCTGCAAGGCGCTTGCATCAGGTCTTGCATATCGTGGACTGGCAGGAACACACAGCACGTAGAGTTTTGGGTGTATTCTTGGATCAACGTAAGCCCAAGTACCGGGCCAGTTGGCACTGAGTTACTCCCCGATCTTCGAAGAAAAAATCAGTAGACTAAAAAAGAATAGGAGAGTGCAACTTGGCCTGCGCTCACCTCGTACCCATGCAATAGAGAGCTATTGATGCCTGGTGGGGTACATGGGAAGGAGCAAAGGTCGTGCTTAGCGCGCACAAGCACCCGTCACCTTCCTCAACTCTTGTGCTTGCCTCGCGCTTCCTCCACTCAACGTTGACATCATTCTCTATTGTCGCCTACCACCCTCGCAATGAACATTGAGGACATTCTTGAAATGTGTGGCGCGTTTCCACATGTGTTCTCATCGCCGCTCCGGTTCGAGGGATCTTTGAAGCTGCTCTCTTGACGACATTCAATCGAGCCATCTCAAACAACCCAGCGACTCATCGTCCTCGCAAACTAGTTGTACGGATGAGCATTGCTTCGCCCGACTTGATCAAATTTCTGGCAGGTCGACATGATGCCGAAGGTATACCGAGGTTGAAGATTGTACAGTACTTGCCCACCAGGCTAAATGGAATTGCCGGTTGGATGCAATCCTGGGCTGTCGATTCGCTATCAACACTCCATCAATGTGCTGGCCAATCACGCACCTTTAGTCATCTACATCGAACTCCGACCTTCATGATTGCTCAATATAGGTAAAGTACTAATTGTTCAATCTGTCCATTCACATGATCTGGCAACCTACGATGAGCAGGTATCTAGCTGCGCTGCATTGAGCTTTCCCGGGAATTATATATGCTCGAAATTGTGTCCTTTCAAGGTAGGCAGTCCGGAAACTCTCAAAATGGAACCTTTCTGGAATGCGACCCTGAACGCCAGAACCCTCGCTTTACATTCCTAATGACGCGCGCACTTGCACTCGCAGAGATACTTCCCATCGCTCCAGGTGTTCAGGTGTGTGCTGTGTAACTGCTACCTCTTGATAAGGCAGCAGACTGGTGGTTTAAGATGGGCGTACATGATGTGAACGCAGAGGAGGAGAAGCCTCTAGGAGGTATGCTAACTCTAGTCAAAGCCACGATAGAGTATTCTAATACTACATAGCTAATCCGATCGAAGAGAAAGGGCTGCTGCTTAGCCACCAACAGGAGGAAGAGAAGGCAACATGGACAAATCTCCCACACAAGAAGCAATTGCTCTTGCTTGCGCTTTGTCGCCTCTCGGCCCCGCTTTCGAACGCTTGCCTCCTACCATACCTGTACTTCCTGGTCAAGTCGATTCTGTCGGATCCAGAACACGCAACTGCGCCTCAACAGATATCTCGGTTGACGGGGCTTCTTGTAGCCACATACCCTTTGGGGCAGATGTCAACTAGCATGTTGTGCGGTCGGCTCTCGGATGTATACGGCCGCAAGCCAGTCATACTCTTTGGCCTCACCATGAGCGTCGTCGCTAACCTAGCATTTGGCTTCTCACGCTCGATCGGCATGTTGGTTTTCTGGAGAGTCCTGGCTGGAATGGCGAACGGTATCCTGGGGGTAATGCGGACCATGACTGCCGAGATCGTCAAGGAGCGCAAACACCAACCAAGAGCATTTCTCGCTCCGCCACTGATCTTTAACTCTGGAAGAGTGGTTGCATTAGCGATTGGAGGTTGTTTGGCAGACCCGGTTGATAATATGCCTTCTCTTTTCGGACCGCAAGGCCTCTTCAACGTCTCTAGGAATCCCGGTGGCGTGCAGTGGGCACTTCAGTATCCTTACGCACTCCCGGCAATCTTCAACGGCGTAGTACTTGCAATGTGTCTCGTATCGGCTTCTTTATGGCTCCGCGAAAGTCTTTCAACAAAAGAGAATCGTCAAGATTTTGGCCTCACTTTGGGGGAAGCAATTTCCAGCTTCATCAAGCGACGGATTCTAAGGAACCAAGCTAGTGGATACGCGTTGCTTCAGATGGACGGAATAGATCCAACACTGTCCGGTATCTCGACTACACCATCGTCCGCTGGCTTTTCAACACCGACTACTGACACACACCGCCCACCCTTCCGCGATATCTGGACTCGTCGACTTCTTAAGACCTTGTTAGCATTTACCTTACTACCCCTTCATACAGCAACATTTCTTCACGTTTTCCCGGTCTTCCTAAGCATGCCAACTGTAGTCAACTCAAACCCAAGCGTGTTCCATTTCACAGGTGGTCTCGGCTTGGCATCACCAACTGTTGGTCTCTACCTTGCCACATTCGGCATTGCTGGTATTCTCCTGCAGCTCTTCATATATCCGCGTATACAAAGCCGCATCGGGACCCTGGGAGTCTTCCACCTCGCAAGCTTCATCTTTCCGCTCGCATATGTCTTCGCTCCATATCTCGCCCTCCTCTCAGGAAACAGAACGGGAAAGTGCTTCGCAATGGGCGCCGTTCTATTCACGCAGATCATCGCACGCACCATGGCTATTCCAAGTAGTGTAATTCTACTCACAGAGGCTGCGCCTCATCGTAGTGTCCTCGGGACTGTTCATGGTGCTGGCAATACGCTTAGCGCGTTTGCCAGTGCATGTGGTCCTGCTATCGGGGGAGTGTTGTTGGCAAAAGGTATCGACATTGACACTGTTGGTCTTGTTTGGTGGACATGGTTATCTGGAGTGGCTGTCGTGGCGCTGGTGTGGAGTTTCCAACTTGATCCTCCTCCAAAGAAGGGCGATGACACGTGTGAGGGAGAATAGAGACTACATAGGCAAGCTCACCAAAATAAAAGGATCATATGAGATTGTCTCCGTGTATAGGAATAGCCGATGAAAGTACTCTTTGTTAGAGTTCTCTTGTGGAGTAGACTGTAATGAGTATTAACTTAACAGTTGCTCTTTCCGTGTAAGACTAAGGCTCATACCCTAAAGCCTGTACGTAATGCTCACATGCAACAAAAACCATACAAGGGGTGCATTTGGAGGCGCATTAGCAGATGTCTACTATTACAAGGGTTCGAACAACGTGGGGTTCCTGCATGCACCCCGCATATGGATAGGATGATCTTCCAACCAAAGTCATCACATGCTCAACTGCAAAAGTTCAGTAACTCTATCCATCATCCCACAATGCTCTCCGCAAAACCAGCCGAAGTCCTCCCTCCAGCACCCTCAGAAACACCCCAACGCGCACCACACCCCTCCTTCCTCCCCTTCCACATCGTCCCCGGCGTCTCAAACTTCCGCGACATAGGCGGCTGGCCCATCACCTCACCCTCCCCATCAACCTCCAGCCCTACTACACCTCGCCATGTGCGCCGCGGCATCGTATTCCGCGGCTCAGATACAAGCCGGATAACTCCCGCCGGGATCGCGAAACTGCAAGAGCTCCATGTGAAAACGGATTTCGATCTCAGGAGCAAACAGCAGATTGAGAAAGCGGGGGGCTTTAAGGATCTGGGTGAATGGGGGATTGAAAGGGTATGGGCGCCGGTGTTTGGTGAGGAGGAGTATACGGAGGAGAAGGCGAGGGAGAGGTATGAGATGTATGCGAGTGAGGAGCCCGCGGTATGTAATCCCCGTATATGTATTGTGAAGCTAGAAGCTAATGGGTGCAGGGTATTGTGGAAGCATTCGGGGAGATTCTAGTTTCCGGTGCGCCAATGATGAGTATAGTCATGCATCGCCTCTTATCAACAGTCTCGAAACCTGGCGAACAGCAGGATAACAATTCCACGCCGGCACTGTTCATGCACTGTACGACAGGAAATAACCGCACCGGGATTTTCATCTCCCTCCTCTTGCTCCTGCTGCACGTCCCTTCCTCCCATATCGTACATGAGTACACACTCTCAGAGCAGGGCCTGGCCCCAACAAGACATATCAACGTTGAACGATTGCTGAAGAAGGGGGCGTTCATCGAGTATGGCCCTGAAGAGGCGAGAAGAAAGTGTGAACGAATGGTTGGCGCGAGGGGGGAGAGTATGGAGGCATTACTCGACGAGGTGGAGAGACGGTGGGGTGGTGCTGAGGGGTACTTCAGGCATGTTGTGGGGTTGAGTGAGGACGAGGTGCGGAGGTTGAGGGAGGTATTGACCGCAGAAGGGGAGGGGTGGACCCCCAATGTTGCGGGTGCGCAGCTATGAGTATCTATATATATGGCCGTTGCATCGTAGTATCATAACGTATATAAACAGCAACCCCAAAAAGAACGGCAAAAACATACAACAGCGGGGTGTTCGCTAGGGGTCACCCACCTAGATACTAATCCGCCGGTACACCGCTTAAGTATCGCTGAGCAGACGGGAAACGCTGATTTTGGTGTCCTGTGGTCGTATGTAGAGGACAAGGCTGTTGGTAGCCTATATATACACCCTGTGTTCCATGTCATCGATAGGTGATCTTCTCCGGCAGTAGTGCCGGCGCCTCCACTCTCTGCATCTCGCTGGCATCAGCCTCCACCAAGCCCTCGACCCGGGCTTTCCCTTTGGCAGTACTGCTGGCCACCGCCTCCTGCCGCTTCTGCATTTCGACCTTCTCCACCACCTTCTGACACACATCCTGATGCGCCTGCACCATCTTGCCTTTCACGAATGGCATTACCAATCCACTGCAGGTGACCTCTACGTCCTCTACCAACACCCACTCTGCATCGCCAATGCCCATTCCCTCACCCTCGACCTCGGCTGCTGCCCCACCCTTCACCACCCTGAACTCGGCGCGTATAATGACACCGCTAGCATCTGCCCGCGTCTTAATGCCATGTTGTGTATTTTGAAAGCAACTCGGGAACTTGATGTATTTCTTTCCCCATTCGCCAATGCCGGGAAGGAAGGTTATACACTCGGTGACACGGTATGTGGTGATGGGGTATCGGTCTGGCGGGTACCAGTACGTGTCTTTTAACGTTTTTGGCGCGGTCGAGGGGGCTTTTGTGTGGCCTGTCGTGAGTGCTTGGAGAGTGAGGGCCGTGTTGTGGTCGTGCAGGGCGGCGATGATGTCGCTGGGGGTCAAGTGCGCGGGGATAGAGGCGGCAGCGTGGAAATGCTGTTTTGCGCTCATCGTTCGTGCAAGGCAGGTAGGGGTAAGCGCTGGGCTTGGCGGAATGCGAAGGTACCTAGGTAGGTACGGACTGTCGAATCGGCGAGGATGGAGCTGAGGAGTGGGTGTGGGTCGCCTCACTCGTTGGAGGTCGTAGGTGGACGGTGCGTTGGGATTACAGACTACAATTACAGTTACATTGGCAGTTCAAGATAGATACATGTGTAAAGATACAAAGAAAACAGCATGTTGAGAGCGAGGCTGATGAGGCTGACACATGTTGTTGCTGTTTAAGCAATTGCTATTTCGAGCTGCAGGTGAGCTGAAGGTGAGCTGAAACATGATCGGCGTACGTCATCCTGGCGCGCCTTCCCTTTCTGAGAAGCGCCATTGCTTTGCACTGCGACCGTCTACTCTTTTTTTCTTCACACCCAAGCTCTGTATGAAAAAGATACCTAAACTGGCATTTGCCTTCGACTGCTCCTCTATATTTTGTGTTTTTTGAGGTTCTTATCCATTCGTCCTAGTCAATACGCGCAATATCCTACAGGCTATGCGCCCACCGTATGCCAAAGAGACTCATTTCTCGCTATCCTCCACTTCTTCGAAGATCTTCAGGCCGACATATTGATGAATGCGCCTTCCCAAATTAAAATCGTGCCGTCCCTAGCACCCGAACTCCCTAAACCACTCTCTTTCTTATATCTTCGTTCTTCCATGGTACCTATCAAGATTTGGTATTTCCAATCCTCCTTCTTCGGTCTTGCCCAATGTGGTCACTCGAATTATTGCAAACTGTTGTAATATTAATGAAGGTTCCCTGCGGTTGAGTAGACAGGTGGTATAAGGTAAAGCTTGATGATAGGAAGAGCACTCGTCAAATGCGTCCTGTGGTACGCTCACATAAGCGCATACTGCGGTCACGACATATCGAAAGATGGCAGTGATCGCTGCTTTTAATGTTGCGATATCAATCTTGTTGACTATGTTCACGGAGGCAAAGCGAACGGACTGCTGCGTAAGTGATCCTTGTCTTACCCTCCATTTTCATCACAAGCAAGACTAAGATTTCGTACAGGTTTGCGGCAGTACAGGTTGTCTTCGTTGGTCAAGCGCTACAGAGTGGGCCTCAAGAAGTTATCATGTTGTCCCAGAAAGGCGTAAATTGTACTTGCTGAACGTTCGACCAAATATGGTTGCTATCATTATAAATCCTGTCATCTTCAAAAATCAGTTGCTGTCTAAGTTTGCGAACCCGCCTGAGTTTTCTGCGGTCTATAGAAGTTCCATACTCATGCGGCATCTATGGGGTGGATCGAAGTTAGATACTTGCACCAATGAGGAATGTGACCTCATCCACCTAAGACGCCATTGGTTGTAAATTGCAACCTTGCTGGGCTTGGGGGTTTCTTTTTGCTTCTCAGTTGTATTGGGACTGAATCAATGGGCTGATCTGTCTTCCTATCTTTCTTAGGGTGGTGAGGGGCTGTCAGCCGCGAGGCTGAGTTCTTATCACTATTTGGCGTTTGTGGCGCAAAACCACCAATGAATGAGGAGCATCCCTCAAACTTCCCGTCCCGCCCAGCATTTCGTAATTCGTCCAAGGACGCGAATTACGAAATGGCTGCATACCGACCGGTCAAGCCTCATCACGCGGCAGCGGCCACATTTCTATACATATCGTCCTATGTCCCGAGGTCTCTAGCCCGCAGCCTCGTCACTCGTTCCCTCCCGCTCTAGCGAAACAGCGACAATGGGCTTCACTAAGAAGTTGAAGGAGAGATTTGCGCGACCTACTAGTGTCGCTGGTCCTTCAGCAGGTCCTAGCCACTACCAAGCTACAAATCAGTATGTGGTTCACAGTTAGGCTAAGCCTTGTGAGATAAAATTCGAAGCACATAGTAACATTAACTAGAGTTCCATATCGTCCAAGCCCAGCACCAGGTCAAGTTGGAGGGCCGCCGGCGGTGCCAGAAGTCGTCAATGTGCCGCCCGCTCCATCAAATGCACCAAATCCCGTGTCGCAGCATTTAATAAACGCGGGGCTGTTTCGCAATGCCGCTGATGAGAAGACCGCAGCTGGTGACTTTGTCTCTGCTATCACTCTCTACGAACAAGCCATTAAGCTAAATCCGAATGATCCCGAACTTCTTCTTTGTCGAGCAATGGCATATCGACTTTCCAACCCACCGCAGTATCAAGCTGCACTACTTGACGCAAACGCGGCAATCCAGTCCAGCCCGACAAACTGGTATGCTTGGCATACGAAAGGAGAGCTTTTGGGATGCCTTGATGACTATGATGGTGCTGAAGAAGCATTTCGCGAAGCGTACGCATCTGCATCTGGTATGGACAAGATCAAAGTGTTCTCAAGCATAGGCGACGTCAGAAAGAAGAGAGAACTAGCGAACGCTCTTCCACCCCAGGCTCAGACACCACCGCATCATACGAACACACGTGCTACAACACATCAACAGCCTACATTAACTCCTCAACCGAATATGCATTCCGAGCTTCCGTCACCTTCAAGTCCTTCACCCTCATACTCGACACCTACCTTAACACCTTCGGCACCCTCTCTTTCAGTACCAATTCAGAGTACGAATCCTTACTCAAGTCCATCAACTACCGCAGTACCATCGCGAACACCTTCGCCGTACATCTCGACACCAACAACACAACACACGACGCCATCGCCAGGCCAGCAACAGGCTACATCAACACCGACTTATCAAGCTCCACCAGCCTCTTCAAACTTCACTGAATCCTCACAGCCTCTTGTGCCAATCCCTTTTACGCCCCTATCGGCAACACAAAGAACCCCGGCAACCGCGCCCGCACCTACGCCACAACGAGCACCATCGATCTCTGTCAACCCTACTCCAACGTTACCAAGCTTCACCACTTCCCCAGCCCCAACTACTGCCAGGACAAGTTCGTCTGGCAACACGCTCCAACCTAGTGCAACATCTTCTAGTCCGGGAAGTACTCAAGCCACTGCTCCTTCCCTAGTTCGGCCCCCGCCAAGCCCGTCACTAGGCACAAGAACCATGGGCACAACAACAACTAGCTCCACAGCGCGTATGTTCCTTCGGTGTGATATATGAAAGCCCTTGCTAACTTATACAGAACCGACACCCACGAACACAACTCGTCAAACGGTACAGCGACAACACAATGCATCGAACGTCAACCAAACCCCTACTGCAACGATACCGTTCACGCCTGCGGACTTTGCAACCCTTACTGAAGATGTCCCGTCAGAGCCGCCGCCAGACTACTCACCCTCAGGTAATCCGCAGCAGGCTACTATTACGACTGCGGAACTGAATGCAAAGCTGAACGAGCTGGAGATCATCATTGCGGCAAAGAACAAGGGCAAGCTCATGGTTCGTCCGTATACCGGCGCACAGCAGATTGATGCGGTACAGCTCTTATATATCGGTTTGACTTCAGCTCAACTCACTACTCGAGAGATACCAACTATCACATATCTCCATCCGACTCACAGTACGTTTGCGATATCACCGACCACAGACAATGGCTGACGCGTTATAGGCAAGATGCATGTTGATATCAACAAGTATCCTGGTAATACATTTCTCGACATGGATCCTGAGAGTGGGTCGTTTTACGATGGACAGCTACCAGGAACCACTACCGTTGGCGGTTACTCTGAAGAATACCGCAGCCATCAACTGCTTCTAGCGCCCGCACTGAACCTCCACCTAGAAGCTAGTGTGGGCTTGCCAACGATCCCACTATCCCAGATCGTGACACGACTACAAACGTTGAAATTTTCCCGGCTAGAGGACGATGAGGGACTTGTGAAGTTCCTTGGGCTCTCACAGTAAGGAACTTTACAAGCAGATTGAATAATGACATACCTGACAACCTACAGAATCAACACACTCCAATTCGGCTTCAGCGTTGGGGGCACACGGCAAAGACGCATCGACAGCATATGTTTAATGCTAACACGCGCCTTCTACGATGAGCCAACGCGCTTTACTGACTTCACAAAAGCTCGTACATTTACAAGCAACTTCCTCACCGCCGCAAACCAGGAGACGAAGACACGAGACTTTCTCTTTCAGGTCATGTTAGGCTACGAGCTACTCATTCGACTTAAACTCCAACCAGCGCTGACATCATATGCTGGAATCATGACAGACTACATATCTGCCCTTATTGTAACTGCCGACCTATTTATGCAAAATGTTCAGGTTACCAGCCCTACAACCACCACCACAACATTGACTGGTACCACTGCGCCTCGATACGCCTTCTTTGCCACAAATCATCAACGAAACGCCGAGGGTTTGATCCGCATTGCTGAAGCCCTTTCCTGGCCCCTCATGGACGAAACGAGGCGCTGTCTAGAAACCGCATACTTCGATCTCACATCCGGTACCAGCGGTGCCTCCTATGACACCTATGACTGGCTTTTTGGCCTTGTCATGCCTGGGAAGTACTTCAGACATCGTGTGATGTGCACACTCGTAGATGCGACGCCCAGTATCCGCAACTGGCAGGGTGCGCCCTACTATGATAACGCTATAGTTGTCAAGAATAAATCCTACTGGCCAAAACGCACCGTCCTTGGCCGCGTTCTAGGTGGTCTGCGCAATCCAAAGAATGTATGTGGCTGGCTCGGTCCGCTGCCCGCACCGTCTGGCAAAGACAAAAATGGCGGCGCAATTCAGGGTTGGGTGAGCTTGAATGCACGACGTCTTGACGTCCCGGTCCCGATAGTTCGTCTCCCAAAGCCGCTCGAAGCATTGGGATTTACAGAAACAAGTCCAGACACAAACGAGCAAATCATCAATGCTATCGTGGATCCGAACGAATACGTAATTTCGTCAGGCCCTGTGGCGCAGCCGGGACAACAGAAGAGCATGTTCAAAGGAATCAACTTAGAGCTGATACCCCAGGCACGGCTGAATATTGGGCAAACCCTTGGACTGCCCACGGAGGAATACCGCGCATCCTTGGACTTTGATATATCTTCCTCTCCTGTCCGCTACACTCTCTTCACACTCCCCATTTTCGTCACCGCGCCTCCCTGCGTAGGAACACATGTCATGTTCCGGCGACAAGCACAAATGCGGCTACGGGAGGCTGTTCTCGTGAAGGACCTCAAAGAGACTTACCCTGTACCGGACAAGCTGCTGGTGATCAACGCGATGGGTGATGGTGATGAGGTGGTGGCGAGGGCTTGGTGTGCGGAGCGCGGTAAACATGGAGTTATTAGACGCGATGTACCGGGTAAGGAGTGTTGTTTTGCTTGCGCTTGTAATCTCGCGGCGGGCGATACGGGCTTGAACTGCAATGTTTTGATCTGGGCGAGGTAGTCAGGAATATTACATGGAAGACTAGAGGAGTCACGGCTGTGCATGAATTCCTTTGCTTCATTTGATTCGTACTGCCCGGCTTCCTTCTAAGTTCTTTGAAACTAAACTCTAAATGTGAAGGTGTTGTACCGCCGGTTGCCAACTACGACGCAGGTCAGAAGAGTTGAGAAACTAACTTTGCAGCACCGAAGAGTAATTCAAAGTATTTTTGGGGTATTCATCAACAAATCAAAGTTCCGTGAAGTCCTCCAGGAGTATCTATAGGTCATAGAAAACCTCTTAGGTTTCCGTTGTAACCAACAACCTGTGGTAGAGAAACGGGGTGGTCCGCGTCAAGACGACAACCCCTAACCCCTCTTTCGCGTACTCGGCCGGCCCTGCACTTCTGGCAACGGCACACTTTCCAGCTCCATCGCTCTACCATGGCGAAAATCTCCCAGAACCCCACCTGCCCAGAACAAATCCTTCTCGTCATCCGAAAGACGGGCCTTTACCCAACTAGTGTCATTGGAGAGCCCGCTGACAGTACTGTCCAAGTCGCCGAACCGTGCAGACTTGAGATCAGTACCGGAGACCAAACTGCCAGCAGGCAGCTGCCCATCCGTAGGAAAACTTGGGACCCAGTTATCACGTGCAACGTTTGCTTGCTTGGGCTTAGCACTGGTCATCTTCTGCATCCCCTCAAACACCCGTACAACCGCGATAGTAAGGTGTTGCAGCGGATCAGCGATGGCGCACAGGGTCATAAGCCCCATGAAGAAATCCCAGGGCTGAGAGTCTGTCGTATTGAGGAAGCCATTTTGACCAAAAATGATAGTCCAGATACCAGCTGCAATCGAAGGTAGGATGAGAAGTAGTGACGTCTTGTTGTTCTCACGGAGCCTAGTGATGTCGGCCTGTGATTCTATTAGCAATAGAAAGAGAAAGGCGTAACAGTACGTACCATATATTTAGTAGCTGCATCGGGGAGAAGATACCAAAGCGCATCCCATGACAACAAATACGCCATGCACAGCCTCATCCATGGCCCACGCACTACGAAATTGGCGACATAGTTGGCGAGTAATGAGCCTACCCCAGCGATAGCGACGCATTTTGCGAGGTCGACGTTGAAGTTTCGGTGGCCGAGGTGGACAGCGGCAAATGTGATGATGAAGGTGATGATAAAGACCATGCCGCACTCGTAGAGGGTGGTTGTGCGCATGAAGATGGGGAAAAGCAACACGAGCGCGAGCCGGGAACGGAGTTGAGGAACTTCAGGCATAGTTGAACGTTGATAGAAGTCGTTTGGGTTGGTCGATATTGGTTTTTGGGGTTCAGGTCAGTTTTGTTTGTATGCCCGTTTGCTGCTCGTCGGATGCCTGCAGAAATGCCAAGGCGAGAGTCAATGCTCTATGTGAACGTAGAACTGCAGCTTCACGGGTGAATGAGAGGTTTCATCACATCGAAGGCTGTATCACTTGATAATGAAATGAATGTGAAATGCTGTATACTTCCTCTGGGAGGATCCTAAGTCATATTTCTTCTAGCAGGGCTGTCTTGAAGTATGGGAGAGAAGACGACATATTCCCAAAAGCCCTTATACAAAGAACCTAAAATGTCACCGTGGGAACTGCTGAAAACTTAAGAAAAGTCTGGATTCTTTGACTTCGCAAGCATGTTGTAAAATCTTTATGTCTTATCTCCATTTTATCAAACCCAATACTATGCATCTCTTGCTGACACCATCAAATATCTATAGAATGACACATTTGCATGGACAGGTGGGGGCTTTATATAGTCAGTACTGTATGATCTGAACACGAAAAAGATGACTTACTAGAAGACCCACCCGGGGTTTGGCCTGGAGCTTGACCTTGATTGCCTACTTGTGAATTTAAATTATGAACCTCCTCCTAGGGCAGATTTGTAGAACATACCGGCAGAAGCACCACCGCTATTAGGACTTTTAGGTTGCCTGCCGGGAGTGATTTTCGGGCCGGGTGTGCCACCTACTTAAGAAAGTTAATTCCAGAGCTCTGATGGTCCAGATTGTATCGACTTACTACCCGAGCCAACCGTTACTAGAGCTGGGAGGCCATGAGTTTCTCGCTGCGGTCATGAGTCAGAACTAGCCTACACTAAATGCGTGGAAGACCTACATGTACGTCGGCATTGTTGGGCTGCTTATCGGCAGCGAGTCGATGTTGGGCTGCAATAAGTTAGCTCTATCTTCGACTTCGCCACAGTACACCTTGAAGCAGGCCAGGAGAGAATATTACGTACGGGTGAGCTCTTTGAGCTCAGTATTGGCCATTGTGACTAGTCACTACATACTGATGGTCACCCGGGGCTCACCTTTTAACCTTCAATGGGGACGTCACGATAGCGGTCATTGTTTCCCCAAGTTTGTACTTTGACATCGGTGATGCTTGTGATCTGATCACGTTGTGGCTCACTCATACTAATTGCTAACCCACTGCATAATCCTTTCAGTTTAATGTATAGGTCGGAGTGCTGATTTTCAAGCGCATTCTTATTTCCCTCCACTTCCACTCACAATAGCAGGATCTCCGGTTTCCGTGAGTCACTCCCCGGTCCCTTAAGAACAAATCAGGATCTTGATTTTAGGCGGCCGGAGACCTACTGGAGTGAAATACAGCAGGTATGCGACTTGGCGTACGAACATTCTGCACCTTACACATCACTGCTATGTGGCATCTACGTATTGAAGTCACAACAATTTGGTATTATAATAGCTTTGGCGATATTCAAGAAGGAACTTTTAGGATATATGAGTCAATGAAATTTATAATAGAGCAGTATTGAAATAAAATAATGCAAGCAAAAGATGGGACAGTGGCGTTTCATTCAACCGCGTAATGGGCTCTAATGATGAAGATGTAATGCAGAATCAGGTACTGGTAGCGGCTGTCTAGAGTCCTTGAGATGGAGAATATGAGTGATACTCCCACTTGCAGCCATTGCATTCAATTTGCACTCGGGGGTATTTCTCCGGTCCCTTTATCAACAAACGCTAACTCAAGGGTCCGTCATGACCACGTCTCCTTCCCTATCATGCAAATCTGGATCCCGGTCTGCTACTCCATCTGTAGCTGTCGGCCCCGCTATATCTTCCTCCCGAACGGAGTCGAGTTGCTCGTCGCTCTTTAGGCGCTTCTCTCTCCGCTTACAGACCTCCTGCCGACAATTTGGGCAAAGGTTCGAGAACTTGGAGATACCGTTTATGAGAGTTGCGAGACAGCCGTAGTGGAAGCAATGGCCACATGGGATCTTTACAGGAACTTCGTCCCGCTTGGTCTCGCTGACATTGAGCGTATCTCGGCAGATAGAGCAGTCGTCCTCAGTGAGTTCGGAGTTCATTGCGACGGCAACGGCGTGGCTCTCTACTTTTATCAGGGGTCCTGCGGGCTCGAAGCACACATCTGGAAGACCGTCTGGATTGAAATCGTCGTCGCTGTCGTATGCAAACTCATCCTCTTCTGATGCATTAGGGTCATCGAAGGCGTCGCAGGTCCAATTGGGAATTGGCTGAGCCGTCGGGTCAAGGAAGCCCTTCAGCCCAAAGACGTGAAGCGCACTCCTGGCATTGTCGATGGCATTACCGGTATTGGTGTTAGCCACATGCATTACCCCATTGACAAACTTCTTGAACATATGCCAGTGCAGCTCCTCGGGTGGGCGTTGCCGAGGACCAGGCCCGATGAGTTCGGCTGTGTCCATCAATAGCAGTGAGAACGTACCCCGGACGTTAACTTCTGATAGCCGCCTGCGCGCCCACATGGGAATTTCCGAGAAAGGATGCGAGACCGACCGGTGATGCTCCTCCCATATGCGCTTGAGGACTTCGTCGAGAGTCGGGTGCGGAACTCCGTTCCTCACAGCGAGGGCGTAGTTACTTGCCGAATGTACCATTTCGGCGAAAACCCAAAAGATATGATCAATGCCTACAATGCAGTCTTGTGAAGATATGCAGTCCTCAACAGCGTTTGCTAGATCAGGAAGAGTGTCGAATCCCAGAACTCCGCGAGCTTGCTTCTGGTCGCGTACGTTGTCCGGCTCGTCGGTGCATCGCGGATGGACGGAGAGGACAATATCGATCCAGCTTGTGAGGTCCGGGATTGAACGAAGAAACTCGAATACAGCCATGACTGATCTGAATACTGGTAATCCATTATAGTCGATTACCTCAAAGTAGTACGCATGGAAGTCTTCCGAGCTCAAGTCCTTCCCGGACGTCGCATGTTGGAACTTGGTTGCCTCTGGCCAAACAGCCTCGAATGGTGGAACTTTCAATCGAGCTGACAATGCACTATTGCGGGAGAAGACAGCCTGCAGATCATCCCACTCTGTCTCGGCAGCTGCCATACAATCCTGAGGGTCGAGCACGGAGTCTGAGATCCCTTCACCGAGGCGAACTCTTGCTTCAACAAGGCAGTATGCCTGTATGAACCTGACGGTTGCCTCAAAACAGTCGTGTAAGGACCGCACGGATGACACCAAAAGAGGTGCAAGCTCGGGGCCCGCGGTAGCTGTCAACGTCGACATGATGCTATCGATAGTTGAGAGTTCGTGGTGTTCCGCAGTTGAGAATTCGTGGTGTTTCGCAGTTGGGGTAATTGTCGCAGTGGATTGCAGTAATGGTGGGAGCCGTGTGCGAGAAAAATTTATATGGAGGGGAGCCCCACGTTAACAAGCAGTGAAAGCCATACGACAAACGGATGCCCCCTTTCACCGCGCCTCAGGTCCAGAAAGAGTGTGCGTCTTGCTCATTTTCAGCAGTGGTGCCTAGAGCTTGAAGTGCCCATCTCTTTATAATCGACTGGTCTTTGCGTAGTAAAGCGTAGAGAGTGCTAAGGAATGCTTGAACCTCCATCTTAAGCAACTTTAAAAACAATCAAGTACACGACACACTCATGATCACGATCAGAGCGAAATAAGTCCTATGCTATCACTATCGGTAAGTTTTGAATCAGCCCCTAAGTCATTGACTCAACCAAGCACAGCGTTGGAATGTACCATGCTCTGGTGACCGGTCGGTATTCACTATTTACGGCGAACGAAGTGTTGTAGACGGTAGTGAAAAGAGCATCTACAGCTGTTGCGGTCGAGACAACCGTTCAGACTAATATAAGAGTTTCAAGAACAATTATCAGCGAGGAGTGTGATTCAGATACTTCTTTGCGCCGTTTATCAAGGCATTAATTCCATCACTCCTCTCGCCTTTGGTGGTAGCTTGGAAACAAACAAGGGACGCTATTAGCCGGGCTCTTTAAGCCTTGATCCATACTTGAGTGAAACTGTGTTAGGTTGCCTGACAGTGTGATATCGCTGCATCTTCGCTATATAGACTCATCCTGCGAAGATGGGGGCCAACAATACCGCCGAAGGCGCCGTCTGATACGAATACGGGAGTTAAGGCGTCCAACAAGATCTACCTCGTAAAGGCACCCATGTCTCCACAGTGCAATTATGGTAGTTTGGTAGTAACCATGAATTCATCGTTGCGGTAGAAGTAAATTATATCTCAAGAATCACGGGTAGTGTTAGTGCACTGTCGTACTTATCACTCTTGAAGAAGCATCACTGCCAACCAAGACAATCACTACCTACCCGATACTACAAAACAACGTTTGTGCCACTCTACTAATGGCGTGACTAGCGTAACCCTGTTTAGATAGTGCTCTGCACGTTTCGATCGATCCGCTTCGCACATATACGGAAAATGCACGTCCCAATCAAGAAAGAGGAGCCTCACCGGTCGGGTCAGCGCCCGTGGGTCGCGCTCAGCCACAAGTCAGCGCCCATGAAGACTGCTTGCTGCCCCCATGAGTTGTTACCTCTCCTTCTACATATTCTCGGCCGACGATGGAAACGCAACGATTATGCAGGGCTTGCCAGTGGACCTTGACGCCCAGCATGGCATACAGCTACGATTATACTTACCCGAACGAGTGAACGATATTCGCATCGCAGAACACTGGGTGCTATGAGTAGGGGAAGCAAGGGCTTTAGCTATGGTTTCGGCATGGAAAGGCTGCATGCAGGGTTAGCATGCAATGAAGGATCATGCAGAAGTGGTGCGCTGAAGACGAAGATGTTGCACATCGCGGTGACCGGCCTGCGGCATGCAATGTGGAAGTGCAGTCACTGGAATACGATTGCTAGGCTTCGGAACGAACGACGGTACTGGCGCCATGTGCCCTCAGCGGATTTCGACACAGACGAAGAGTAGTTACTGAGAAGGAAGGACGTCAGAATGCCTGGTTAGGAGAGTCAAGCGCGGGAAAAATGAAAGTGCGAATTGAAGGACAGCAACGCGACTATGGAAGGAGTGGGTGAAGTGGAAGCATCGCACTTGAAGAGAAAGGAACGTCTTGGTTCAAAACCGGCGAAAGGCACTGCATGCACGATTGAAAGGGTCGATGGACGAGGGATCAGGAAAGGGGTAGCATCCGCGAACGGCTTCTGCTCTCCATTTTCGAAACGTAACACGAGGCATCGAACCTAAGCCTCTGGCAGACCCCGGCGCAACGTCTACCTGACTGGAGCACACTGTTGTCATGATGCCGTTATGGTTGACCGTAGCTTGGTTGAAAATGGCGCGACAAGATGGGTGAGCGAGATCAAGGCGCGGATCGACAATGATGGCGAGGCGTGGAAGGGACAACTTCGAGACAGCACGCTGTGACGCGCGATTTCGATTGATCGGCAATTTAACCATGCGGAAGACTCCTAGCTGTCAAATGCTCAGCCGTCTTGCGATAGCGGAGGCTGTGTTGAAACCCCTATCAATATCTTGATCGATGCAAAGCGTCGTCCAAAATCCACTTTACCTGCGTGACGGCCAGATCTGCAGCCTTTCACAGCGCTATATTAAATGCGCCTCGGAATGTCTCACTTCTTGACACTTCTCGCATGGCGTTCCACTTTGGGATCGCATCATCACGTGGCCGGATCTTCACCTAAGCGCCGAAACGCTTCGCCACGGTAGCCCGGAGCACGTTTCCTGTGTGACGCAGGGATGACAAGAGCCCGGATCCGCTCCTCAAAGTTATGCATACGTAGCGTCTTTAGGAGACCGCGAGGATTCGGTGACGATTACGCACGTGAATGGTACTCGGTTAGTGAGGAGATGTAGAGTAAGCTGCGATAGCAGGGAAGAAATGAACGGCCAATAGAATTGCAAAAACCGTCCAAGAGAAGAAGGCAACTGAAAAATCTTAGTGAGCTGAGTGTGCTCATTCCTGTCCAAAGGTCTGAGAGTTGGAAATCCAACGAGCATTGCTACGAACGCGATTCCTGGAATAGAGGGGCAGTAGTGCATCGTAGGGCTGAAAACATCTGGCGATGCCGCGATTTGGCAGGAAGATTAGGGTGCTGAGGTGAGCCTGTAGCTCCGTGGTGGCTTCTGGGCGGCGCTTACAGCAGCTTCGGCTGTAGGACGCAGAACGGAGCTGAATAATTGCCCAGAAACATCGCGCGCTGCTCACCTGCGGGGTGAATGACAAAAGATCGGAATCGTAAAGGATCGGCTTGACTATGATGGCATTTCGAAGACGGTGCATATTTCGGGCAAGGCTGACGGCCTACGCTGAAAGCGGAGGGGAGTGCGATAGCACGGGACCGATGGTTGGCGAGGTGGATCGCTCTCTCCGCCGTTTCAGCGCTTCGCCGGAACTCAAAGATTCGAAACACAAACTGTGCAGTGTATAGAATGCCGTCATAGAGAAGACGGATTAAGGTTGCGGTCATGGCTGTTGCGCGATGACGGTTTTAGCGAGGCAGACTCTCCAGCTGTTCCGCAGGACTGCCAGGTTCAGCCTCATGATGTTTAGCCGGGGCAGGTGCCAGGATGACCTAACTTTAGCAACGGGAAGGAGCTAGCGGCTAGGCCCATTTAGACCTGCATCGTGTACACCTGCCCCGCAAAGATAGACATGGCGGGAGGCTGGCGGCTCGCGGCTGGCGGTGAGGCTGTGATGGTTGGCGCGTGGAGATGGTGGGGAGAGAGGGATACGGAGGACAGAACGTATTTTTCTGGGTAATGCGCTTGTTGCATGGCGAAGTATTGAGCAACGCATAAGCGACAGGATGCATCTGCTGTGAAGGTGTGAGGACCAAGGTCAGCTCTGGGGGTGTGGCAGGTCTGCACATGCTGCGCCAATTGCACGACGCAGATGAAGCCATCCCTGTTGCGATGTAGATATCCTGCAGCAAAGAAGATCTAGGACTGGAACTTCATTCCGTATCAAGAAATTGCCCGGCGATGCGCGTTCTTGTCTGCGTCCGAAGACATGTCCACGGGAATGCCGAATTAGGTTTAATTGAGGGCGTCTTGCAGGTCGCGATGAACCTGTCGCCGAATGGAAGCTCGGAAGGAGCGACCGTAACATTCCTTATAGCATGTCGTGTACTGGCTGGACTCCAATTGCAGTATTGCAGACTATCTCAATCATAGAGAAAGGGCCAATTTCCTGACACGCGACCAACCCGCGCTGATGACACACAGAATCGCGCATGCTGTTGGTCGATGGGAAAAAGAAACGGTTTCTGGTCTTGCTACGTCGGAGTCACTTCGGTGCAGATTGCCGCGACGGCAGGCAAGTGCGAGGCCAGACGCTATACAGATTCATCGCCTGATGTGCGGCACGGCACACGCTCTCGACCATGGAATGTCTCACTCTGATCCACCGACTACGGCCCAAGCAACGCAGCGCTCCCTTGACTTCAACTGAAGGACGGAAGGGAAATTTAATATGAAGCGGAAGCCAGACAGAGACCGCTAATGGAGCCTGCTGACATCAAGTCAAGAGTCTATGCTAGATCGGACCTTCACTCAATAGTGCGCGCTAACTGCGAGAAGCGACATTGGTTTGGTACTCTGCTCAACATGTCTCGAGTGCGTTGTACCTTGATCTTCCGCGGCGGGCAACGGCCATCTATTGCGTTCGTCGGTGTTGCAGAGCGTTGGATTGGCCATGTCTCAGTCGGATAAGGTCGACTGTCTAGCCTTGACGGCTGTTGAGTATCGGGTTCCAACTCCCCTGGCCATCTGTCGCCGTGTACATGTGTACAGCGCCACCCGTGACAGAAATGCAGGTGAAGCACCTTGCAAGGTTCTTGCATCTACCGATGTTACCCAAACATTCGTCAACGCGTCCATCAACACTCATACACGTGCTAAGCGGCACGCATATTCCTTATCCATTGTTCAATCCCGTTGATGACCGGCTATATCGTATCTCGCCGACGAAGCGTGATAACATACGCCCGTTCACCTGTACTCTGGTTTGAGTTCTCACCACGTCAGCTTCGATTCGTTTCTCGAACAAGAGGGCATAGTTTGAATTGCAGACGGGAAGTCGCAATTCACGGGTCAGGAGAGAGTAAGCTCGAATGGGTCCAGGGACGGGCGATCTTCGCGTTGACAGCCTTGCGCAGCGACCATGGCGCTTGTGCGGAATGGGCAAATGGCATGGGTTCCGCTCCCCACTGCAATGCTTGTTCTTCTTCGATTCGCGAAAGCCGCACCGACCAAACATCAAAGTACCTGTTGACTACGGGCAATTTACACGACTGTGTGAGCGCATTAGTGATGGACGGAGCAAGCGCACCATGGATTACGCCCTGTCAGCCCTCTCGCACCCACTCCGCGGGTTTCGATTCGCCTGCATCATGGCGGCCGGGCTGCTGGGGACCCCTCTGCAATCATCCAGCGTCTCGGTTACGGAGCAGTTGGGCCGGCCGACTATCAAACAGACGACAGCCCTGGCTGCGTTATCCCGACCGCCTGGGCTCGCCGTCCGCCCAAACGTGCACAAAGTGTTGTGCCATGTGCAGCAAAAGCCATGATCAATCTGAGGGCCTCTGCTCGGCTCAATCATCCTGCACTAGGCTCTGTGGACGCCGACTCCCACATTGTGCAGATGCAGGAGCTCGAGCCCTGCAAACCGGTGAAGGGTGTGACGTGCGTGCTGCATCTCCTGCGTGCCGAGAAGAGCGCGTCGAGCCTCATCAAATTCCTAGTCCCCATTCTGGTCATGGTCACTGGGTGCGCAAGTATCGATCAATCTAAGAATGCGCGCCGCTGTTGGCCCGGCGCGTTTCATTTGCGACGGAGCGTTGACGTGTTCCCAAGCTTGCCGCGGGGACGCTAGGATTGTCAGGCCTCCCACTTCACGAACAGCCCTAGCGGGCAGACGACCGTTCCATGTGGAGATTGGGAGAGGGTCAGGGACTGCGGGACTAATTCAAGCCGCATGGTGTGCACGGAGTGATTGTCCACCGGGCTTACGCTCTGGATTATTGCACGCGGACGAATGAGCAGACCAAAGCCAGCAGTTCATCATCACTCCGTGTCAACAAGCATTCCCTGAACTCATCCGATTTCGAATCCATCGCCGACTACCATACAGCAGCAACGTCGCCGTTTGTCGCATCGTCTTGCATGCTGTTTTCCGCTGGACATGGAACCCCAGGCAAAGCCATAGACGAGGCTACACATCTGCCGCTGCATACTAGGCAATTCGCTGCTCAACCAATAGGCACTCTTTCGCAGCGCGCAACTGTCGGGCATTATCCTCCCCATGGCTGGCAGGGGCAGCATCGCGGAACCAGCACGACTCCTGTGGCTGTAGGGGGACTGAGATATTGTATTACTGCGATTTCTCAGCAGTCGTTGTCCGTCTTTCCTGCATCGCGCATGAAGCGTGGTCGCGATGACAGCATGTCGTGATTCTGGGTAGTTAGCTAGTGTAAGCGGCAGCACATGGTGCACCGTTGCAGGAAGGCTGAGCACGGCCCTGCTTCAACCGAGAGTCGCTATTTCGGGTGCTCCACCACCAAGCCACTCTGCTCTTAGTAACAAGTGCCGCGCTCTGCTCGAGTGTGGTTTGAGACGGGAACGGTCCGCAGCCTGGCGTTGCGATGTCCCTCCCCACTGCCCATTCACAACCCTGGTCCCGTCCCAATTATGGAGCGCGGACGCCTCGTTGCCCAGTGTCACTGATGGAACCGTTCGGTTGTACGCCCGTAGCCATGCCCGTGGGCTCAAGCTTTTGGACATGCTCTGCGATCGGCCAATGCACTGCCTTTTGGCGTCTCCCCTGGTAAGCCTCATGTCGGCGGGCTTGCAGCGTCTGCTCCCCCCCTCCCCCTCCAAACCGCCTTGTTCCATACTTCGAGTACGCTCCTCGTTCGGGGTTGGTTCAGGCACAGCCCGCAGATATTTACAGTCCCTCTCCACAAACTCGTCCGGGCGCAGCACATGCTCTCTACATCTGTTGCACGCATCCTGGTTTGGAACGGCTGTAATTCCCATTCAGGCCTACTACACACCACTGCTAGATCGTCTCCCCTGGCGGCTGTTTCTTAATTCATCTCTCTGTCTCCCGACTGCCTATCATTTTCCCCTGGAAACTACGCCGACTTGTGCAAGACATGATCACTAGCTCATAGCCGTCTGCCGTATCACCGGATCTGGAACGTCTAGTTCAATTTGTCCCCTACTCCACCTGAGGCTCTGATCCTTCCTAGCCCCATCGCCTCCAGCCTGGTTATATACCTACTGTCGCCTCGTCAGTCAGCTATGTCCGAACCCAGTGAGACAAGCGGCCGCCCATTAGCCTCGACTACCAAGCAACCACAACAACCTGAAGGCAACACTCTTCGTCAACCAACATCAACCCGCTCCAAGCAGCGCAAGACGTCGCAGTCGTCGGATGATCAACTCAAAGTATCAAGGAAGATTGACGCTCACCGTCGTCCTGGGTCCGCTAAACAGGCGTCGCCCAGCCCCCACGCCGGCTCCTCCCGCTCTGATAAACGGTCGTCTACCAGCCCTACAAACATGATGTCTCAACTCTCATCTGTCCACTATACGCGGACCGGTCGCATCAGCAAAGCGAAGAAAGGGTTGAAAGTGCACAACTGCGAAAACTGCGGAAGGGTGAGTTATATACCTTCATCTTGGCTCGGGTTCGCCGCTAGCTGAAGAGGCTGGCTGAGCACGCCGCTCTACTGTTGCATCGCAGAGTGGACTTTCCTTTCACGGCCATCAGCTTCGTCATCAACACAGTACCCGAACCCGAACGCTAACTATTCGACAGTCATATACTCGCGCAGAACATCTGAGGTTTGTCTGTTCTTACCAGGATAATGCACTCATCTAACGCCCGCTATAGGCGCCATCAGAAGAATCACGCTCAGGATGATGCCCTCGTATGCGAGTTTCCCGATTGCGGCAAATCCTTCTACCGAGTTGATCTCCTGCACCGACACCAGGAGCGGCAGTAAGTGATCCTTATACGAGTCTGGATAACCTCATACTGAGTGTCGGCAGCAATGAACCCGGGAAAGAGTCCCGCCAGCCATCTGTCTCCAGCAGCCAAGAAGGGTCTCCAGAAGTACCTCACAGCTCTGTACCCGGTCTTGTACCATCAAGTATCAGTGCGGCTATGACACTCCCTCCAACTCAATCTTACTACACACCGCAGCCCGTCTCCCCTCCGATGCATGAGACGACTGCGCTCCCAAGGTATACTCACAACCCGTTTCGTACTCCTCAGATTCCACGAGCCCCTCAAGCTCCTTCGTCAGGTTTCAGTCATATTCCTCGTTCTTCTCCAATTTCTACGTCCAGCCCCAAGTGAGTTTCATTATACAGCACCTACCACTTTTCCAATCTTCTCTTTCCTTGCTGCATTCTATTCCTGCGATGCATACTCATACTTCGTCTAGTCACACCAAGCAACGAGGGTATTCTACTCGACACTCGGCAGCGGTGCCGATACCAATCGATGGTCTCAGTTGGGGTGAGGCTTATAGTCAGTCGCCCGGCTATTCTTCATCCAGTGGGTATGCATCGCCTATCCCTGGCCCCGGCGACTACTCCAACATGTTTGCAAACCCGCCATATGGTCCAGGCCCTAACCGGACACGCACCTCCTCCAATGCATCGTTCATTGCAGATTGGTCCTATCCATCACGATCTCCAACGTCAACAGCCTCAACTTTGGCGTATGCATGGTCCACTAGCGACAAGACACCGACTGCTCCCGGCCTAGCCTATATGGGCACATCATACCCCATGACGAGTATGCCGATTCCAGCTAGCATTGATGCTATGTCAGGGTATGGACATTTTGGGCAGAAGACAATGATGCAGCGGGACGAAGAAGAGGGAGTGCTACTTTTTGGAGAGCAACCATACGGTATGGGTCCAATGACGCACACCCACCTGTTTGAGCAATATCTTGACTGTTACTGGAGGCTCTTTCATCCCACTTTCCCCATCGTCCATCGATCTACCTTTGAGAGCTTGAGCCCAGCGCCAATGCTCCACGCCGCAATGATCGCTATCGGTGGCCAATACTCGAGTGACACGAGCGTCAAGCGAAAGTCGAGAATGCTCCACGATCAATGTCTAAAGTTGCTTGAACGGGTGAGCTTAGTGCAAATGAGCTATACGATGTGCAGAAACTAACGTGAAGCAGAGGGACCAAGAACAGCACCTCATGGCTGAACCCGACCGACTGTGCGACTACCAAGCCATGTTTCTCATTGAGGTACACTCCCAGTACCGAGCCCGTCGCGCTGCAACGACACTATCCTCCCGCTTCGAAAAGGTATACCGCAAGGTAGGACAGCCCCTGGTATGACTTATGGAAACGTTGCTGACATATTTAGTCGGCCGAGGACTTCAGATCAATCACGTCGCAAATCACTGATATTGTCTACCCTATCGAGGATGCCACATTGGATCAATGGGTCCAATGGATCGAGCTCGCGAGTTGGCAGCGTCTGTTACTCTCATGCTACATCCTAGAGTCTCAACAAGCGATTCTGCTTGCGCGTGAGCCCTCACCCTCACTCATACAGGACACTGGCCTCGACCTCCCAATACCTGCTCACTGCTCTTTATGGGACGCGACAACCCTTTCTGAATGGGCTTTTGTAGTCCAACGATGCTCTCGGTTGCCCAGATACGTTTACGAGGTCACCGCCGACTCAAACGTGCCAACCTTCGACTCCTTCCAGTCCTCTGTGCTACTTGCAGCGTACTACAACCGTTTTGATAACCCCGCACCATACCAGTCCTCGCCCTCGGCACTGGACATTGAACATCTCTTGGATACATCCCCAACTACAACGCGACAGCTTCTGACCGCGAAGCTTGCACAAGTAACGCCCATCCGCGCCTTACTGGCTGTCTCGGGCGAGTCATGGATCCTGTCCGAGAAAGTGCCTTCTGTCCAGGCGTTCACAACCTTGAAGACCACGCTTTGGACATGGCTTTCGCAGCTCTGGTCCGTCTCTACAGCTGAGGTACACACCGTGGCTATCAAGGAAGCTCTGATACTTTCCATCGAGATCTTGCAAAACACGCTAAAAGAGCAACAACAATCAATCCACCCTGAGGTGGGAACTGATATGGGCATTTATTTTGCGTCGCTTGTTTTGTGGGCGATCACGACTGCTGCAAACACGAGGGCCAAGGGACCACAGAAAACCGCACAACAACAGAGTCTCCGTCGCGAATCGCAATCACCGCTTCCCATCGGCACCAACTTGTTGGATTCAGTATCGCTTAATCAAACACTTAGCTACTTCCCACCCCATCCACCACCGATGACGCCGAGCCCTATTCAGTCGGCCACTGGACTTACTCATAGCCGATCTACGTCCCCGGTCTCGCAGTCCTCGCTAGATTGCAATACGTTATCACACGCCCAAATCACAATCAACACCATCACTTTCCTATCCACCGTCATGCTCGACCTCGGTTCTTCTGAAGCTATGTCTCAGTTGCCATTGAACATTGCTCGTTGTCAAAAGGGCTGCATCAGCATGCTCCTTTGGGTCAAGCTTCGCCTTCGTGGTGTGTCTCTCGAGGACCAAAGCGAAATGGCAGATACATGGACATGCAGACCCGGGGAAGGCCTTGGAGAGCTGTTGGACGGTGTGACAGGATCCCTGGAGAGGATGCTGACCCGTGGTTGGAACGGGTGGGGCATCTGATTCTACCGCATCGTGGTGCTCTTTTCCTGCATCGCATCTTTTTCTCTTCACTTTTTGTTTCTTTCACGCGATTGTTACTGAGCGCATCAGCATGGCATGGCTTTTGGCATTTGGACACGATGGATACGATTTCATGATGGTTAACGGGATACCCTTTTCTTTCGCTTCTTTTTCTTCACCTTTTTGTTGGTTGTTCATTAGAGCTGTAGTATGTTACGCTTTCTCTTCACTCCACTTTTTGTTATGGCTAGTCGAGCATCTTCGATAGACCAAAAGCTATTAGACTTCTCTTGAATGGCATACTCTACTTTTTTATCACCTCAATCTTTCGTCATCTGTGAATACATTTCCTAACAACGAACCGCATATGGGTTACGTTTTGGCACAAACTTGACCTAATGCTTTACTTTTCCCTCGGGCTGTCTGGGCAGTCAGGTTCACGTCTTATGGCGGATTAGGCTTGACGTATAACGCCTTATGCATACTAGATTGCGTGCGAGTTATAGTGGACCCATAAGGCTGGAAACGTGTATGCGCCGCCAGATTGGCACGTAGATCCTACGCCCCGAATCCCATCCATCAATTTACGGACAACCCTGTGCTGACATGCATTCAGGCAGCCATTTCTGGGGCGCGTTTAACTTCGCTCCCATTTGATCATCTTCTTATGCGGATAACTTCCTCACCTCACAGAGCCACCTTATACCTGAAGAACTCGATGTATATGCGCAATCAGATCACAGCATATAACCCTTTCGTTAATATCTATCACTATACACAATGTCGATTCCATCTTCATCATCCCCACCAACACACAATATCCTCTTCACCATCCCACGCACAGCGTCAAACCTAGTCACGCAACTACTAAACCTCCCCGCCCAGCCATCTATATCGCGCCACCCTCGCGATGGCTACTTCTTTCTTCCAGCACTAAGCTACCGCTACAAACACGACCTATTCAAACGACCAATCGAAGCCTGGGCTAACGAAGAGCAAAACGGTATGCGCGATGCGCTACGAAAAAGCTTTGCCGCATGGGAAACTTGGGTTAAACAAGCAGATCGTATGGGAAAAGACACATTCATCAAAGAGCATATCAACTGGATGCTTGAGACGGAAGCAGAGTCAGACTTTCTGCACGGCAGCAATGAAGATGTAGAAGCGCACAACCCAACATGCATACCCGACACCTTCCTCCTCACCACCAACGTCCGCGCAACATTCCTCATTCGTCATCCTGCACTTACCTTCCCTAGTCTCCTCCGCACAGCAATAGACAACGAGGGTATGGATGAAGTGCTGAAAGAGAGCACAGGGAAGGTTATGCGCTGGGAAGCTGCTGGCACATCACACTCTATAAATTCCTCATTGCCACTTCGTCCTCAGCACATTCATGCCCGTCACACGATCCCATCATCCTCGACGCATCCGACCTCTCTAACCAGGATCTCGTGCGCAAATATGCGGCGGCAGTGGACTTGAATCCAGAACTAGTGCGGTTTGAGTGGGATGCGGTGAGTGCGGAGGAGCAGCAGCGACTGGGGAGTGTGGATGCGCGGATGAAGGATACGTTGTTGAACAGTAGGGGCATGGTGGAGGGAAAGTTGCTAGGTAGCGGGGAAGTCGATGTGGAGAGTGAGAAAAGGAGGTGGAGAGAGGAGTTGGGCGAGGTGCTGGGGAGGAGGGTGGAGAGGCTTGTGGAGGGGGCGATGGGGGATTATGGGTGGTTGTGGGAGAGGAGGTTGAGGGTGTAGTGGGAGTTGATTGATGAGCGGGTGGGATTTGGGGGATAGAGGGATGGCTATTGTGGTGTTGGACGGCTGGGGGTTTGGAGTTAATGAATAGATAGAGCAGCAGAGATGAGAGTGGTTTGCAACACTCTTGCGCGATGCTAAAGGTTGTGTTCTCGACCCGGTCAGGCAACCTTTTCCCCGTGCGAAGAGGTGCAAGCCAACCACGGATCCTCGTTCAGCTTTGGGAGCTGCGTACCAGCCTACAACACCACTTATGGTTCAAGATACTGCTGTTCCGCATAACGTGACGTACAGGGTGTTCGCACGTCAGTTGCACTTAGGAGGTTATCGATAGTCTGAGATTGGGATTCTGGTTTGTTCTTAGGAGATCGGGGAGTAATCCAGTGCGATATGAGCCTCTACAGTACGTATTATTAGGCTGATACCGTTTAGCACAACGTGACGTAAGTTTCCACTTCGCTCAACAATAGACGGAACGACGTAGCGCGCGGGCTGTACCGATGTGATCCGTCCAGTTGCACTGCTTAGTTTGCTTTCTACTAAGAAAACTCCATCTAGGAAAAGAGTATAGAGTAGAGAATGTTCTTTTAACCTTTAATCACCCTTCGTACAAGTATTCGTCGAGTGGTTTGCAACGTCAACAGGATGCCCGCCCGCAAGTGAAGTCCACATGCAATACGAGACAAATAACTGTGGAGCAAAGAACTGCGCAAAGTAGGATCCATATTGAGAATGGCGTCGGCGGAAGTAGAACTTGCGGAGAAAGATCTTGGAGTAGAAGTTGTGCCGCGAAAGGCGTAGTTCGCCATATGTGTAGCGTCCACAGACATTTACATCCTGCACGGTGGTGGCAACGCTGGACATGAAGTCGCTGAATGCTATCCATGTGATGCTCGACGGAATCAGACGTGCTTCTTTGGCGAGATGAAAGTCCGTTTCGTATTTGAATGGGTCGTGGGCCAATAACCAGAATGGCACGACCTTCATGTGGATTCAGGACGCTCTTCCGAAGAGATTCTCGCGTTGTCGTATCATGCTATACGGGTATGAATCGAAACTGGACATCCAAAGCACGAACCGTCTCAGTGATTACTGTGCTGGGCTTCGCGAACATTTGGATCTCGTGCGAAAGAACGAAGAGGTACGTTCGTCTGAGTATGATTGCGTCAACAACTCTGCCCATCTACCCTTTTCCATTATCTGACAACTTCCAGGAACGAACGAGACCTATGATTTTCATTACCCACAGTTTCGGTGGGATTATTGCAGCCAATGTCAGCGAACCCTTTCAGTAATCTTTGCAGCTATTTCAACGCACCCAGACGGAATGGGCTGACACAACTCATGCTAGACGCTCATACAGGCCCAATCGGGAGCTGACCGCGCCTTTTACAACGCCATGGAAGCGTTCTTATTTTTCGGAACTCCACACAAGGGGCTGGTCGTCGACGAGATTCGAAAGATGCTTGTGGATTCCAAGCACCCCAGGTTAGACTTGATAGGCCAAATTGATTCAGGCAACAAGTTCCTCGGGGACCAATTGCAAACCTTCAAAAACGTCCTGGGAGAGAGACGGGTCTTCAGCTTCTATGAGCGAAAGCTCACCAAACAATTGGTCGAAGTAAGTGCTTGTGTCATAATGCGTGGTTGCTGTTTCACTAACGCATAAAGGGGAATGAGGGGCAATGGACACGAAATGGACCCTACCTGGAGACTTCTGGCAAGGATGGTTCTTTGCTAGGCTTGAGCGATATTAACGAACGCAAGATCCCTGTGGACGAAGATCACTCCAACATGGTGAAGTTCAAAAGTCACAGAGAGACGGCTTTCCGGATCCTCGTCAGTGTTTTGGAAGAAGTGCTGCCGGAGGCTTAGGGCCGGGTGATGAGTCGAACCAGTATGTTCACGAAGACTTGATTTTTCAAACCAATTCCCACTCATTATTAGATCCTGACTATCGTCCCAATGAACTGACGAGGTGGCTTTCGGATGTCGACTTCAACAAATGGGAGACAGACAACATCAGATGTACTAAAATAGTAGACATTGGCAAGGTATTCTTCGAGTCAAATGTTTTCCGAGCCTGGGCAAAGAAGCAAATCCCCCACCTCGAGTGCTACGGAGCATTAGGCTCTGGAAAAGTATGTCTATCGCACCTTCGAGCTCTTCAGTGAATGACAAGAGGCAGACTTTTCTCGCTTACCAAACCGTGCAACGTTTGCATGATCCGCAAAGACTGCATTATGCTGTTCGCATATATATCGAACGTAAACCTCCAATTTCTGTCGAAACTTTACTTGGCGCGATATTGACCCAGCTTCTTTCGCAGGCTACATCACCGCTGATGCCGTCAAACGTCGTGCCCACGAACTTGCGATTGTATCATTTCAGGACCTCCACCGAGAAACGAAACCCCACCATCGATAGACTGTTTACGGTTCGTGATTGTCGATGGATTTAGCGAGGCGTCGGAAGTAGTTCAGCAAGAGCTGCAAGACACCCTACGGTCTCTCAGCGCAAAACGCCCGAATCGAATAGGTGCTTTATACTTCAAACGAGAAGATGGCGACTTGCCCTCCACAGCAGCCTACTGCAACATTTGTGACAGTGACAAACCGGCGCTTATTCATTTCGATGCCAGCATCCGGAATGCTGCGACTCCAAGGACCAGTTTCATCTTTGTCAGTCTCACTTCTTGGTAGACGATGGTGAAACGTATCATGCGTGCCACAAGAGCTCGTTGACGCTAGAGACGGATGTTGTATACAAGCTTCCTGCTCGTATCTCGGAGATGGAGGTTTTCGTCAAATCCAAAGTCAACGATCTAATCAGCCCTCTTCAAATCCCGTAAGTTATCAAGGAGATAAACACGCGCACTTTCTTACGGTCGTGTCAGACGGACGGAAAACATCAACAACCGCCGCCGCCTCAATCCATTACGCCTTGCTAGCTTCTGTCACAAAGACCCAGTACTTGCGGAAGAAATCCCCAAATGCATCTCCGGCAATCTATGGGGCATCAACTTCAGAGCAGCTAGCGAATGGTTCGATTTGTTGACTAAGCAAACTATCAAGAACGGTGTCAAGAAGACTCTTGCAAAAGTTGTCTGGCTTGGTAGAACATATGCACGCGATGTCAACTATATCAAAAACGAAGATAATTCTTCTGACGCACAGACGGGCTGGAAGATAGTTTGTCTTGTTGTAGCCGCGCGGAGGCCGGCAATGCCCCCAGAGGATCTCAACACGGCTCTAGCGGCTCTAAGGTGGCCGAGGTCGCTTCCTGAATCAGATGATGATAGGATGGAAGTCAAAACCATGCTGCGATTGGCCCGAGGTACAATTAGTTGCGACCCGGAAGGAAATCTACGCTCGGACTATGCATTTTACGACTGTTTACGGTCAGAGGCAGCTGCAGACACCCTACGTGAAACGCACAGCAACATGGCTGAGGCATGTGTTCACTACCTCAATCTCAAGCTTCCACAGCTGCCGAGAAGCTATAAATACCGGTCGAACACAGCGTACTGGAACGAGCCGTTTCTGGGTTACGCAACTGCATTTTGGGGCGATCACCTGCGCCTTGCAGGGCAAAACCTGGCACCTGAAGTATCTGAAGTCGTAATGATACTTCTCGAGAACACTGATAGTATGGAAGCCTACATCAAGGCTGCCTGGATCTCGAATCTCCGTCATGAGGCTCCTCTTCAGTGGGATGTCAGTTCTGGTATCCACGCGCTCCACGTTTGCGCGTGGTTCAATCTTTCATCCCTAATTCAAAGGATCTGCAAAAACACTACCGTGGATAGATTGGAGGCTACCTTTGGCCAGACACCGTTAATGTATGCTTGTCGGAAGGGGCACGTAGAAGCCGCCACTACACTCCTTGAATTGGGTGCAAACCCCGCTCTTTTCAGCAAGCGAGGCCACAGTGCTTTGATCGAAGCAGTGACAGTGCATGAGTCCACGCGCGAATATCTGCAAAGAAAAATGCGAATTGTCGAAATGCTACTCCAGGACCATCGCGTCCTCGTGAACGAAAGTCATCCCCTGTGTAGACATCGCACCGCCCTGCACACTGCTGTCCTCAAAGGGCACGATAAAATTGTGAACCAATTACTGAACTTCAGTGCAAGTCCAAACTGCTTCGACGATAGAGATTTCACACCCCTCATGTATGCCGCGAGAGATGGCAAGTTAGAGATGGTGAAGTCCCTCCTCAACCACGGTGCTTCTCCAGATGTGTATGGACCGAAATGGCGGTTTCGGACAACGGCTCTACACCTAGTCACTGAGAAATACCCGCACGAACCAAAATACGAGGGTGAAAGGGCGGAAACTTACCGAAATATCGCAAATAGCTTGATTGCGCACAAAGCTCACCCAGGCATGCGAGATGTTTGGGGATTAGATGTGGTTGCCAAGTCGAGGCGGAGGAAACTGGATATATCCCATCTGTGGCCGGAGACGGAGCCTCTTCCTGGGAAAGTCGAATCTTGCACCTTCGATATGGTCTTCTCTGAGCCACAACCGGATCGGATTCTAGATCTAGCAGTGAGTACTCGCGATGTTCGCCAAGTCGAAATGATACTTCGGGAGAACGCTTCACTTGCACGAACAAAAGATCGATACGGCCGAACGCCACTGCACCTCGCTGTGAACACCTGTAATATGCATCTTGGATCCAGTGAAGAGAAACATATGGAAAAAGATTCTAGGATCATCGTTGCGTTGCTGACGGCACATAGCAATATGTCTGCTACTGATAAGTGGGGGCTTGCAGCCATGGACTATGCGCTGTACCACCGCGATACTTTAACCCAAATCGAGCTGTTGGAAAAAGGTGCGAAACTCGACCCTAAGAGACACGACGCTCTGAGCCTCCTCCTGGAATACGCGTACCGAGATCAAAAGTCACGCGCTGCTGGCACGCTCCTTCGTTTAGGTGCAGACATGCTCGAAGCGTACTCTTTGATCTTAAGACATGGATATCCGACGATCAGTTTTGATGACCTTCAACAGTATGAATACCATACGTAAAGTATGGACGATTTCTCATGCCAGAAACCATGAACAACCCGACCAGAGCTCAGAAGCATGAAGATTGTCGAACCGCTCCCAACTCGTCACTGGAATCCCATCTACTGAGCTATTTTCGTTATCTAGGCAGCAAGGAGCGTCAGGGCGGCCGCATCGGCTCGTTTATTGTGGCGCGCAAGGATTGGAAGCCTCTGGGAAAAGAGAATATGAGGGCGTATGTATCTTCAGTGTCATGCCATTCTTCTAATGGTAGAGCAGCAGTACTTGTGGAGCAATCATAACGATGATATATGGTTGATTAAAGTTTTGCGGCGAAGTGCCGCTCTGGAGACCAGTTTCCATGGTTGAGGTATGATCTCATCGCATTACCGTAACTAATCATCGAGGACGAGGCAGCCTGCAACACCCAGGTAGAAACACGTAAAATATTAAAAATTCGGCTCTTAAAGTGCATTACATAGTTTAGTAAGAATGGTTAAGCGCAAAGATTTACAACTACGGACTGTGGTCGCTACAGTCAGATACCATATGTAGCTGGGCGAGATGTTGTCGCTACAGTTAGATCTGCCATATGCAGCTAGGCCAAGCGGGGCAGGCCCTAGTACCTTGGGGCCGAGGCACGCCCGCACGAGAGTGAAGCAATGGGCAAGCTCGCCCTGTCGGCGAACCATGTCTTTGGAAGAGGGGTTTTTAATAGCCCTCGTATCCCCCTTCTGTTAACATAGAATCTGTATAGCAGGTTTAAGCTGCCATTGACATATATACACGAAAGCTCCAACATGGCCGAGCTCCCACCCTTTGAGCACACGCCGCTCGACGACATCGCCTCCATCGCGGCGAGGGTGCGCGCCAGCTTCCTCTCGCACAAGACACGCCCGCTCGAGTTTCGCATCCAGCAGCTCCGCAAGCTCTACTGGGGGTTCAAGGATAATGAAGCCCTCATCGCCGAGGCGTGCAAGCGCGACATTGGCAAGTCGTCGTTCGAGACGTACCTGACCGAATACTCGTGGTGCATGAACGACTGCGTGTGGATGGCCAACAACCTTACGCGCTTCGCAAAGGACGAGAAGGCAACGGATATTCCCTTCACGAATAAGTTGATGGGCCCGCGCATCCGAAAGGACCCGCTCGGCACGGCACTGATCATTGGGTGCGTCTTTCACTCTGCCTCGTACATATGGAAGGAAGGTGCGACTCTAGAAGGAAAGAGCTAACAGAATCAACGCAGGGCATACAACTTCCCCTTCCAGCTCTCCGTCGGCCCCCTCATCGGCGCCATCGCCGCCGGCTGCACCGCCATCGTGAAGCCCTCGGAGTCGGCTCCCTACGCCGCTGCCGTGCTCCAGAAGATTGTCAGCGAGTCGCTCGATCCCTCGTGCTACACGGTCATCCAGGGTGCCATCCCCGAGACGACGGCGCTGCTTGACCAGAAGTGGGACAAGATCTTCTACACGGGCTCCGAGACGGTGGCCAAGATCATCGCGAAGAAGGCGGCCGCCACGCTGACACCGCTGACCCTGGAGCTGGGCGGCAGGAACCCCGCCATCATCACAAAGCATGCCGACCCCAAGCTGGCGGCTAAGCGGCTGCTGTGGGCGAAGACGCTGAACGCGGGCCAGGTCTGCGTCAGCCAGAACTGCACCTTCATCGACCGCGAGATTGTGCCCGCCTTCATACAAGAGATCAAGAATGCGCTCAAAGAGTTTTACCCCAATGGCGCCCGCAACTCGTCAGACTATGGCCGCATCGTGAATCAGAAGCAGTTCCAGCGCCTGAAGAAGATGCTGGATTCCAGCAGCGGCAAGATTGTCGTTGGCGGTACCATGGACGAGAGCGACTTGTTCATCGAGCCCACAGTCGTCCAGGTCAACGACATGAACGACAGCCTAGTCAGCGACGAAAGCTTCGGCCCGTTGCTCCCCATCCTCCCCGTCACCGACCTAGACGAGGCCATCAAGATCGCAAACGAGGTGCACGACACGCCGCTCGGCACCTACGCGTTCGGCAACAAGAAGGAGATGGAGCAGATTCTCAACCAAACCCGCTCCGGCGGGGCCTCTCTCAACGACGGCTTCTTCCACGCATCCATCCCCACCATGCCCTTTGGCGGCGTCGGCAGCTCTGGTCAGGGCGCCTACCGTGGCAAAGCGTCCTTCGACGTCTTCACCCACCGTCGCTCTGTCACTACCACCCCAGCCTGGATCGAGAGCCTGCTCGATATTCGGTACCCGCCGTATTCGCTCAAGAAGCAGCAGAAGTTTGCCGGCATGAACGAGATAAAGCCCAACTTTGATCGCCAGGGAAGGACGCTGGGCTGGGGAAGCTGGTTTTTGGGTCTGCTGGGCTTGAAAGGTCTAGTTGTGCTTGTCGGTAAGTAACCATCACGGTCATGTGATGGGATTGAGTGTTAACGTGCTGCAGCGGCTATTGGTATTAGGCAGTATCTGCAGCGACGTGCCAAGATTTAGAATGCGGTCTTCTTTCCGAGGACAGCTGGCTACCGGTTTTTTTTTATGATATCATTCATTGGGCCGTATCTGCTACGTATCGGAGTTCTCTCGTAACCCAAGTTATTTGAAGAAATACTGAATGAAAATAATGTGTACGTAGAGGAATATCTTATGCTACCTTACCGCAACTGTGCCTGCACTTTTCTGCCATCATTTAGCATCCAGCTTTTGCACCGTAGCTCGTCACACCAGTTGGCGTCCCTCGTGTGATTATTTTCACCGCATGCCTTACCAGGCACTTGAATATTGTCGCATACTAGGATGCAGAAGAGTAGGGAGAGCAGGATACGACCCGCAATCGGGTGGGCGGTCGGATAATATTGAAGTACTACATCGCGAGGAGGTGTCGGTGGTGATCCTCTATCAAAACTAGACCTCTATATGTATTTGCCAAGTCTCCCGATCACGTGCGCTTCTACTACACCACAATATCTGGCACTTGATCACGGGTATGAAATACCTCGCCTTTGTCTCCCCTCCCAGCGCCATCTTCAGTCTCCCATCAACTACTATTTGCAACTGAACTCATCTGACACATGCTTTGCTACCCTACGCTATACTACACTACTAACAAACCCCTTACAAGCTATTATCGACACCACCAGCAAACATGATGTCCTTTATTCTGATCAAACCTGGGCAAGCGAGTACTCATATATGAATAGGACCATTGCTGAAGGATTCTATGTATGCGTGCAGACCACCTAGGAGTCCATCTCCCCAATAGCAGTGAAGGCAGCAATGTCTCTACCGTCATTCCATCACCACCACGACAGCAATACCAGCACTCCAGGCACCATACACAAGCACCACAGGCACAAGCATTCCTACTACTATCACGCGCGCCACACTTCCAGTTCTGTCCCCAGTCCCAAATACTCTGCACCAGACTATGTCTATCCGACGGCACGCCGTGTATCTATGTCCGTGGTCGAGCCTTCGAAGCGCAGAACATACATCGCCGAGCCCGAACAATCAGAAGCTGCAAAGTCCTGGCTTGCGCCGTCGTGGTTCACATCTCGCGCGCCGACGTATACACTTCACGCCGCAGATGTAACGCATAGGAGTATGTTGTGTGAGATACGGGATTTGGGTCGACGGGTGAGGGGGGAGGTGTATGTTGCGGGTATGGAGGGGGAGATGATGGATGCTGACGGGGAGGGTAACGGCACGAGTGGTGGGCGTGGAAGGGCCCGTCGTCGTAGGAATCATCGTGGCAGGAGGGGCCGCAGCAATGTGCACCATGCCCGTACCAGGACTCCTAGTCCAACGGACGAAGAGCTGAGGAGAGTGTTTGAGCGCAAACGCAGGAAGAAGGAGAGGAAGAGGAAGGAAGAGGAGGAGCGGGGGTTTAGGGTGAGGACGACGGAGGATGGGGAGCATCAGTTGGTGAAGAAGAAGGAGATCAAGGGGTGGAGTTGGTTGGTGTTGTGTTGCATGTGAGATGGGATGGGATGGGATGGGATGGTAGGAAATGTCGTGGACGTTAATTTAGGTTTCTATTGTACATTTATGCAACCGGTTCTATGCAATGCGTTCCATAAAGACCATACACCAAGGGAAGAAATATACCCTGCCAAAAACAAAAGAAATGTAGAAAATACACGTATTTCGCAACACAAGCGCGTAGTAACCCACATCATGAGTCATTGCTCTTGACATCCCTCAGAACAACGGGCTCATTCCCCTCGTCCATGCGTTCCTTCTCTCGCACCCAGTACTTCTCTCTATTCGCCAACAGTTCATTCTTCGTCAAATCTGTAAGAAGCTGCAACATCGCCACCTCCGTACTCTTCTTCGTCATCGCCTTATCGATCGTATGATGGCGTATAAACTGGCCCGTGCAATTACTCATGATCCACTTATGGTCCATGATCCCCGGGTACCCCATCGCATCATTGCAGGGGATCTCGACAATGTTGTTGCCGTTGGGATTGAAGTCGTACCGAATGTACTCGGAGAAGGCCTTTTGCTCGTGGCTCCACGTCTCTTTCCACGTTCCGCATCCGGGGTAGCGTTTCTCGGTCGGGCAGTCTTTCCATGCGGTTAGCATCTCGAAGGTGTAGGGTAGGGCCTGAGCGATTACTACGCCCGTGTTGAGTTGCAGGCGCCCTTTGCTGTCTTCGCTTGCGTGTAGGTCGCCGTTTAGGTCCTGGCGGGTGTCGAGGGGCATGGCGATGGAAGTTTGGGGTGTGATGCCCCATCTGTTGAACAGCCATTCGAAGGGGACTTCAAGGTGTTGGATGGTTGCGTCTGCGTCGATGAAGATGACGAATTTGTAGGACTGCAGGAGGTCGAAGAGAACGTGCGGTTTAACCCACGTGTTGTGCATTCCTTCCATCTCGTGCGCATTGAAGAAGCGGTAGTCATACCCATGTACTTGCGCTTGATGGACGTTAGCTATGTCTGCAGGGCGTCATGGGGAAAATGTTGGAAAAATACTTACCGTAGAGAAAGTGGTTCATAAAGCTCGCACTGACCATGCCGCCATCCCCTTCATTCTTCATGTCTTCCCAGTTAAGGCGGCCCTCATTCCAGAGCTCATTCGGCCCTTGCGGTACCCGTGTATCAATATCCACGATCAAGATTTGATTCTTGAGTGGCTCTTTCCACCACGGCGCGTCTTCCTTGACCTCGAAGACCTTCCCGAATGCATCATTGTATGCTGGCGCTGAAACTGGATGGTGGACTGCTTCGAACAGGGTTCGAAAGGAAGGCTTGCCGAATACTGGGCGGTCATTGTTGCATATGTTGTTTGCCGTCTCCTTTGCCGTTTCTTTTAACCTGTCTACCACTCCTGTGCCGTGACGGAAACTCGTTGTGGAGAATATTAAGATGCATATGAGGATGAAAGACACCGTGAAAACCCCGGTCTTATTAACTGATACGATGGGGCCCCGCATAATGACAGATAGGCCGGCGATCAAGAATAGAAAGATTTCCCCGAGGTAAAGATGTGGGGAGCGGTATTTCAACTCGCAGTGTCTCAGGGGAAATGGCCAGAGAGCGAATAGAAAGGGAGCCGACGAAGACGATGACTGACCCTAAATGTAGTTGTACTCGCGAAAAGCAACAAGAGGGAAAAAATTGTTTGGAACCCGGGTTAGCAGCTGCCGGAAATCGCGGCAGCAGTGCGCCTTGTGACGGGGTTGGATTCGTCAAGCCGGGATGTGATCAGTCCCAATTTCTCCTGGATTACGTTTACAGGGAAGCCATTTAGGCACGCCAGCATACCACAGCGCCCTGTCGTTTTGCTCCTGGAATGCGAAGTGGAGCATCCTTGCTTGTTTGCAAGCTTTGCTAAGTATTTTCCCTGAGTTTAAAAGTGGTCCTAGTGATTACAGAAGCCGTCTTATCGTATTGCTGCAAATATTGCTTTTGAGTACAGACAAACTTTGCTCAGCGCTGAGCTGGCGTTGGCGTTGCTCTCTCGCATGACATGACATCTCACATCTCTTGTTGTCTCAACGTTATAGACGTGCGCGGGAGGATCGCAATACGAGAATACGATGTAGGACTAGAGGGTTGGTACCCTTGTCTTTGTTCGATGACATTAGCGGACCCGCGTGGGCTAAGCAAAATCAGGCGAGCGGTGAAGTGGCCACCTGCAGCCACGCGGCAGCCAAACCTCTCTGAGCGCAGAGCGTTACCTTACATCTTACAAAATCAAGGCCCCTCATGTAGAGGAATCTGCGCTTACACATCTCAAAACCGTAGACGCGGCCAATTGGTGTCCAATACTCCTCAATGGTCCCTCATGTAGAGGAATCTGCGCTTACACATCTCAAAACCGTAGACGCGGCCAATTGGTGTCCAAAACTCCTCAATGGTCGAAGAGATTGTTCGTCGCGAACGCAGCCTCGCTGTGAACTCCGGTCCGCTAACCAATCATCCCAATGCTCACTGGCACGCGGAGTCGCCGCAACCGAACCCTCACAATCCCCACATGTGATGCCCGCAGGACGATCCCACATTGGCTGGTAGCTACACAGCCCCTTTGACGTCTTATTCCCGCCTCACGAGGACGATGGTGGGTTTGCTTATGAGTCGAAACTCTCAGACTTATGTAATTTTGTTCGTTAGTGCGGTGAAAAAAACTCTCTGGAGCCCAACCAGTGTCTTAGCTTCAGATCGCACAGATCGAGTTGAAAACTGCCCTCTTCGGTTCTGCGAGGTACAGGTTATACCTGCGTAAGTCTCGGAGACATACAAGGCAACTCCCTGGGCAAGCATCGGAAACATACAAGGCCAAGTCCCTGGGTAAGGCTAGAAGTCGATCACATAGCTGCCCACTCAACTCTAGCTTTGGCAACGAGTGGTCCAACTCCATGAAACGAAGGTTTAGTATCTTGATCTCCGAATGTTTTCACAATTGGAAGAGATGGAGTCGCACTCTACAACCACCCCTTCGCGCTTTCCTACGCCGCTTACAAATACAGCTTACCAGCGTCTTGTTTACAAATCAACCCCAAAACAGGTATAGAATGCTCCTCCAAGTCTACGCAACAACTTGATCAACAAGACAACAATCACCGCACAATGACGCTTCATCCTCAGCCTCTGCGTGCAGCGCTCATCGGCTTGTCGTCCTCCGCGGCGACTTCATGGGCTGCGAATGCGCATCTTCCAGGTCTCCTTACCTCAACTGGCCGCTCAAAGATCACCATCACTGCTCTCTTGAACAGCAGCGTCGATGCAGCAAGGTCCGCAATCCAGAGCTATAAGCTTCCAGACGAGACGAAAGCCTACGGTACCCCAGAAGACCTCGCAGCTGATCCAGATGTTGACTTGGCGATCTGTAACACGCGTGTCGATAAACATTACGAGACCATCATCCCGAGTGTGCGCGCGGGTAAAGATGTATACGTTGAGTGGCCAATTGCTGCGAAGCGAGAGCATATTGAAGAATTAGTTGAAACAGCGAAGAAGAGTGGGTCGCGCGTTGCCGTTGGCCTGCAGCGTAGGTGGGCGCCACCGGTGCTGAAGCTGAAAGATGTGGTGAGCAGTGGGAATTTAGGTAAGGTGCTGAGCACAGATGTTCGGATCTTCGGCGGGAGCAATGATCGTGAGATACTGCCAGTAAGCTTGAAGTATTTTGCGCAGAAAGAGGTTGGCGGAAATCCAATTGTAATTGGGGTCGGTCACGGTATGTTTATGCTTATGGCACATCAAAGTATTCGGAAAGACCTGCTCACATGTTTCTAGTCCTCGACTTTGTTCTGTCTGTCGTTGGAGACCTCGATGTGGCTACTGTTCATAGCAAGGCTCAGATCCAGCGACCCGAAGTCCGCATTGGAAATCCGAAAACAAACGAAATTGTCGATCACGTTACATCGGACGTTCCTGATCTGCTATCAGTTCATGCCGCTATAACGTCATCACCTCGAGTTGCACCCAACGCGACGTTTTCCCTCCGTTTCCGCCGCGGCCAGCCCTTCCCTGGCACACCTTCGCTGACATGGACCATCAATTTCGAGCGTGGGGAGATTCGAGTCACATCGTCCGCTACCTCTTTAGAGACAAGTGAGAATAAGGAGCCTGTCACCATCCAAGTCCAACACTTCGACAGTGACAGCGTGGAGACCATCGACTGGAATTGGAGCGACAGACAAACACAAGTTCCTCTTCACGCGAGAAGCGTCATGGAGAGTCTATATGCATTTGCTGACGGGCGAGCAGCAGGTGATGGCTGGGTGAGTCTTGAGGATGCTGCTAGACGAGCGAGTTTAATTCAAAGTTTCTTTGAAGTTTAAACAATATAACACATCAAAGGCATTACGTCCATTTCTACGAATACAGAGATTCCACGCCTATTTACTCATATTGGTACCGTCGGCTACTGCAAAGCTTCAGTATGCGGCCTCGTGAATTGCGCCATGGCCTATCATACCCTTGATAGAGCGTGTTCACTTTGTGACATCTATATCAGCACGGGGTACTTGACTGGGGAGTTCCACATTCACAAAACATTCGGTCACACTAGAGGTCACTAAACATTCAACTATATGAGTATATAAGTATCATTTCGCACCCTACTTCGTTAACCAAACATCCTCGATAACTTACCTAGATTGACCTCACCAAAACTTTCTTATCCACCAAGTTCAAAACACACAATGTCGTACCCATACAAAACCCCAAAGAGCACCGAAACTCCTTCCAGAACATTCTATCCACCACAACCAAGTGCCTACCGACCATCACGAATGCAAGTCGGTTTCCCGCGCCCAGAACCCGAAGACCCAACCCGCCCCTCCGCCACCAGAGCCCCTCAATCAACTCAACACCGTCCCACAACAAACATGCAACTTATCCCCTCAATTCCTCCCAGCAGTAGCAGCATCAGCCAACGCCCCCGCCCCGCCGCGACCAGAACAGCAGCAGCGCCCCCAACCTCCGGAAAGTCGCTCATCATCCGCCCAGGCGAGCCGCACCACTTCGGCACGAGCGTCGACGTCCAGCGCGGCGAAGTTCTCTGCACCCTGTGCTGGTGCCGCGACCCGATGAGCCACGGCGACGCATACACGATGCTGAATTCGCCGCGCGGGTACGGTATCGACGGGAAGCCGATTGATTGGCAGACGGCGAAGATGCGCATGCTGGATTTTCATGGGAAAGATCAGATCTCGCATCAGGAGGAAGTTGAGGCGGCTCCGCATGTGTATGATAGGCAGACGGCGATGGGGTGGATGGAGAATGAGAGGGGGGTGCGGGAGGATGTTAGGGCGGGCAGGGGGGTGAGGATTGATACGGTGAATAATAATGTTAGTTGGCATACTGAGGGGGGAAAGGGGAGATCGAGGATTGAGAGGTGAGGGGTTGAGATACATGTAAGGGGCGTAGAAGCTGAGGGAGGTGTGACATGTCGGTGGCAGAGAGAGGGGATGGTCATCGGTTTGAATATGAGCTATGCATCATTATTATATTAAACTTCGAGCCTTTCTTCTGACTCAATGAAAATAAGCCGGAGAATCGCGTCGTTCCCACAGTAGGGAGATTGAGAGTGAATCACAAGGCATGAGAGGCATTACTCAAACATCAAATTTGGCACAACACTCACTGGGACGTTATATAGATTATTTGGCACCCAGACCGAGGTGATCTAACGGTAAAAACACGGTACTTATCTACAAAGATAGAGATGAGATCAAGAATATCCATGGGTCGAGCTACGGCAATATCTAAGCCATATCTATCTTACAGGGGAATGTGAATTTATCATCGAGTTCCCCAAATCGCTTGAGTGATGTGGCTGCTCTCATAATACAGGGTGTCCGCACGACAAGTTGCACCCACATAATCTTCACTCTCAGGAGGTCCTCAGGAGTCTCGAAGTAAAGATCCGATTCATTGTTCATGGAGGGGAGTAACTCAGCGCGAGATAACCCTGTATCCCTCTAGGCGACAAACCATAATAGTAGGCAAAATGAGATCTATCTCAACGACGACTGCCCTGTCCCCCACCCCTTCTACTTGACTGAGTACCTCCTCTAGTAGAATCACCATTCTACTCCCGACGAGAATACCCGCTTCTATCAATCCTCGTACGTAAGCCCTCTTCAGTAACATGCGGCTGAGAGTGCCCGTCTCCATTATGATGTGTGACTGCAAGATCTAGCTTGAACTCCGGCGTCGCACCCATCCGTATACCCGCTTCGACTTGTTGGTACTCTCGTTCAAAGTAGGCAATGGTAGGTTGATCAAAAATATACGGCTCTCCAGCTCTTACGTCCAAATCTGAGATCGCGTCCTTGCCGTAGTAGTCGAGCAAAGCACTCCAGCCCTGCTGGTACGTTAGCGGTTGTCCGGCAACGGAAGTGCCATAATGGCCATCTATGGTAAAGGCATCGCCGTGACTGTCTGGGTTTGGGCAGCGGCACAGGGTCGATTCTACGCGTGCAAGTACCCGGTTTGTCCGCGATCCATATACGTGAGGCTGGCGAGGGCGGACCACTGTTGATTGTTGCGTTTGGGAGGCGCTACTACGACTTGTGCATGCTTGCCCGGCGCCTTGATGCCTTGGATCTCGGCGCGAACTTTGCGTTGCTGGGGGCTGGTAGGAGTTTGATCTCCTGGAGCTTAGCCTCTCGCCGCGAGTGTTCGAGTCATGATCTCTCAGGCTAGGAAATCGCCCTAGATGTCCCGTGTGTCGAGTGTTTCGATTTGGATCCATAATTTTGGGATGTAGCGCTGAAGTTGTTTCTGTTGTTTTGAGTGAGCGTGTTGATGATGTTTGGAGGTCGATGCTGTCGAGACTTGAGCGAGACATTGCCTTTATATCCTGTTTTGGTGAATGAACCTGCTTTGTCGATTATCCCCCTTGAAGCGCTGCAATGTACAATCGGTGAATCATTTCAGAGGAGTCAATGAATTGTAGTGTGCATAGTCAATTGGCGAGATAACGACGCTTCACGCATAGCGCCTCGAATAGCTCCTAAGTGGATGGTCTTCGAGAGAATGCCAGCTTCCTCGTCACAAGCGCCATATGTCACGGGTCTGAAGCTCATGCCATACTGGCTATTGGGGCTAGAACGCGAAAAAGATTATCTTCAGCAGTGTAAGGTCTAATCGAATGTGACATTCGAGGCATCAAGTGACGAACCTTGAATATGATATGTAACGTACTTGCCATGCAAAGACTTCACTGACGTTTCTGTTGCTGTATAAGATACCTTGCGACTCCGACTTCAAACACTACATCCATTTTAATAAACTGAATATCAACAACATTTGGAGAGTAATTTGCAACGAATATGTACAGAAGAATCCAACCTAGCAACAACATTAGTGGTACCTATGTGGGAACACGAGTCGCAACCCAAGAAAGCGAGACACCGTCAGGAACGATGACCACAACAACACGAATCTTGCCTCGAACCCTCAAGCGGTCAAGCCAGCCCCACCGTGCGGAGTATAACGACACCGGGTCAACGGGCCTGATATGTCGATGCTCCAACCCCGAGGCGCATGGTGACGCATTCACGCGTCGCAACCACACAGAGGTGTACGAAGGACGAGAGATGTTGGATATTGATGGGAACTCTGTCGGGTGGGAGGACTTGATGCACCGGCTCCTTGATGCTGCAGGTAAAGACCAAATTACACCAGATGAGGCAGATGCATTGGCCCCCAGTATCTTGAGTCCGGAGGCTGTTGAGATGAAGAGGAGGAAGTCGCGGCTCTGTCGCGCAATGGTCGGAACCGGAATAAAGTTTGCTATCGAGTCCAATGTTATCTGGCATGGGCGTATCAATCCGAAGCGCCACCCAATCATTCCAGTAATGGAACTCCAAACAGATGTTGGGGCAGCTACGGTGTATGATCGATATGGGATTCTTCCAGGGGCCTATAATCCATATGGCTCGTTTCCCGGCTGGGGAAGACGGCGATAGTCGAGACAATATGATTAGTTCAGATTAAAATAATCCATGTTTCAGTCAATGTTAGTTAGTCGAAGACGTGCTTAGGTGCGGCGTGTGTCGGCGTCGCGATGATGTGCAAACGTAAGAGTATGAGAGAGTGAAGACGACGCATGACGGAATTAGGCCGTAGGGGCGCCAAGAGCCCCACCCCTGCGCGACAAAGGCTCAGCTTCAGCTCGTCATGGCTCCGGCATCGCTATCAGTCGCTCTTTCCCCTTTCCTCTATCCTCTCTTATTTTATTTTTTGATATATTTACAGGCCTCGGCTGGCTTCAATGCTGCGCGCTCCCTCTGCCGCAGCTCCCCACCATGGTGGTTATAGTTGATCTGGACGATGACGCGCCCTCGTTACATGCCCCGCACGCGTCCGGCGGCTTCCTCGACAATGCCAACCCGCTGCATCACTCACTCACCTCGACAGCGGCTGAGGATGAGCAGAGTGTGCAAGGCGTCGAAGAGAGGCCGAACCCCAACATCAATGGATTCAGCGCCGCCCTGAGCTGTTATCCGTGAGCCTGAACCTCTGAGCAAGGACTTGGCTCCGCGCCCTGCTGTATGCTAACCACAGTAACGAGACAGTATTGTTAGACAGCTTGCTGGCGAGCTCGACCTTAATACGCTGCATCATCTGTCACGCACGTGCAGGCAGTTCCGCGCCAATCTGCTCGAGTACCGCCATCAGCTGAAGAAGCACACGCTGCACTGCTGCAACGAGCATGGCGGCGCCCACTTCAACTCCTCCTACAACCAACTGACCAGCGGACGCGTCGGCAAATGCGCGCGGGACATGGTGGGCGAGTGCCAGCGCTGCGGCATTATCGTTTGCCGGGTATGCCCTCCCTTCATTCTATGGAGCAGCATGAGCACACGCTGACAATGGGGGACAGAACTGCACAATGAAACCCCCGCCTACGCCTGCATTGCGCGCTCGTTATCGCCGACTGTGCCGAACATGCACGAAGGCGCCCCTGGGCCTTCTCATGGCCCACCAGAAGCGACGCTCGTCGTCGTCCGGCTCCCCCTCGCCACCTGGATCACCGAACCCTCGTCCAGTCCTCTCCGCTACCGAGCAGCCTCGAGCTTTCACCGCGCCAGCCTTCGAACGAACGCCATGCAACTGTGATAATGTGGTCTGGCTCTGCGCGCCGTGCGGCAAGGACCTGCGCAACGCTGACACCATGTATGTCCGCGGCTGGAGCTGGCGCACGCGGTACAGCCACTACCTTGGTGGTGTGGGCACAGGCGCCGGCGAGGGCAACGAAGGCGTCGAGTGCGGCCGAGGCTCCGCTTGTCTAGGAGCGAAGAGGGTCGAGCACGAGACGTGCGAACAGGATATACTAGATGTTCTAGAACGCACTGCTCATTCTTCAGGCTCGCCAGAGCGTTGGCGGGGAACCAGCTATCTTGCCCAAGAGATCGAGGGCATCGGCGGCGTGCTCAAGGTCAAGCATAAGAAGCAGGTGCGTGTTGGTGAGTGTGTCAAGCTGTATGAAGATGAGAGGGAGAAGTCGATCCAGCATCTTGAGCGCGAGGTGACTGGGAAGCTGAGGGGCTGGTGTTCTTGGTGCGAGAGAGTTGTACTGGGGGAGAAAGACAAGGCGGAGATTGCTGGCGTTCGACCGACTTCTAGCGGTTCGAGCTCAGCTTCCTCTACCAAGTCCAAGCCATCATACAGATACTGAGGCTCGGCTTGGTGTGTTTGATAGTCTCACATCGAGACAGCACTAGCAAGAGGCAAGGGACGACAGCACCCTCAAATTGATTAATTGCCATTCGATCTTCCTTGATTGTGATTTTCTCATCTCCTTTACCGTAACTTGCCTACCATGAACACGCGCATTCAGTGCCACGTCGTGGAGGTCCTCAAGCAATTTGATGACTACATAGACAGGTGAGCTCACATCTGCGTATGGCATAGTGTCGCGTCTCGGCCATCTCACGCTATCACGTGTACCATTAGCGGGTTGGCGCAGTGCCGATATCGCTTCTCTTCCTTTACATATTGAAAACAATTAAGACCTTGGACTTCTACTGTAATAACCTACACCGCTCCTTCCTTGCGGTGGGCCATTTTGTCGATCAAAATAACACTATCGCGCCGCACCACGACTCGAACTCACGGCCAAAAAAGACAAGTTACCCTACTAAGGCTAGATCCAGAAGGACAAATGATTACATCTGCACCATCCAACGTGTAACCCGTTCTGATAACTTGTAATAGGACATGAAATCTAAATTATATATACGTAAAATGACAGAGGTTGGTGTATAAATTATTTATTGTTACGCGACCTCGCCCATCGCTCTTTCACTTCAAATCTTCCAAACAGCCATTCCTCCCCCCACGTGAAAGCGTCTCCTATCTACTTGCATCACAAGCTTTGCAGTTTGACCTAATTCCCGCTCACCGTCCTTCATGTTCGCTTCGGCATCTTAGCAATGCCCCTTCCAAGACTAATCATAATCTTGTCCTATTCACAAGTCAGCACAACCCTCCAAACCCAACCTCATCGTAGAGAAGGTCGGGAATAGGGAAACTAACAAACACCCACTGCGGCATCACCGGTACCGCCCACCTAATAATCCCCGTGCTCGAACCTAGCCACACTTTACCAGTTACCTTATTCAGGACATCGTCGACAAGCTTCTTCGCGAACTCGTTCCTATCCATGTCATTCCACTTCCCTTCCGTGATGATGTCTTTTTCAATCGGCAGGTATTGCGATGTGGGCGGAAGGGCAGCGGGGCGCTCGGCGTTGGCGCCGATGTTCGTTGAGACGTTGCCGGCCATGAGGGTGATGACGCGGACGTCGAGGGGTGCGAGTTCGAGACGGAGGGTTTCGGAGAGCTGGTTGATTGCGGCTTTGGAGGCGTTGTATTGGCCTTTTGATCAGGTTAGTTCGCAGATCTTTCTTTTTATCTTTTATCTTTTGAAAAGATTGTAGAGGGGTGGGTTATGAAGTGGTGGGTTTGTTACATACTCTGGAACGGAATGGTCACGACCCCAGCGGTTGATCCAACATTGACAACTGTCCCTCTCGCAGCAATCAACATCAACCCAAACGCTTGTACCATGCGTATGGCTGCCCAGTAGTTCACGTCAAATATAGCTTTTGCTTTCTCAATGTCTAGATCGAGCGTCGGCATGATGAATTGTTGGCCTGCGTTGTTCACTAGTACGTCTAGCTTTCCGCCTGTCATTGCTTCCACCTCTTTCGCTACGGTGGCAACTGATGTGGGATCCGTGACGTCTAGAGGCAGGAGATGAACGTTTGGTAGAGAGGCAAGGTCTTGCATCTTCTTTGGTGAGCGTGCAGTTGCGAAGACGGTCAAGCCGCGCTTTTGAAAGGCAAGAGCGAGCGCGTGGCCGACGCCACCTGTGCTGCAGCCTGTGATGAGGACGGTCTTAGATGCCATGTTTAAGGAATGTGTATAGATGAGAGGTGTGGAGTAGACTTGAAAGAATGTAACAGTGAGATATGTTAAAAGTCGACGAGAGGACAGGTGGTCGGAATGCTGGATGTGACAATAGCAGTGGTATCCTCGAGCCTTTATATACAATTGTCACGGCATGTAGAGAATAAGATAAGACGATTTACAGCTACGTTACAGTAATGTACGGGTAGCATGTCACGAAATTCCACATATCGTAGAGACGCTTGCGATGAGAGTGGGCCATTACCACGCCAACCGGACAGATTGGAAGCGCCGCGATATAACATATAGGTATCAAAGGGACGTATTTGCACACTTTAGGTATCTTTGCACAATCGGGAGGATTAAAGGCGCCGCAAACAGGTTGCGCTTGACCGTTTCGGGGAGTAGTGGGAACCCGGTTGGGGCTCAGACTAAGCAGTAGTCAAGATGGAGTTCCGCAATGGAGCTGACCGGCACTTTTTGTCCGTTCTATCGGTGACTAATTCGCGCTAAAACGTCGGTTCGCAACAACAACTACAGGGTCATCTCGCACTGAGTTCCTCCCCGGTATATCAATAATAAAACGGAATTCTAGTTTTAACCTATTGAGGACCTCCTACTAGAGCGAAAAAGAATAAGGATGCAACTTCGTGCTCTCACAATCTGTACGATAAAGAAACCGCGAGGGAGCTATCATTACTAAACTAGCATAGGGATGTAAACTTCGGCTTCTTTTACTTTCCGGCTGCAACCTCTCAACGACGACCGCCCATACGCTACTGCTGACCGAAGGTAAACTCAGGGAACTCAATCAAGGGAATGGTCCACGTAATGCCACCATCGAGCGACTGCTTCTCACCCTTCACGCTTTCCCAGCCGACGGTCCCGAAATCTCGATCGGCCTTATCCAGGGTGATAGTCGTGTCAATCCACCTATGCGCAGACACGGTACCGCAGTTGTGATCCAAGCATTCCATGCCAACATGCCAACAGTCTGATATTCCTTGGGTCCACGGAAAGTTTCTGAAGAATTCAAAACCGTCAATGAAAATGCTTTGTGTATGTAGGCGGCTTACGCCGTCAAACTTGTCTGCACTAAATCTTAGCATCAAACATCTCAGCATCGGCCTACCATGGTTAATTACTGTACATCTTGACGTGGTCTCCTTCGTTCGCAAAGGTTTCTATTTCTCCATATATCGGATTCAGAGAATTTCCGGTCATATAATGCGTGGTCGCTCCATCGGCCGAAACGTTCCGTGCAAAGAGCCTCCAGCCACTGTACTCCACACGATTCGCGATTGACTGTATAAAACCGGACCCATCATTCGACGTAAGCATGAGAGTGTAGAGTGCAAGGTTTGGGTGTGGATGATCTGATGTTTTGGGTACCACAAGAGTAGCGTTCACTTCGAGAATCGATGTGGAAGGACCTGGCCTGCCGAAGTTCGATGTGCAGTAGCCTATATTTGGGCCCGATTCGTTTGCGTTGACCAAGGATAGGGCTGCTATGAAAGCAAACAAGATAGTGAGAGATAGGGACATGGTGATAAGCCGCACTCTGTTAGTGTGGAAGAGGGAAAGAAAAAAAATGAAGGATGAATTAACTGTTTTCTTAACTAGGGAGCAATGGTTTTTAAGTGATACGAGCTTTATATTAGCTCCTTGGGCACCGGTGACAGTATTCAGGTTATTACGGAAATGTAGGCAGTTGGTGTTCTGCTGGGGGGCATCTTCTACCTATGATTTCATCTGTGGTCTCGTTCCATGGTTACTCTGCCCAAACTTATCATACACACGGCTTCTGCAACTGGGTAAAAGCTTAGATCGGAGTTCCAGGCTTAGCCGCAAGCATGGCAATTGCCCTTCATGACGTTGAAACATTGCGTATGCCAATCGGTCTCTGCGGGACGATTGTTCGTTACGTAACTTAGCTGGATCCAACCTCCGGGCTTCACCAGCGCGGCCAGGCTGTGAAAGGTCTTCTGCTGCGCGGGTCGACCTCCGACAAGGCCAAGACGTGAACGAACCAAGTCGAACTTGCCTTGCCAGCACTGGGTCAAGATTACTTAGTATCTTGCACCTGGTACATCTGGCCAGTCGGTGGATTGACGGGGAAGTTGGATCCTCGTTGTCAGTATGGTACCGAAGAGTTGGTGCTGGACAGGCGCTATCGATGCCGCTAGGTCTCGGAAAGCAAGTGCCTAGAGCGGGCACTATCAGCTTGAACACTACGAAGCCTTTGGGACGGTAGGTTCATGGGTTATCGGCCCCGCAACTATATTTACATAACAATTACATGTTACGCACTATCTGTGGTTGCTGATTCAAGATGCAAAGTCTGAGTAAAGCCACTGGATAGAAAGTGCAGAGGTGAGTGATTGATGAAAGACTGAATCAGCCGGCTGTAAGCCATGTAAGCCCAGCCCCCAGGGGGAGGCTGGGGATCACATTACCTGATCCTTCTCCAACGCCGACTTCCAACACCGTGGCATGGTCGGTGGATGTGCTTGTTCCTACTAGATTGGCTGGAGAGATTAATTCTTGTCGGGGCGTTCTTACGATGACGGTGACCCGAAAGATATATATGTATTGAATGACGCCCATACTTCGCTGGGCTCACAGGGTGAAAGCTACGTCATCTTGCTAACTCGGTCCTACCAAGTCACAACAATCAACAGGTTTAACCATGCGTATCGCATCGTACTTATTGTCTTTAAGGCGCGTTGGCCATCGTGTTTATGACCTCCACAAGAGCCTATTTACAGGCTTCTAAGTATAGCGAGCCTAATAATCCTTTAGACGAGTGAACCAATCCTCGACTTTGTTTTGTTGAGCTAAATAATGGGTGCGCGCTTGCTCGAACGCTAGTTGTAAGCCACTATAAGCAGCTTATCTAATAACGGTTAGAGCTTAGAAGGCTTTCGAAATCTAGGTACCAAAGCCTATGGTATCTTCCTAAAGCCAAGTGCTTCCGACCTGTAGACCAATCACTTATCTTAGCTACATACATCTGTCACTACTCCCAGAACAAGTTTTCCTACTTTGAACACAATATAGTTCTTCTTGTGGAACCTCTGGCAAGACAAGAAAGTCGCCAAGGTGAAACGGGTTCGGCTCTCCACTATTCAGGCCGATTTAAGTCAAGTCCTGCGGATTTTCATGTAGAACGCTGTACGAGCGACATGACTACCGATGAAGGCCCCCGACGGGCTGTACCTGTGCACTAGGGGTTATTATATTAATGAAGCCTGCGGGGTAATATAAGCGTGGTAAGCCCTCAAAGGCATTTCCTACCATCTCCTAACGTAGCACAAACTTCTTTCCCGGTGTTGCAACCATTTGTTTGACGTCCAAGCAGGAACAAGAACCAACGTACCTTTGGAGATCTCGTCGAGAGCGCCACTTCTTACACGCCAATTAAGAAGTTTCTGAATCTTGCGTAAGCCTTGGTCGGCAAACATGGCCTCATTCCTTGTGCGCGACGTTCGCGTCTTCACGGGCGAAGAAGTAATTGAGGAAGGTTTCGTGCACGTCGAAGATGGCAAAATTAAATCCGTCGGTTCCGTGTCAAGTGCACCAAAAGTCTCTACCAAGACATACTCGAAACCTGGACATACCATTCTACCAGGTCTGATCGACTGCCACATCCACGCCGACATGGCAGACCCAGAGGCGCTACCTCAGGCATTACGATTTGGTGTAACTACAGTCTGTGAAATGCAGAACGAGCTAGACAACGTACGAAAGCTCAAGAAACAAACCCTGGAGCCAGACACTGCTTCATACAAGACGGCAGGTCAAGCAGCTACCATTGAGAATGGATGGTAAGTCGTGTAGAATCTTGATAATCGTTTTAGGCTAAGTGTTATCTAGGCCGATTCCTGTAATTGTGGCACATAACAAGAGCCCAGAAGTTTTGGCGGAGATTGCCAAGTGGCCCAAGTTGTCAAACAAGGAGAATGTGATCGAGTACCTCGAATGGAACAAAAAGGAAATGCAGCCTGACTACATTAAGCTGATGCACGAGAGCGGGACCATGATGGGCCAAAAACTCAACTATCCGACTGTTGAACTGCAGCGCACCATCGCTGAGGAAGCAAAAAGTCGCGGATACTTGACTGTTGCACACGCAACGTCTCTGCAAGATACGCTTGATGTCCTGGAAGCGGGCGTGAACGGTCTTACGCATGCCTTTTGCGACAAGCCCCCAACCCAGGAGCTTGTTGATTTGTACAAGAAGAACAATGCTTGGCTCAATCCGACCCTGGCGGCAATAGGTAGCTTGACGACCGAAGGCAAAGATCTTCAACACCAGTTCGCACACGACCCGAGAGCAGAAGGCTTGATTGATGAGAAACGAGTAGGCAATATGTGCGATTGTATGGCTTTCGCTCTACAACATGGAAAGGTCGAGTACGCATACGAGAATGTTAAGGTGTTACGAGAGGCGGGCATTGACATCCTATGGTACGTTTTCGCCCCGGTCGAATCAAGATGTAAGTTGACAATTGCGCAGTGGCAGTGACGCGGCAGGCCCTGCAAAAGGGACCGCCTTCGGTCTTTCAATGCATCATGAGCTGCATCTTTTTGTGCACAGAGTGGGTATGAGTCCCCAAGAAGCCTTGCGATCCGCCACGAGCTTGGTCGCGAAGCGCTTCAAGTTCGAAGATCGCGGTCGTTTGGAGGAGGGGTTGAACGCTGATATGCTCCTGGTCGAGGGCAATCCGCTGCAAGATATTGATGCGACTTTAAATATCCGCAGTGTCTGGCGCGACGGGAAGTTGTGCACTGCGCATGCATCGAAATTGGAGACCCGCGCCTGAAGTGCAAAGATCTTGGATCTCTGAAACGGATGAATGAACACATCAGTGTAGACTTTTGTTATTAAAATTTAACTCGAGAAATACACAGGGTACTGACTGCCAAATTCTCTTCGAATCTGAACCATCCGTCCCTTCTAGCTCTAGCTATAAGTGCTGATTTGGAGATATACATTCAGAGAAGATGTTTCGCAGCCTAAGAGGAAAGACTCAGCAGTTTTAGAAAATTCGTTGACTTCTAAGCAATATGCTGGTTGTCATAAAGGCGTTCAGGTGCTGACATTTCGAAGGGTGTTCGGGTTGGAAAGAGGAGATTCCGAGCTTTGTAAATGTTGAGGTAAGCAGGTGGTAAGCGATCACGCTTGATAAACGGTGGCGGAAGGTGTCCCGCATTGCATGATTGCGGGGCGAAAGGCGCTAGACCATAAGCACACGACATACTGATATAAAGTATTGGAATCGCAACCCGTAAATGTGATAAAAGAACCAATTTTGAAATTCTGTACTGGGAAGATGACGAGCTCTGTACGTTGCACCACAGCACTTATGAAACGATGGATGATCAATATGGTTCGTCAGAAAGCTACTTACATTCGCCAGAGTAAAACCAGCGACTTCGCAGAAAAAGACGGTCAGTTCCGGCGCCAACCTTCCAGGTTCCGCAACTTCATCTCCTCCGACCCAAGTTCAGAGTTTCCTGCTGAGAAGGGTCGGTATGCGCTCTACATCCATATCGGCTGTCCGTGGGCCCATCGCACCAATATTGTCCGCAGCTTGAAAAGCCTTGAAGACGTCATCCAGCTGATTGTGTGGGACACGTCGATCATCCATGAAGGTAAAGGCTGGGGGATGTCAGGGAAGCCTGGATTCGAAAAGGAACCGCTTTACGGATTTACGAATTTGAGGCAGCTATACGAGAAGGCAGAACCGGGGTATGAGGGAAGGTATCTAGTGCCGACGCTTTGGGATAAAAAGAAAGGTAAACATTTCAGCCCCGCAGTGACTGGGGGAGGGGCTGACATAGTCTGCAGAGACTATTGTGAGCAATGAGTCTAGCGAAATTATCCGAATGTTCTATACCGAGTTTGATGCTTTCATCCCGGAGCGTTTGCGCGAATCTTCCAAAGGCGACAAAGGCATTTTCCCCGTGCACCTTCGCGAAGACATCGAAGCTATGAACGACTGGGTCTATAACACTATCAACAATGGGGTCTACAAGACCGGTTTCGCAGCCACTCAAGAAGCGTACGAAGAGCACGTGTACCCCGTCTTCGCATCTCTTGATCGCCTGGAAGAGCACCTCGGACAACCAAGCCATGGCCCGTACCTTTTCGGTGATCATATCACGGAAGCGGACATAAGGCTCTTTCCTACGTTGATCAGATTCGATGTTGCATATTTTACGATATTCAAATGTAACTTGAGGATGATCCGGTATGAGTATCCGAGGTTGCATGCGTACTTAAGGAGGTTGTATTGGGACGAGAGTGAACGGACGAATGGTGGCGCGTTCAAGAAAACAGTGAACTTTCAGGCTGTAGGTGCAAGATTGTACCTTACTCTGGATGTGACTAACAAATAACAGTATAAAGATGGGTATGTGAACGCCCTCAAGGGAAAGGTTGTGCCTGTGGGACCGAAACCGAACATCCTACCATTGTGAAGGGGAAGGGAGGTAGACACGAACACCCTGAAATGAGAACACTCAGATCCATACATTAAGGTTCTAGAAAATTAGCCCGGAATCGTTCAAGAGAATTGAGGATAAGTGTAAAGTTATAGCGTATTTGGATGCTCTTTACCCTAGAAATGCGAAACAAAAGCTCCAATGATAGGGCCGGCTAGCGATTACATGGCACTAAATACTCCTAAAAAGAGTTTTTAAATCATGTTAAGATCTTCAGGCGGGCTTTCGCAAATTCAGCCCAGACGCCAACTAACGAATTCGCGAGCTTGTTCAGCGGCAAGGAATAGGAAGGTTCCCGAGTTCTCAGTGAGGACACCTGATTTAATGACGTCCCTACCCTCCAACGGGATGCGCAATCGAGGCAGCTCACCTTCCTCAGCCCACAATCCATCATCAATGCCGGTTTCGGTTGTGAACAGGCCATCCCGTTGCCGCCAAGCCGAGACACTTGACATGAGGTAGCATAGTAGCGACTAGTAGGCGAACGGGACGGAATGCTTCGTTTCGCGGAAGCGCATATGCTCATTCATGTTTTATGTTCCTGGACGTTGTGTATTACCGTGGTGCCACTAACTTTCAAGGTTTCTTTATCATGCTGGATCACTCGACCAAGCTTCGGCAGAGCTCCAGGCCCATTCCAGAGAACATATGGCACGAGCCGCCCGGGACGTAACGTTTTGTTTCGATTGTGTGTCTAAGTGTCAATCTTGTACTCGTGAAATCAATATATAGGAAAGGGAGTATATGATTATTAAGCATTCGCGTGGCATCATACGCTTAGCTGCTTGCAGGATAGAGCTGCCGATCTCCCGAGGTAGGTTTGCGGGAGATCGATCGCCAAGCTTTGTCGAACACCCGGGGAAGCAAGGGCATGGTAGTAACATTATACTTGTACACAGGTAAAGGGAAGTAGATACGGATACGATGGCCATGTCTACGCAAAACATGTGCGGAAGCATGGAACAAGAGTCGTAACGAGTTTTAGCCCTAACGTCATGCTCATTGACATGTCTTAGCGGAAGACGCTAACATGTTCGAGGCCCGTCCCTGCCACAACGAAATGAAGACAAGCAGGGCACAACTTGGGCGCGAGGAAAGTTCGTCCCAAGAGCTTGGAATGATGATGGCCTGTGTCTGAAGGATGCTCTTCCATTGCGATATGCAATTACTAGGGCCTGCATACCTATGGTAGCTAACAGACTGCGCGAGCCAATATGACGACCCTCAATCGGGCGCCGCCAGAGCAGGGCGAATTCGGCCAGCAGATGGGCAAGACGCAAACAGGCTCGAAACGAAGTCTGCCCGAGATGGAACGCGAGCAGCAACTGACTGACATCACCCTCCTCGAGATGCTCGACCGCGACGACCGCCCCACGTTCGCTTTCCGAGTGCAGTCGGCGCCGGAGCGCGATGTGCCCTTCGACTGGATATACCACAACCCGGCGCTGGCGGCCGTGGAAGGGCTGATAGGCAAGGTCTCCGGACAACACGAAGCTACAAGCATATTCGCCGAGACAGGAGGCTCACAGTTGGCCTTCCGAGCCTGGTTGTGTGGCAAGGCGCACGAGGGTGACCTCGCGCGAAGGGGCAATGCCTATCAGTTTGAGGGACACGTATGGACCGCCATAGTGGTTGATCACTATAAGATTGTGAGCGGCGTGCCGACGGTGCTGCTGTGGGTCGATGCCGTGCCCGGGCGAACGCGTGGACTCGTCAAGTCGCCTAAGAATCGCCCTTTCCACGGCACCACACCCAAACGACCACCCTTTGTACGATTGCCCGAGAGCAGTGCCGGGAGCCACATACAGCCCATTTCAATGCCCGCGCCTGCGATCAAACATGGACCCTTTGACTATACATTGGAGGCCCTTCCGCCCTCGGTAGCATCTGACCCCCATATCACCTACTTTCGCAGCGTCGACTGGGCACAAACGCCTCTGGGGCCCATGGGCTCGTGGTCGGCCCAACTTCGTTGCATCGTGAACCTGGTCTTGAACAGCAGTTTTCCAAACGTCTTGTTCTGGGGCGAGGAGGTGATTATGATATACAACGAGCAATACATCCAGCTTCTTGGTACCCTCCATCCTTGTATGGGCAAGAGCATACGTACCGAAGCTGTCGACCACTGGCCCGCATTTGAGTCTTTGCTCACCTACATCAACAAAACCGGTCGGTCACTGGCTGAGCATGATATGCTCATGTTCATCGATAGACACGGCTTCAGCGAGGAAACTCACTGGTCGTTTCAATTTGTCCCCGTCTTCGACGGCGACGGCTACATTGCTGGATACGATCAAAGCTTCTTCGAGACTACTGAGCACCACCTTCTGGAACGCCGTGTGTCGAGCTTAGTTGAGGTAGCCAGCCAAACGGCGAAAGCCCGGGACTTTGAATCATACTGGAATATCGCTCTGCGTACACTGTCACTAAACGATAAAGACGTACCATTTGCACTTCTGTATGGAGCAGACCGTCACGTCGGGGCCGATATGCCAGCTCTGTCGCCATCAGGCAACAGTCCTCCCTTGGAAACGTGCCTTCTAAAAGGCGCCATTGGCGTTGAGGCCAACCATCCCATTGCTCCATCCGTCATCCGTATCAACCAAAGTTCCCATATTCTTCAGCCTTTTCTTCTCCAAGTGGTCAAGACGAGGAAGGCTACAGTCGTGAGTCTCGATGAGCTCACCTCGCCCGAGGCGGCGTTAGAGGGCATTGACTGGAAAGGCTACGGCGACCCTTGCCGCACCATAGTCATATGTCCGATCCTCTTAACTACCGGCGAACAGGTCGAAGGGTTCTTAATACTTGGCGTCAATCCTCGAAGACCGTTCGACGAAGCCTACGAGTCCTTCGTCCAAGTCATGCTGCGTCTGCTTGCCACCTCACTCGCCTCGGTCGTTCTTTTTGACGAGGAGGTGCGCCAGAGAGAAATGGCTATAGTTCAAGCTGCGCGCATCCAGGAGCGGCTACTCGCTGAAATAAAATTGAAGGAAAAGAAGTTCCAGAAATTTGCTGAGCGGGCGGACGTTGGCATCTTCATCATGGATGTTAAAGGCAACTACACCTATCGGAACCAGCGTTGGTACGAGCTTTTTGAGATTGCAGTTGGAGACGACGATGTCCAGACTGCTTGGCAGAAAATTGCGTTTCCCGATGATCTCAAATATTGCGAAGAACTTTTTGCGAAACTGGCAGTCGACTACGAGCCCATCTGCTTCGAGCTACGGACGAGAATGACTTGGGCGCCACCACCCGAGCTCGCCCAGCCCGAATGCGAAGCTACAACCAGCTTTAGATGGATCTTGTGCTCCGCGTACCCCGAAATTGATGAGAATGGCGAGCTTTGCGAGATTGTGGGGAATGTGACCGACATCTCGCAACAGAAATGGGCCGAGAGCATTCAGAAGGTTCGCACGGACAGCGCGCTTGAGAGCAAGCAGCATCTGGAACATTTCATCGATACAACTTCACACGAGATGCGCAACCCACTGTCTGCTATACTACAATGTGCCGACGGTATACTATCATCTTATTCGCCTGAACATGACAACCAGCCGCCTTCATCAAACGCCTGGTCTACATTCCTTGAGCAAACGATGGACGCAGCCCAGACTATTGCTCAGTGCGCACAACACATGCGGCACATCGTGGACGACATTCTCACCATATCAAAACTCGACTCCGGCCTGCTCGTCATTACTCCAGTCGACGCCCAACCAGAAGGCGTCGTCAAGCACGCCGTCAAGATGTTTGAGGCCGAGGCCAAGGCTGCAGATGTCGAGCTTTCTTTTGCTGTGGACCAGTCATTTCGCGACATGCAAATTGATTGGGTCTCTCTTGATCCTACTAGAGTACTCCAGGTAAATACTAGACGTTTCACCAACGTTGCTGAGCTCGTTCTTGACCACGTAGTTATAGGTTTTGATCAATCTTATCACAAATGCAATCAAATTCACACGGCTCGAATCAACCCGCCGTGTCACTGTCTCGGTCGCGGCGAGCGCAATCGAACCAACATCGATAGAAGGTGGCATTCAGTTCAACGAGGACCGGCTGATCGGCCAGGATGATCAATTGGAGGATGATTGGAAGCAAGATCCTGAGTTGCTTTTCCTTCAGTTTTCAGTCACTGACACGGGTCGCGGCCTATCCGAAGAGGAGAGGGGCAGTCTCTTTACGCGCTTCTCACAAGCCTCACCTCGAACACACATACACTATGGTGGCTCGGGCCTTGGTTTGTTCATTTCACGGCGATTGACTGAACTGCAGGGCGGCGCTATTGGCCTTTCGAGTGAGCCTAGGAAAGGCAGCACGTTCTCATTCTACATCAAAACAAGGCGAGCAAAGCCTGCACTGCGTCGGAAGGGTGATTTGCCCAATGCCTTTCCAGAAAATCTCAGGCATCACCCGGAAACACCACGCATGAGCGCTTCGCGGTCACCGCCACCAAAGCGAAGGCCATCTGAGGGAAACAATACACTATCAACCCCACCGAGCCCAAAAGAACATCACCAACCTCCTCTCAAAAGACAGATGTCGATGACACACGAGCATGTTCCTCCAGAAGCCCTCCGGTTGCCGCTAGCGCCCGATCTACAAAAGTTAAAGCGCACCAAGAGTATACCGGAGACCCTGCACGTACTAGTCGTCGAAGATAACCTGGTAAATCAGAGGGTTCTGGCCAAGCAGTTAAGGAATCTCGGATGCGTTGTGAGTGTCGCGAATCACGGTCGCGAAGCTCTCGATCTCCTTCCCAAAACCACATGCTGGAACCACAAACATCCCGCTTCTCCTCCGCTCTCTCGAAAACCATCATGTCACATACCCTCGACCGAACCAATGCCAGGCCTTGGAGAAGACGCTCTGCCCATTGAACTCTCGCTCATACTGATGGATTGGGAGATGCCTATCATGAACGGTCTCACTGCCGTTGCTAAGATTCGAGAACTAGAAAGAGATGGTGTCATGAGGGGTAGAGTGCCGGTGATTGGTGTCACGGCCAATGTGCGGCAGCAACAGATTCAGACGGCTATGATGGCGGGTATGGATGATGTTGTGGGGAAGCCGTTTCGCGTCGCAGAGTTGCTGGTCAGAATGAGAGGTGTAGTGGCTGGCATGGCTGGTGAGAAAGATAAGGGACGCAATGAGAAAGGGAGTGTTGATACGGGGAATGGGAGTAGTGAAGCTGGAAGCGGAAGTGGAAGCGGAAGTGGAAGTGGAAGTGGAAGTGGAAGTGGAAGTGGAAGTGGAAGCGGAAGTGGAAGCGGAAGTGGAAGCGGAAGTGGAAGCGGCAGTGGGTGAGGTAGAACGCCGCAGTTCCAAACGAAGTCGCTGATTTGGTCAAATCTATGGCTGGCCATAGCCTTGGAGTACCTCAGTTGAATGAGAGAAGTACAACATGACTGCTTGAAGAAATAGCGGTTGATCCCAGGAGAAAAGCCAGAGAAAGCCTCAACACGACACAGACTGCCCATGCATTTCGAAGCAAGCGCGTGGCACGACTGCACCATACATCGTCGCTTACTTCCCAACCGGAATCCTCATGTCTCCCTATCCTCTCACCAGTTAACCTTTGAGAGAAGTCACTCTTGGACCTAGCACTCGTACAATGAATCACTTCTGGCGATAATTGCACCCTCGTCATGTAAAAAGCGTGTCGGTGGGGGAGATCTACATGTGCATTTCCGCGATCATGAAACCGGAGATTAAAAATGGGCGTTCCATGGGGACACCATGAGCAAGGGAGCATGGAACGGGATTCTTCAAAGGAGATAGCACGACTGGCTAGAGTGTGTTTCGAATGTGGGAAAAAAAGCACGCACCAAATGTTGTATAGCTGTGGACCCGCAAACCGATACTTGGGTGGAACTGTACGGTTCACCTGTGGTGCTACTAGCACCAGCGTAGCGCAATGAGAGAAGGAGCGGGAAAGCATAGGTCGACGTGGAATACAAAGTAGCGGAAAATAACAGCTACAGCTTAATCATCACTTCGAATGACTCTTTCCCTACCCTTCACATCAGTATTTATAGCACGGCACGGCTTTTACTTTTCTCGTTGTCGGGGCAGATACGAGATGAGAGTTTTGAATGTGAATGTAATGGTACTCGTTATAAACATGATCCATGATCCTTTGAGTCCTCATTAAACTCTGAACTCTAAGAATTGAAAAAAAAAACGCTATCATCTACAATGCAATCCTCCAATTATCTAACTAACCCACCCACCCACTAGCAGACTCATCCCCTACCTCCGCAAATGCATCGGCACAACCGGCAGTGCGCGCTTCTGCAACGCCGGGGAGTCCACGAGCGGCTTGACATCGAGCTCACAAACCGTGCCCTCCTTCGGCAGCGTAGCATCGTCCAGGTACGCGAGAAGATGACCCACGGTGCACGACGACGTGCCGGAAATGGAGGCGTGGCCGGGTGCGTCCTGCACGAGAAGCACGGAGCCTTCGAAGTACTGCGACATGTGTTTTGCGGAGGAGAGGGGGGTTACTGGGTCGGCAGAGGTGCTGACGAAGAGGAGGGGAGTCTTTGTCTTGGTTTTCTTGAAGCCTGGGGGATGTTGTTAGTACTTGTTTCTGTCTGAGATTTATGAATGCGAAGGCATTGGGGTACACTTACCAGGGAAGTACTGGCTCTTAGGCGGCGAGAGCTTCAGTCCAGCATTGATCAACACGTTCGACGCCGCATAGTTCTCGCCAGCGTACACGCTCCCCTTCTCGACTTCCCCAACCACCTTGATGTAGTCATTCACATTCTTGATCGGATAGCGGCCCGCAGCATCGATTGCCGTGACCATGCTCAAAACCTCCTGCGAGGCGACGCCCGTGTAGTTGAACGGCCCAGGGCTCTCTGGCTGGTTTATGAGCGACTGGGCTGCGATCCATACGGTGGCGTTGTTTCTTTCCAGGCCGGCTAGGCCTGCAGCGAGGTATGGGAAGTAAGAGAATGGTGCATATAGCACGTTAAAGCCTGTAGTCAAGACACTCTCCTTGGTGATGATCTGCGGTCCGGTGCTGAGTATTGGGTTGATATGTGTGTCGTTGAGGACAAGGGGTGCTTTTTCCAGCCCAGCGAGCAGGTCGTCGAAGCGCTTCTTGACGTCGTCGGCATTTCCAGACTTGCCTGCGAATTGGCACTTCTCTGGCCCAGCCTCGTAGCAGAGCTTGAAAAACCATCCATAAACGTCGTCAGCGTCTTCAACAGATGTCTCGGTGAGGCCGTTGTAGTAGTCCTCAGCATTGACGTTCCCGTCGACGATAATGCGTCCAACACGGTCTGGATACAAGGCTGCGAGAGTGTGACCGATAACGGTACCATAGCTGACTCCGTAGTACCAAATTTGTGCCTCCTTGGGCTTCTTAGCACCGTTTTGTGCAGCTTGTAGCTCTGTGAAGTGGATCATGTCTTGGACGACCGCAGAGGTACCCGCGTACCTCGCGAACGTGTCATTGTTCGCCTCCGTACACCACTGACCCAGAGCAACAGCTTGGTAGTACTGCTCGTTGAGTGACGGTAGAGACGACTGCACCGAATTATAATAGTTGTCACGAGCGTCAGTGTCATCGGGGAAGCAAGTCAAAGCTATTCCGCTAGCATTGACGCCTCTGGGATCAAAGCTGACAAGATTGTACTTTCCACCGGTTGCGTTGAGAATGCTGTCACCTCCACCCGAAAGAATGTAGTCGATGCCAGATCCACCTGGCCCACCGGGGTTGAAAAGAATATCTTGGCCAGTGCTGTTGGCGGCCTCTTGGCGGATGAATGCGACGATAGTAGTACCGATGTCGGGTTCTGCATAGTCGAGAGACACTTCAAGGTTTGCGCAGTGGTATTTATCGTAACATGGTGTCCATTGAAGATCTGTTGAATGTGGAACCTACAAAATGCTGTCAGTTTAGTGCCGTCAGATCGAGTTTGTCACACTCACATCCTCAAAACTGTAGATCATTCCCTTGTTGTTAGTCGCTCGCTTGGTCGTAGGAAGCGCAGTGACAGTCGATACTAAAAGGCCAGCGGCCACGAATGAAGCGATGCGACTCATGGTGTTGTGAAGATGTTCGGGCTGTATAGGGAGTCGACCTTGAAGGAGATGGTGACCTATTTCGATGGCCAAGCGCTCGTCTTATACAGGACGTCCATCTTAACACTGACCCGACTGGACCCCACGATGTCTACATTTAGAAGTATCATCTTCAAGGTTAGCGTACAACATTACGTTTCTTTGCGGTGTGATGGAGGTCACGACCCCGCCTAGTGACCTTTGCGGCTGTTAGTTGCGAGGCTCTGCGCAGGCACTAAAAAGCTTCGCCCTCACTGTCAACCCACAATAAGTAGCCTACACCAATGACTGTTGAGACCGCTGTTAATAGCTCACAGCCCTCTTTCCACTTATGTTGTAATAAGTTTGAAGTTGTCGGCCAATCATTCCGAGCTCAGTCCTGTATTAGGCCGGCCACTATGCACTGCCACCGCTGCGGCCGTGCACTCGCTAGCATCCACAAAAGCAGACAAGCAGCAAACCAAGTTAAGGCAGCACGGCAAGGGATTGCTGTTTCGGCCCCGGTCTAAAGCTTGTTTCATGCGATGACTGGGGGCCAAAAGAGCTAATCAGCCTTGCCGTGCGTGCCGTGCTAACGTTTGTCTTGATGCGCGAAATGAAGCTGACTCCTAGTCGCCGAGACTCCCTCGCCGGCTTCCCAATTGCGGGATGGGCTTGTGGAGAAAATGGAGTGAGATATCGTCGCTAGGTAGCAAGTCGTATCACGGTTTGAGTCCATTATCCGGATGGAGAATCGGGATGATCAATCACTATATCCATCTATGTTTGCGCGCATCTTCGGAACCCGGCATTCTAGTAGAGTTATTCCCTGGCCTACATACGTCAATCTGGGGGCCTGAGTGAGATTATCGTGGACAGTTGTTGTGAATGGCGCGAGGCCTGAGCTTGAGGGGTGAGGATGGAACTGTCGGTTGGTGGAAGGAGCGACCACTGTGAATGTCGCTAGTTCCCTCGAGAATACCGATAAATCCGACTGGCGATCGTTCATGTCTGGAGGCCATACAACAGGCAAGCTACGCAGATCCATCGGTCAAGTCGCACTGCAAATGAAATAACGGAGAAGAAGTAAAATGTAAACAGATAGACGCGTAAGGTAAGCGATGAAGTTTGCTGCGAAGGAATGAGAGAGACATCAAAAGGTAATGACGTCCGGTAAACAAGACCTGGTAAGAGCTAGACACCGCTTGTCGAAAATCGAATTGTAGTACAATGTCGAGCACGAAAAGCCACTCACAAAGCTACCCCATCAATGCCAAATCATATCATCTCCGCCCCAGACGTCCTTTGGCAAGTCTCCTCTGCCTCAGCAGGGACATCTTTCCAATAAGCTATCCCAAAACGCCCGGCTCCTATCCCAAACGCCAAAGTACAAATATCCATTCCCCTCCCTGACCCTACTATCTCCTAGCCTTCACATTGAACGCACTATCCTCCGCCGCCTTGAACGCATCAAACGTAAATAGACTGATGAGATACAGCGCAACGAACCGGACCGCGACATCACTGAACCCTCCATTTCCCAGGACAAGCCGCCGTAAGCCTGCAAACGGACTCTCGTTCACTGGCCTGCTAGGCTCAGACGCGGACCCGAGTGTACGACCTTTGGTTTGGAAAACGGCGGGCGACGCGCCACCAGAGTCGTTGGCGGCTTTGCGGACAGCAGCGGTCAGCGCGGAGGGGTTGGCGCCGCGGATGGTGTCGACCACGGAAGACGATTTTATGACGAGGAAGGTAGGCATGCTAAACACCATCGCTCAGATTAGCCTTTATTCTCTTTCGGGACTTTCCTTCGCCCCAAAGAAATATAGCAGCACTTACGCGGACACGCCATACTTCTGCGCAACTTCCTGTTGACTGTCCACATCAACCTTGACAAACTGCAGCTTGCCAGGCCGCGTCTCTTTCTCCGCGAGTGATTGGAACACAGGCGCAATGGCTTTGCATGGTCCGCACCAGTCGGCGTAGAAGTCGACGATCGTGTATGTGGATTGCGAGAGGAGGGTGGAGAAGTGCGAGGAGGAGGTTACGGAGACTATCTTGCCCGGCATATTGGCCGTTGTCTTGAGTTGTGGGGGTTGATATGGGTGAGGTTCGAGAGGGTGACGATCGGTTCGAGAACGTGTGAGTGTGAGAGTCGTTGGCTTCTATGGGACTGTTGTGTCGCAGAGGAGAGCTCTAGTGGGGCGTGGGGATGTGAACAGCTTGCGACAAGGATGCCGCCATTTGGAGCTTGACAGACCGTGCGTCATGGAAATTCACCGATTGGTCAACGCTTATACATCACCGCGTTTCAAAACACCGCACCGCAAAGACGAATTCTAGTCAGCCGTTAGATTATTCGTTTCTGAGCTACGCGTATATCTCTAGTACGTGTCCTGCTATCTGCTAATATGTCCCTGCATGCCATGTGTCAACGGCCATCCTCCGCGAAAGCCTCCCAGAGGCCCTATTTCGCTGCCTCCGCTCGCATTTGCTCCGTCAGAGACTGGATCTTGGCCATCGCTGGGTCTACCTCTTCCTCCATGGGTACCTGCCTGCTCTTTGTCTTCTTGGGCACATACTCCTCTTCGCTGCTATCCACCTCGGCGACGGCGCGCTTCTTGCGGGTACGCTTCGGCTTTGGAGCTTCGGCGTCCTCATCCTCGTCGTTGACCTTCGTCTTCGCTTGAGACTTCTTCGGCTTAGCAGCCTCTACGACCTCGTCGCCGTCTTCGTCGTCAGCCTTCTTCTTCGCTCGAGACTTCTTCGGCTTCGGGGCTGCTGCGTCCTCATCTTCACCCTCATCCTCAACCTCCTTTTTAGCTCGAGACTTCTTCGGCTTAGGGGTCTCTGCCATCTCGGAGTCCTCTTCGTCGGCCACTTTCCTCTTTGTTCGGGGCGTCTTTGGCTTAGGAGTTGTGACTTCTGGTTGAATCTTGGGCGGGTCGACAACCTTGCCCGTCTTGAATGTCTCCTCAACGGCCTGCTTGTACTGGGCTGGGATGGTGTCGAGGCCAATCAATGAGTCTTGCTCGTAGTGCTCTTTCGCTGACTCTAGATCGTGCTGAGACATGCATTTCCTACGGTCATGTTAGAGTGACTCAGAAAGTCTCGCGTGGTGAGTTTGGCTTACCAGTGTTTGTAGACCCAAGACGCATGGTCGCCATCGAATGGGATCAGGAGACCAAGCCTCAGCTCGCCATGCACGACCTTGGTACCCTTGTACAGACACTCCGCGCCACGGCATAAGGCAGCTCGCTTTGGAACATCGACTTTGTACCCGTCAGCATTGCGATACTCTTGACCGTAGCGCGGCGCGCTCTTGGCTAGGTCCTCCCGGACACCCTTGAAGTCCTTCTCAACAAGCGCACCATTCTCGAATGCTAGCCGGACTTGTTCCTGACTCTCGGTGCTGACGCGGTCATAGCCGGGCACCTTGGTGGGGTCGTTGTCGGTCGTCTCCTTCAGGCCTTTGAGCTGGTGCTTGGTTGCGCAGCCCCTATCTCGGCATTAGTTTCTTTCTGCATGGCAATGCAACGGCTCTGCATCTGATCGAACACTTACCAGTGACGCCACGCATAATACCACCTAGACTCGACGCCATTATCGAAGAGCGTATGCGTTCCAATACGCAACTCGCCCGTCGCAATCTTCACCCCGCGCTGCTTGCAAGAAGCCTGCTGGCACACGGCCCTGTTATTGCTTGAGTGTTCTGCCTGGGTCAGTAAAGTGCGCGGGGGATGTAAGCAGTGTGCACTCACCCAGACACCACTTTGGTTTGTTCTCGTTCATTGTGGTGTGTATGCAATGTCGAGAGTTGAGTGGAGGCGACAGAATTTGAGGGGAGAGTTGAGGGGTGATGTGACGTGAAAGGAAGGGGCAGCCCGGGTGCTCTTAACTGACTTGTGGGTCTTGGCGGGCATAGAAGGAAAGAGCGACTTGTACACAGAGCTGCGAGCCAGCAAACAAGCGCTGCGAGACAAAGTAGTTTTGTCGCAAATATGGGAAGCAACAAGACCTAGCCAAACGGTTTGTTTGCGAGAGACAATGATCAAGCACCCGGACGCATTTCCCCCCAGTCAAGCGGAGAGTCACAAAGAAAGTGCTAGGTTGCTCCAGCACGCTATTGGGGCCCTAATTGTGGGCGATGCAATTTACGATGATGGAATTCAGGTTCGATCGATGCAAGAGCTCGCTGAGAATATGAAAAACACCTTGAAATCCATGTAATGAGATTGGTGCTATGATGCAATTGTTTTAGAACGACCCCAAAACTGAGAACCAAAGCCTTCGTGCTTTCACACGCTTTTTACATCAAGAAGACTTACATACAGTCTTTTACTCGGCCCCTGCATCTGCCGGATCTTCACCATCATCATGGCTACTCTCTACCCCATGTTCATCATCCCCTGTGCCTTCCTCGTCTCCTTTCACCTTTGCTGATCCCGCTTCCTCTGCCAATCTTGCTTTCCTCTTCTTCTCCCTCTCCCGCTTCTTCTGCTTTTTATTTGAAAGCGGCTCCTTCTTGCCCTGCTCCTCTCCGATTTCCAACTCATCCTTAGCGTCTGACTCAGTCGTCATCTCATCACCCCGCACCCCCGGCAGCGGTTCGGAAACGGCTGGCTCGTTTGTCTGCGACGAAGTCTGCTCAGCCTTCTCTGCTGGTATACTGTCTTCGCGCATCTGGTCATCCCAATCGGATAGAGGGGGAAAATCGTTCACGCCTTCGATTAAGGCATGATCACAATCGCTGAGGCAGTCGTCATCATCGAAGGGGTCGGCATAAAGATCATCGTTCCCCTCTACCACTGGATTGGCTTGGTTCTCGGATCGTCGAAGTGCTTCTGGATCAGACTTCGTGCCCTCCTCATCTGTCTGCTGCTGCTCACCATCGTCAAAGAGCGAAGGATCTGGCATGGGATATGAATCCAAATCCTCATCAGTTATTCCCAACTCACGAAGTCGCTCATCATACCAGACGCGCCGCTGTGCTTCGTTCCAGGCATACACTTCCTTCAAGCCCTGTCCTCGATTTCGCTGGTAGACGTGTTCAAAGCGCGTTTGACTGGCTTTGTCGGAACTCTCTGTTTCGCTCATTCGTTCTTCTTCGCTAGGGTGGTTGTTTGCGGATGCTGCGTCATTTACGTTCTTGTTGGCGTGTTGTGCAGCATCTTCCGATATATCGTTCCCAATCGCATCGGTTTGAATGCTTGTGTTGTCCGCATTCCCCAGTCGAGTGGCAGTGTCGGCTACTGATAGTCCTTTATGAGAGTGACAATGCTCGTTCAAAGTAGCCACCAATTTAGCGAGATCATCAACACTCCCTTCAAGCCTTCGTGACACATCCTCGTCCACTTTTCGGCAATGGCATGATACCGGGCAGCATGGTGTAGTTTTGTCTTCGTTCGCGACATCAGAGCTTTGGCACTGGTGTGACTGTTGATGACAAGGCGTAGCGGAACCATCGTGCGAAATCTCCGAAGGACTAGCTATCCTGGACATTGTTTCCATGCTAATTGAACCATGAAACTGTGACTGAGAACCCGCACTTTTATTTTCGTCATCGTATTGCACTGGATTTTCTGTAGGTGCATCCGGCATAGCGTGTTGGTACGACAGGCGTAGACGATGTTCTATGATCTGACCGATCTCCTTCATAGCGTGTACAAAATCGTCTTGGTTTTCGCGTGATCGCTGCATCTCTACCTCTAGGGCAGTTATCCGATCGGATAGAGTGTTGTCTTCTCGGATAGTGCCGCTAGTTGGAGGGGCTGTTTGAGAAGCAGTAGCTGTGGCGTCGGGCAGTGACTGTACTCGTGGATGTGTTTCCGGACCTGATCGTGCGCTCCTGCCTGGATTGGAACTCAAAGTTGTAGGTAGAATTGCGCGAGAGCTAGCTCCGGATGTTTCATGGACGCTTGGTCGGCCATTATGGGCTGAGACAAGAGAACTAGGATTGCCGAGAGCTTCAGCAGAGGGTAAGCCAAATCCGCTTTGCAGACGTCCTCTACTTGGAGCGCGCTCTTGTGACGTTGCCTTCCGGTCAGCCATCGCCGAAGTGATATCTGGAAAGGCTTTAGAGTGCCTAGACTGTGAGAATGCTGGTCTAATATAAGTCGAGAAACAAATGTTTGTCAGGGTTTTACCAAACGACGGAAATTGGTAGCATGTTCTACGAACCATCTAACACCATCCATCGAAAGGTCTCACATCTTTTGTGCATTCTTGTGCTGTCTATCTAGCACTTCATTCGCCTCCAGTATATCTTAGATGTCGTGTATTCCTCTCATTCTTTCATTGATTTACTGCAGCCTTTCGCAGCTTCGTAGCCGGACATTTCGCGCCGACAATCCCTAACTCATCGTGGAGCGGTCGTATCTCAAATGCGCTTTTTGTTTACGAACAGCGCGCTTTTTGTCCCGACTTCGACAATGACACACGTCAAACGGGCGAGGCCGGAGGTGACCGATTCCCAGGTTCAGGTCTAAGATCAGTCCGAAAGACCAAGGGATCTATAGATCGCGGATCGTCGCCAAAGTGAGCGCGCATACGCAGCTTCATTTTTGCTTTTGCGGCGCGTACTAACTGCCGGTATTCAGGCGAAGCAGCAATAGGGCCAACAGTAGTATATGAATTAGCACTATCTGAATAACGCTCAAATACAAGTCCCTCGGGAGCCTTCAAGTCCAGTTTTAAGGAAAGACTGGTGAAGAGAGTCTGTGGATCGGAAACTTCATCCATCGGGACAGTAAACTTTCTCAATTTGTTCTCAAAGCGCAGCTTGACACTAACCAGCGGCGGTGCGTGGGATGGATCTTGGCTGAAATAACCATCGCTTTGAGTGGTTGGAAGTGGCTTCCTCGCGGTGTCATGAGGGGCTTGATCTCCCTGATTAACTTCCAGAGATTCCAAATTCGCATGGGTCGTTCGAACAATCAACAATCGTAGCTTGAGCTTTGCTTTTGCAGCACGAAGCATCTGTTTCCATGTTTCCTGATCTTGCGGATCGAGAACCATCCATGTAGCCCCACTGTCTGACCACCGTTTCACGGTGAAAGGTTCATCAGAAGGAATGAACATTGTATTACGTAAAGTGTCGAAGAAGATTCCCGAATGGAGGCTAAAGAAAGGCATCTCGAGCTTTCTACTCTTGCCGCCCATAAGCACCTTGAGCGTGATTGGTGCAGCCGAAGCTCTAGGCGAGGAGGATCGAGAGAGAGGAAATTCAGATGCCGCTCCATTCCCCAGTAGCAGACCCGATCCCATTTTGTCTGACTGGAAAGAATCCAAGTTCTGGGCTAACGACGCGGTATCCGAGGGAGCGTCACCGGTCATAGGCACCTTAGGCGTGGCTGGTAGAGCCGAAGTTACAGGGTAGAGCTTGGAAGGAAAAGGGGAATGTAGATCCATGCCTTCGGATCCATTGTGATTTCTTGGTAGTAATGATGATGTTGCTTCGTTTCCTGGGAGAACACCCGGTTTTTGATTTTCCGAATGATGAAGACTGAAATCCCAAACTGGTAAGGGAGTGTCGGGGGGAGCCACTGGTGTAGAGACGTCACGTGGCTGTAAATCCGCGACTGAAGATTCCACGTTGGCTGGAGGGGTCCTAGGAAGTTGAAAGCCATGGGTTGGAAAACCTGTGTCTAGCTCAGGTTCTATGGGTGAGGGCCCCTCGCTGCCTCGTAAAGAGATTTGCTCCAAAGCGAGCAAGTCGGCTGGCGGAGTAGTTGCAGATGAAGCCACGTCTTCGACTAGCAACTGATTTGTGGTATCCCTATTCTGAGAATTTTCTACCATTACTCTGGTCTCCAACGATTCATGGCTCACCGCGCTGGATATTGTTGTCGCGTCGGTTGTAGTCAGGTTCAGGTCCGGTTCGTAATCAGAATCCAAGACACTCTCTTCAGTATCTTCTTGCTCGGTGCAGCATAGACCCACGAATGCGTGACGAGCATCCGGTCCGAGGCTGTAATCTTGGATCATGTCGAAAAGTGATTGTGCGTTGCATCTATCCTCCTGTTCAATCTCCAACATAGTGCAGATCCACGCTTCGGGAGGCTTCAAGCCCGGATCATGAATTTTTGGTATCAGGGTCTCGCGCCACGACCGGACGCCGGCTATATTGTCGTGGTAGTATGGTGACTTCGAACCGTTCGTGGTGAGATGAGCTGCTAGTGCGCTTACGGATTCCCCACACAGAACTGTCCAGACTTCCAGGAACACACAGCCTAAAGACCAAATATCGGCCAACGAGTTCCGAGGCTTGCAGGCTGCAACCTCGGGAGCACAGTACTTCATTGTCTTGGTTGTTGGCCCAGTGGTGGTACTCTGTCCGTAGTCGCCCCAGTCGCGACTAATCCCGAAATCTGTGACCAGCACTTTATGATTTTGGATCAGGATATTCTAGAAGCAGTGAGCTTTAACTTGAAGCGAGAGTTTAGAGACTTACTGGTGGCTTGATATCTTTGTGCCGGATGCGGTTCTGGTGCAAGTAGTTCACGGCGGCGACCAGACAGCCGAATGAAGTCCGCAGTAGTGAGCTCATGTCTTCGGATAAGGGCCTCTCCAGATACTCTTTCAGATTACACTCCGCGACAGGTGATATCAAGATACCCACGTATCTGTGGGGTAATTAGCATTGCGACCTGAGCCAATGATAGGTTTGAGTGTCGGCTTACCTTGGGTCCGTATACTAAATGGTTGTACAAGTTAGTGCAAGTATCATATGTAGTTTGTACATTGGGGTTTCGTACACTGCCTACGAATTCAACAATATGGATATGCGACAACTTCTTGAGAGTCGCAAGCTCCATTTCAAAGTCCCTCAGGACTTCTCTGTTCTTGCGAAATGTAGGGCCTCTCGGGATAAGTTTTCTTGCGTACTCTTTATAACTGATAGTGCTTATTACTTTTTCAACAACTCCAAATCCGCCTCTGCCTAGCTCTGCTAGTTTTACCATCGGTATGTCCTCCTGTTTCATGAAGTGTTTATGCTTCCCATCTTCCTTCTCCAAATCTAGGGATTTTGTCAGGACCAGTCTCTGGGCTTCGATGAAGTCATTCCTTGCTGTCTGGCTTCTGACACTGTCAGGAAGAGTCCTGTGGGAGAATGGAAACCAGACGTCGCTCAAGCCCTGTGTCAAGAATACGTCAATGAGAGGGAGCTGGTTTATACTCCTCAACGTTGCGTAGAGCCTTGGAACTCGGCTCCAGGCTTCACGGCCGGTACTGCGGAGAACGTTGGATATGTCGCGAAGGTCACTTTCGTTGAAAGGCTTCCGTTCTGCGATTGGGGTCGGTTGCGAAAACCAAGCCTGCATAGCCTTGTCGACTTCCAGCATAGCCGGGGTGGCCTCTCGGGGTGCCATGGTGCAACATCTAGACAGCCAAGCGGTCGCAAGTTGCGGTCGGTGGTGCAATTCCGTGCAATGTGCGTGAGGTAGTTTGGAGGGCTCACGCGCAAAGATCTGTTGAGGTAGTTTGGGGATGGTAGAAGTTCAACATTGCGCACGATCCGGCTGCTCAGCTGAGGGGCACACTCAGCCTCATCTGCAAGACGAATGTCGCAGTCCAATGGTAGCGAGTCATCCGGAAACGCCAGCCGCGTTGCGAGAACAGGCTCGTTTTAGCGACCGATAACAAGCTGTTCTGTCTTGATCAGAAGAGCCAATCATCTTAACCGATTCGCAATCCTGGTGGTGTGTGAATGGACGCATCCTCTAGGAAAGTGCGCGAGGTCATTCCGAGCTTGTCCACGGTATGTGATCGAGTAGAAGGGGCACAATGATGGCCTTGTCTTCGTGAGTGTCCAACAGCCGACCTTTGCAGCGGTGCTGATACGATAACTATTTGAAGGGCACCGGTGAGGGCCTAGGCGGCCGAGCCTGACAGAAGCGACCTCGGGAACGTGCCTCGCGCGGGCAGGTCCGAACCCAGAAAAGCTCCGTCCGATCTCCAAAACTCCGCCACATTTCATCGGACGACGCCTTGTATCTATGTTCATGCAGTCCCTCGACTGAAGGATAAGAGCTGAGTATGAACTATCACGATTTTCGCTCATAAGAGTAGACACCTGGCATGTGGTACACGTGAGCACCCCCGAATGAGCTTCATACCCCCAACCGCACACAGCGCCTCGTCCTCGACGGAGCCGTGGTCGTCCGTAATTTTTCTATTTCTATCGCCATATCAAATCAAGGACATAGGTCTCCTTGATTGAAGTGCCCACTCAGGTATGTCGCTCGAATACCTGACGTCATTTTATCTAGGTAAACAGTACATTCAACGTGTTGGCAACCAAAAATAGTCATCTTCTTTTGCTAATAGACATATCCCACAAATTACGGAGTTCATTGCTATAGCCGGTACTTGAGCAATCTCCGTACTCGGGCTAAGGACGCCTCATATTCCGTCTAAACTAAGCGAAGTCCGATTTCTAGAGTCGTCAGTCACTGGGGAAAATTCGCAAAGAAAATGGTCCTACCTTACCCCATCTCTACGAGTTCCTTTTAAATTGATCACGTCTTCATTGATTCTTTGGATGCTGGGTTAGATCAGGATCATGTATGCTCGTACTGGAGAAGGTCACGGGCTTACATTCAAGAATCCGACACGTTTCTGCTGTATACGTTTGCATCAAGGTGCCACGACGCATCGCGGAAATAGAACACGCAACCTTCTATCAGTGGCTTGATGCAAAATTTCTAAGTATGCCGCGAGATCCTTTGGGGCCTCACATGCTTGTTGGGCTTAAGGTGCCGCGTTCCAGTAAACACTCTCTGCTACGGTGCAGACGCATCGGGAACGCCGGAGATTGCGGGACCTTGCACATGGATGTGCTTCTTGTGGCGGGATGGCGTTTGAGAGGCACACCTATGACTATGCTGAAAGGCTCCGAAGTAGAGTTTATCGGTGGAGACTGGCTGTTGATTTGCTATGAGAATTAAGAGAAGTACGCGTACAGTACAAACAACTGTATTCGTCCGCTTCGGCAGCATAGGGAAGAACCTAGAGATGTATTCGCTATATATCTTGGACACATCTGCTGCCTCTCGACTCCTCCCAACTTCGAAAACCACCCTCACTGCCTCTCATTCGTGGGGTGAACAATTTGTTATCTCAACACCTCAACATGAAGCAACTCATCCCTTTTATCTCTCTCATCTCTTTCACTGGCAGCGCATCCGCGCTCGTCGGCCGAGTTAGACGGGAGGACGCTGAGGTGGCGAACAATGCTCCCAATCTTCAGGACCGCCACAAGGGCTGGAAGACTGGGTCCTGGCACCACGATGACGAACACCGAGCCACCTCCACTAGCACCATCACTGTGACCGTCACTGTCACTATCACCCAGCCGGCAGACGTTCTTCCTACCGACGGCGTTCCTGTTGACAATGCTACGACGCCTGTGGCCGACGGTACAACGACGACATCGACCGACGACCTGGCGCCGATCACATTGATCGACATTAGTGCACTTCTTCCAACCTCACTTCCGACCTCAGAAGGTAGTGCGGCGGCACCAGCGCCGACAGAGAATGATTTGGCGCCTATAACTTTGATCGATATCAACACCGTATCTCCAACTGCAGCGGCGACCTCAGAAGATAGTGCGCCGACGGAAAATGATCTGGCGCCAATCACCCTGATTGATCTTGGAACTTTGCAGAGTGTTGAGGCGAGGGCGGCGAAGCAGACCGCAAAGTAGGAACGGCCAGGGTCTAGTATGATGTGCCGGCGATACCAAGCTGGTGTCAAGAATTCTTCATGGCAGACACTTGGGGCCGCCTAAGTTTGAAGGGGAGAGATTATGTCGAGCAGGGGATAGCGAATAAAGAAGAGAGCTGAATGGAATTATACAGATCAGCTGAGTGTACATACAATTGGAGATAGTGAGAAGTAAATATGTTATGTTAATGAAATTGCGTGAAACCTATCTTTGAGATTCCCAACAAGAGTATCATTATTCACGCTAGAGATTCTCAAGACCTGACGTGTTTGCGAATAACACATCGTCGCAATCCTTTTCAAGCTTACTATCTCGTAACATGTAGTTCCAATCTACTTCCAATCTCCACTCTCATCCCCGGTTCGTCGCCTACTTCACCTCATACCCTAAGTTTTTTTTCTCTTTCAAATTCGCTTCATGTAACAAACCAGTGCCTCGCCGTGCTCCGTCTTGCAAACCCGACACTCAACTCGGTCCGTTTTCTTACCGTCATGCCAGGTACCGTCATGCCAGGCTTTGGAAACCCAACACACCCACCCGCTGGCATCGTCCGGCTTTCCAACTACCTCAACGCTGAAGCACCTTTCACAGGCAGTATGCCAGCACTGGTTGATTTTACAAAAGCCAGACAAAGTGCCTTCGTTGTAGTGACCACCCAAACCACTGCAAACCCAGCCTTTTTGCCCTTGTTGCTACCAGGTGTCAATTAATGGTGTCCAGTCCAATAGGTATACATCTCGTACCTTTGCTTCCTTAGCATCATTCTCAATATTTTCCTTCTCGTTCCTTTCGATGGTGTTCGCCTTGGTCTTTTCCATCTCAGCTTCTGCATACAATGTTAGTCGCTTATACTTCAGTAGTATTCATACTTTAGTAACTTACTGTTAGCCTGAAGTCGCGGCACTCGATGAGTATTCATGATCAACAATTCAGTAAGAAGCCACCAGTCTTGAGAGATGTACCATCCCTCCGCTTCAGACTGCACCATCTTTATACATCTCTACGAAAGAAAGACAACAGATGAACCATTGCCTACTTGATCATGCTGTCTGTACAAGCCATCTTGAACTATCCACGTGCGTACAGCAAATAGACATTGCTGGGGATTCTGAAGTTCCGGTATTCTAGCAAACGCGATGCTACGAAGGACAGCAATCTACAGCGTTGAAGTATCGTTTAATTTCCGTAAACCTAAGACCTACAGTCTCTATACATAGCGCATTATCCGAGACCAATAGGTACGAAACTCTAGTATGAAATTAAAGGTCTCTGGCGAGCTACAAACCATCTTTCCTCTTTTCTCTGGCCAGCACCACCTCTTTTCGAATAGGAGCGATTGTCAATATTGACGTTTTCTAGTGACGACGAACCTACGTGAATTGATGCGTTGCTGATTTGATGTGATGTACCATGGTCTGCGACAAGTACCACTAGAAACATTTACATGAAGTCCGCCAGCGCAGCAACACGCCCAAATCAACTTGGACTCATCAACGCATCGCGACTCCGCAACAGTTGGAGGGTTTTATCCTATCTTTTCAAGACGCATATATTACTATTACCAGTCAGATTATGGCAGATATACTTCTAGATCTTATTCTTCACATCACGGCCCGAAATACTGGGGTTTTGCGCCTAGGCCCGGGGATGGGCTATCGTCGCTAACCTCTGTAATGGAACTAAGGGGCCGAGGTTTTTACCGACTACACATACATTCTTGAGATATTCAAGTTCGTCTTCAAGTCATCACCGTCGCACAGCCTGCATGGTAGTACGATGACTGGACCATTGGATACTCAACACTGCAAGTACCCGGACGTGACCCATTCTGCGTCACATAGCTGCCTGCGCTCAAAACCTGCGCTTAAAACCTGTTCTTCTGCTTCTCACAAGTCCTCGCACTCAAGACCTCAAGACCTCAATACACAACAGCCATGACGACCGAGAAACTACCCACCACGCCCACTCCTCCAGACCCAGAGCACAATGCAAGTGCGACACCATCTGCAAAGCCTCGAAGCCCACTGTTTGATCTCGTGCTCGGCTATCCTCGCATCGCAGGCCGCTTTGCACTCAAGCCCGAGACCGCAGCGTTCCGTCGCTTCAGCGCGCTGAACGCTCGCATGCTGCTGTACTTACAAGCTGACCTGTGTCGCTTGGAGAAGAAGCTGCTCCAGCAGGAGAAATGGGATAGCGAGAGCCCTGTTGGTGCGAATCACAAGTATGCGGTGAATTACGATCGGCTGCGTCTTTCCGCATACGATGAGGATCCTGCGCAGTGGAAATTGGTGAATGAGATTAAGGAGAGGCTTAAGGAGTACAGTAAGCTATGCTGACTTGTCAACTTTATACAGATCATTGGCTGATATAGTATGTGTCACTCGCCAGACGACTTCCTAATCCAGCAATCGCACCTGCACAAACTCACTCCTCCCGAAGACTTCGACCTCCACGATTTCCAGCATTTCCTCGGTAACAAAGAGCTAATGGGCCTCTGGGCTCTCACCGGCCATGACAGCGAAGTATGGGGCTCGGCCATCGCGCGGGACGAAGCGAGCATTGATCTCGTCAGTCTGCAGGCCCGCGAGAAGACCGATGTGTTCTCCAAATGGGTAGCTGAAAATGCGGTCAAGCTTTTGGAATATGGATGGGGGCGATTCAAGAAGCCTAACAAACGCACGGGAATAGTTGGATATTACGATTCTTCTGTGCTGAAGATTACCTTTGCGCTGACGTCCATTCTCGCATCGTTGCTTCCTATCGCGTCGATCACAGTGCTGGTCGCACTGTCGCCCAGGCCGATGGATAGGGCGTTGCGCGCACAGATTGGATCGGTTGCTGCGTTCAATGTGTTTATTTCGCTTTGTCTGACTATCTTCACTGATGCGAAGAGGACGGACGTGTTTGCTGTTACTGCTGCGTATGTTTTGATATTTTCTCTCATTAAATTGGCGAATGTTTGCTGACGAGAACAGGTTCACTGCCGTTCAAGTCGTGTTTCTTGGTACTGATGGGGACTGGAAGTCTGGCTAGCTATGGGGTTTGTCCCTTGCTGGCGTCGGCATTATGTGTCATAGCAATCGAAGTGTAGGACTCAGTCACGGCCAGAGGTTATTGTCAGGTCTACCATATTTCTTTTTTACAGCAGCATGTTATTTAACTATATATTGGTCTTGATACATCCTCACTATTGGAGCGTAAAGCAAGCCATGTCCAACGTGATGATTAGGTTCGCCGTGACCGTTACTGCTCGCTTATGGACCTCAACAGTTCGATGTCCTCCTAGCACTTGAAAGTGTAAACACACAGCCTACACATCTACACATTTATATGTATCTATAACGAGTGTCCCGCGCATGATTTTCCATCATCTGTTCCTGCCTCATTCTCCGCAGCATGCGCATATACTGCTGGTGCGCCATCTCTTGCGGCACCTCAGCCACAGTTGCTCCTAGCTGCCCCGGTGGCGGTGTTGCTGTGACATTCGGGAGCTGAGTGACGCGTTGTGTATGAATAGGCTCGTTCACCCGAGAGGCAGACGCCATATTGCCCGTGACTCTCTGAAGGCGCTGTCTGGCTGGTTGCGTATGGGATGCTTCAAGACTAGAGTGGTTCTGCATCCGTCGCAAGAGTAGGGCCTCCCTATGTTGTTGTTGTTCGGCGTTTGTCACCATCTGATCTAAGCGCGTCTGCCGTCTAGCCTGTCTAGCCTGATCCCAGCCCCTCTGACTGCGGGTCGGCGCAGTAGATCGCAATGTGTGATTTTGTCGGGGTGATCTAACCGAACTAGTGCCTGGCCCATTCCCGGTATGGTTCGTTGGTGCAGGAGTAGCAACGCTCGGAGTGCGAGAGGGTGGAAACAACTGCGGTGTCATTCCAGTGGCACCGATTGAAGGATGCGCGGGTGCAGCCAAAGCACCAGACAAGCTCTGACGACAGGTAGGACAGCGATGCGCGTTCTCCATACCACTGTTTACCCACTCTTGCAAACAACCGCGGCCAAAGACGTGGTCACACGGTGTCATCTGGAGCTTGATAGCCGCGTGCTCGTCGTCATCGTAAGCCTCGTGGCAGATTGGACAGTCCCGATCATGAGCTGGATCAGCTGCTTTTAACACCATATAGTGCTCTAGCTCGGCAGCCGGAGTTTGGCCTAGGCTCAGACCGAAAAACAGACCGGATTCTCGGAGTGATGAATCCTGGTAAAGCCCGGGCATGGCGACGCTGCGCTGTACCATCTGCTCGACTTCCCAGCCAGCTTGCCGACGTACACGTTGTTGCTGCAACATTACATTTCCCCGTCTATGTGCGGTCGTTCTAGACCCATGATATGGATCTGTGCGCCAATGGGTAGATGGAGGCAGCTCCAGAGGCGACGGCTCTGCCACGAATGACCCGAAAGTTGGCATTGCAGGTTCTTGGTTCATAGCCTGAGGTCGAGCCGTTGACGTACTTCCTATTGAGGCGGTCATATCCTGGCCATGTCGATCTACCGCAGCGCGGAATCCAGTAGAGGCTGCTGCTGGATGCTCATACTGATTGAACGGGTAAAAGGGAGGGTACCGACTGTTAGAGAAAGAGCTAAGCTCGTGGCGTAGATTTGTCGGAACATTTCGCTCCAAGATGTCTGAGAGGTAGCCGGGATGTACTCGGTCACCCATACGTGAGTTTTGACCTTGCGGAGCTTGGGTCGCAGGGATGTTCTCGCGCGGCGCCTGAGCTGCTGTTTCATTGTGGTTTGCGGTACCCATCTCGTTGTGGAATTGAACCCCTGGTGAGTTGACGTTGACTGGAGCAGGCCCACGAAGCTGGGGCACACCATGCAGCTCATGGGCCGCGCTCAGATAGTCAAAATCTTGAGTGGAGAGATGTTGCCATGAAACGGGAGTGGTGGCTGCATTGGTTTGCGCAGTATTCTGGGATTGCTCTCGGTCTGTATTGGCCAAAGCGGCAGGGGATCTTGAGGGCGGCGGAGACTTTTGATATGAACCCGTTGCAACTGCTAATGCCGCAGCAAACATTGTTTCGGCGCGGTTAGGTGCAAAGGAACCACCCTGCAGTTGGCGCGGGGCGCTTGGATAGTTTGCCGTAGACCTTGTCATATAATCGTGAGTCAAGGGTTCCGGGTAGTATAGTGACGGCCACTGAGCCCTAGCATGATTGTCTTGCCCTCTAGCCTGTTCTGTTGTGTTATTGTTGTTGTTGAAAGTAGTCCCCATCAACATGTACTGCTGAAAGTCCATCGCTTCATTCGTGTCCTGGAGGGACTCCGTGTGGCTTGAGTCGCCAACCGACGGCTCAGGCTCTTGAGAATCCGGTGTTCCGCCAGTGCGGTCGAGGAAGTCTCGCCGGGCTGACATGTCCGACTCCAAGTCTTGTCAAATTGGGTTGAGCAATGGGTGTGGCGTTAGTGGAAAATGGAGAGGCAAAGAGAGAGAAAGTCGAGTTTAAGTATTAAGTAGAGGGTTCGCGTCGTGACGCCAGGGTCCGCACGGCCTCTGCTGGTGAAGGTAACTACACGATTAAGGAGCGCTAGTAGTAGTGATCGTGCCTAGAAAACGTTTGTACGACGATGATGACACAAGGGCGTGGTGAAAGTTGGCCGGGGCACCATTATGATTTTGAGAACGCATGGGCGGGTTTCCAAACTCTTTAAGAGCACGGAGTGCCAAGTCGGGTTAAATTAAGACTCGTCCAGAGCGGTGCAAAGGGTGGTTTCTGCGCCAACTGTAACATGCTCACAATTGTAAGAAACGCACAACGGTGGGAAAAGAACATGGTTCAACGCTTGCCTGGGCTCTGAGCAGAGTCTAGAAGCGGGGTTGTAATGATGCAAGTATAACTGCGAGCCGCGACAATCTTAATACGAGATCTCTGCGCTTATGTTAATACTCTATCATCGTACCCATTTCTTCGCACTTCCACTTCCACTCACTCTAGGATACCTGAATACCCTCACTTTAATCTCTTGTAACCAGTGCTAGTATTCATCTACCCCACTTCTTCTCCCACTCCCACTCTCACTCACTCCGCGTCCCATGCCCATGCCCAACTCTGCAACTAAAGTCTCAAGTATCAAACTACACCACGTTAGTATCACCTTTCTCCCACCCCCACCGAAATCCACTTACCTGCCACTTCTGCAACCCACGATCCCTCTCCCCACCCCTCGCCGGCGCCCTGCTCGCCATCTTCGGCTCATGCGTCTTCGTATATTCCTGCGCCAGACTAGCACACACCTTCTTATGCGACTTGAAGTGCGCCTTCTGGCAATCTTTGCTGCAGTAAGCTACGCTGTGGCATTTGAGACATTGCTTGAGTGGTGAGTCTTTTTCTGGCTTAGAGCAGTGCGCGCATATTTCCGTTTGTTGTTGTGATGAGGTGGTGGGTGTTGATTGTGTGTCTGGTGAGGTGGTAGTGGTGGTGCTTGAGGTGCCTGCTGTGGTTTCTGAGGGGTCGGCCATGGTTGCTGGGACAGCTGTGCGGGTGGTTGGAGAGATTCAATTGAACTTTGGTCGCGACTCGCTCAAGGAAAGTTCTCACATAGACATGTAGAGCTGTTGAAAGTCAGGTGTGAGCCCTCGGCTTTTCGCTAGAGGGACTAGTTGACGTAACATCGTTTTGCAATGCTAAGCGAGTGGTCTAGCCTGTTACGGCACTAGCTCGTTTCTTTCATATCCAGCTACCTAGATAATATGTATTTACGTAGATACCTAGGTATACATAGGTTGATTTCTCGCACTAACTGTCTGAGTTGGGTAGACGAGGTTATCTTCTACCCGAAAATGTAGTTGGTTTCAGTCTACTTGGTATCTCAATGTAGCTCATCACGGCTTACTTCAACTAACACAATCATGGGTCTAATAGCTCCATGTCAGCTTCCCACCTCGGGCAGCGCGGTCGTGGTCGGTGGTGAGATTTTGTTAGTGCAGGAACAATTTATGCAGTTATAAATGGGTATTATTATTACGTCCTTCGCTTTTGTGCTCTGCCCTGAGGATTCGAAACAAAGTCGCTAACGCCGCCCAATGCTATGCGAAACTGGGTAGTCGCAATGCCATGCATGCAGAACCCGGACTCATCAACTCCATGCACCCATAACTACATATCCATAACGATCATCGATTCGTGGTGCTAGTCCTACCATTCTGGTCAAGGTGTCCTTGGTGTCTTCTCATCGTAATGGCAACTCCGTAAGCTCCTTAGGAACTCGTCTTCTTGACAATGAACACGCCTACTTCCACACCTTTCTTTGGATTTCCATTCTCATACTCTCGTTTCGAAACACCGTCGAGCACTTCCTGGATCAAGTTTGCGCCCGTCAGTTCGCCCGTAGGGAGCTTCTTCGATTTGCGGAAGTACTTTGAGATGACCTCGCGGACTCTCGGCTTCTCTTGCTTCACCCACATGTCGTCCGCCCATGCTGACCTCTCCAAGACCATCTCCTCTTTGGCTGCATGGATAATTTCGTAATTCGCCTTCTTATCAGCGTTGCCTTGACGCTGGCTGAGCGCTTCACAGTACTTCCGGACTTGGGTCTCCAGGTGATCGTACTCGTCCAGATAATTGACGGCGCTCATTTGACCTAAGCTCCTGCCCAACTCAGAGTGAAGATCATGTACTACGGTAACCGTTCGTAAGAGGGGATCGAGAATGGGTCCGAGATACTGTTGCATGAACGTCCGCGCGCCCGTTCTAGTAGGATAAATAAACAGAAGGATGCCATCATCGAATGAGAGCTCGATGAGGCGGTCATATAACAAGGAGCGGCCTCTAAATGAAAACATTTCACTAAACTCGTTGGTGTTCGTAGGCGGAATGTATCGTTCAACCACTGAGACGTTGATGCTGCCTGGCGGCACGACCGGTCTTGGGGACGGCGGTAGGAGCTTCGAGTCAAGCTGGTAGTCGGGTATCGCGACCGCGCTGTCGAATACTTTGCTTGTGAAGTATGAATCTCCCCCTACGGCGGGTCCGGGAGTCGATGGCGGAGATTTGGGCAGTTCTGAGAGTGTGTAGCGGCCGGGGACGGCATGGAATACATTGATCCATAAAGTGTGTGTCGTGGTACTGTCGTGGATGCTGGCGATGATTTGGCCGAAAAGGTGGCCTGTTAGTGAAGGACACGGGAGCGCGTGAGAGAGAATCTTCACTGAATCCAGGTCCGAACATCGAGATTCAGCAGCTAAGATCGTTTAGCAATGCGTCTGATACAGGCAGTGCTTAAGGTGCTTACTGATGATGTTCTTGACATTCTCTATCCAAGCTGCCATTCTGACCGCGTCGCTTAGCTCAGCGTATGTCGGCACAACTATTGGAGCTTGACCTGGAGCTGTCGCGCTGGCGGTAACGTTGAGGTTTGGCGACACGCCAGGATCAGAACTTGGAGGTGAGCCCAGGCCAGCCGGTCTCACATTCATGAAGGACCCCCAAACGATCGTTCCCGGTTCCGACGGAGGAGTGTAGGTGGGTACAAGGCGCCCCACTTGAGCCCTGGCAAGTTTAGGACTCGTAGCGGGGGTGTCGTTGGCCCTGTCAGCCTGGTGGTGGAAGTCCAAAGGTGGGCTGAGTGCATGGAGAGGGTCTTCTGGCTTTGAAAGAGGCCCGCCGCCCAGGGGAGAGAAAGGGTAATGTGTCCGGAAGGGAATGTGATCAGGGTGTGGTGCAGCGATGCCTAGGACATCAAACGAAGGTAGGCGCAAATTGTGCGCTGTTTTGACAACGGTGGGTGTGGGCAGCGAAACATTAGTCGGCGGAAGGATGGTGCCAGCAAAACTCAGATCGAGACGAGGGCGATCCTCAAGGATGGGCGTTTGCAGAGGCTGGGGCGAAGCGAATGGCAGCGGGAGGGGTGGTGAAGTGTCGAGAAGAGAAGAAACGTCGTTTATAGGCGCTCCGACAAGGCCACGAGATACCGCCGTGTCGGTGCAGGGAGCACCCTCCGGTGTCGCCGGGACTGAGGACGAGCGGGCCTCAAAGTGAAGCTGCTGGGCGGCTGCGAATTGCCTGCTGTGAGAGGCGAGGTGTTCATTCATCTCATCAGACGAGAGGTGCGCCCTCGAGCTCCTTCCCGTGATGCGATATCTGGTGGTGGCCCGCACGCTATTCCTGGGCGATAAGGTGGGTGATGAGCAGAAGCACGGAGGACGTGGCTGAAAGATCTGTCGACCAGGTACAGCTAGGAACACGGTGGCTCCGCTCTCACCCAGGCGGATGGGTTTCTTAGAGTGGTGAAGGGGTGGGGAGTAGTGGCCAAGCCCGCGTAACGGCGGGGCGCGGCAGCAACGGCGGGATTCTAGGTGAGAGTTGGAAGACGGGCGGACAGGTGGGACAAACGAGTGAGGATCAACCGTCGAGGACCAGCTGCGAGTGATGATTGTGCGGGTAGCTCCACAGCGCGAATAACGCAGCAGTAAACAGCGGTGCAGTGTTGATGGTAGGCAGTCTCACCAATCAACGGGCCGAGCTGCTAGCGGCTTTGGCAGGGCCTCAGGGTCCACAGGCGGTCCAGACCCCGACCGCCGAAGGCTTTTGCAGCGCAACCTCACTCTACACGAGCAAAATGGCCTGACTTCTTCGTCGTGCTCCCTGCTGGCCGCCTTGTCAGCCTGTGTCAAGTCCCAAAACCAACTCTGTCCGCGTGGCCAGTCGGAGACTAACACCACGCCAGGCCCGCCCTCCCATTTTTTATTATTATTTTTTCCCTTCTTTATTAGAGGCCTGCTCTTTCATTCTGCCCGGTACGTTGGCCGCGAGCTGTTCTCTCTCGGGAGAGCGAACCAGCATAAAGCTCCATGTACTCCCTCCCTGTAACCTGGAGAGCCATTGCCGTGGCATAGCCGCACTATGGTTGGAGACGTCTGCGTGGTCGGCGACTAGGAAGCGCGCATCCACTTCTCTACTTGTAACTTGCGCTTCCCTCGGCTATCTTCTCCCTGCCACTCACCGCGCAGCCTGAGCAACTTGAACAAGAGCGTTGCATGCTCTTGGAAGTAGCTTGTTTCCTCACACTTACACGTCCTTCGAGAAGACTTGGACTATCCCTAGTAGCGCAGCCCAGTCGACCGGTCTTGCGCAGCCAACCACAGCCCTCCGCCATCATTCGGTCCGCATCAGGAAGTGGCTATCAGAGTCTGGGCCCAGCAAACATACCTTTTCTGCTGTTTAGCGTACATGATGGGCGTTTGACAGGTTTAGCATCTGCTTTCTCTTGGCTTGGCTTAGCTGCGGCTTTTTCACGCAACGATCCTTATCTCGTTGGTGCGTATACTTCCGCACCATTTCCCCGTCTTGAGAGTTGGATCAGCTCCGGAAGACGTTACTGCTTCCTAATCTGGGTATCGGTCCCAAGAATTACCTGCCAGGTGAAACTTTGTTTACGTCTCAATGTGTCAACTTCATCTGCCGTCAGCTGCTGGAGCGTGTCGTCCCTGTGCGAAGCTCATTGCCAAGACCGCACAGAGTGCGAGGCTCGTGCTACCCTCCAGGGCTGTCCCTTGGGCTCAGTAGTCCTTTCTTGTGAGGATGCGAGAATGACAGGCATCACCATTTTGTCTGGCTCAAGTGAACATGGCGGGGTCAGCCCGAGACGTAGCTATGTTGTTGATCAACACTCTTTGCAGGTATCGGCATCATTGACCGTTGCTGGACAACAGCAATCTACAGCCACAACCGGCCTCTAGAGGTGGTCTCACTAGGATTTCATCAGTATGTCTCTTGACTGAGCGTCAGCTGCGAGCCCGTTCAAACCGCTTCGCTGGGTCACCTCCGCTTGATGATGGCTGTCTCTGTACAAGCTAATTCCCATGAGACACAATATCTCGTTCGGCTATAAGGGTTCATCTGGTTGAGCCCTGGGAACCTGCGGTGTGCCGTTTTCGCTTAGGCAATCTCTGTGCTTGAGTTGCAGCAGTACACCTGTACTACGTCATGATTGATTGCGGTACGGGGCGCCGGTAGTAGAAGCAAGCTAAACGACGAGAAGGCTTCTTGCATCTTACGCGGAGTAATAAGAGTGAAACAAAGGCATCCCATGTAGACTCCGAGAACGTGCTGATTTTCGTGCCCACGGGTGTGTTCTTTCCGGAAGCGCTAAGTCAGCCAAGACGCTAGGGCGAATTCCCTACTAGCACTAGCCACACATGCAACACCATGCCCAGAGCAAGATACAACACGATGGAGTGAAGGCCGTCCAAGTGGAGCATAGAATTTGCGGTATTACACCGTTCATATCAGATCTCAGGTATGTGCGAGTTTGAAGGCCCCCTGTTGCATACAACCGCTCCTTCCTTCCAACCTGCCCTTTCCCGGGTCAGAAAAAGGCCATGCAGCTCACGTGCACAACCATATCTAACGCTTCGCAGGCTTTCGCTGATTCTCGATTCTCACGCTTATTGTCCCCGCCAAAACCGGGGTTGCAGTTTTGCTCACCATTTCAAGGACCAGTCACTTTCTTCGTCCACACATTCGAGGTCTTGGGACACCAGATTCCACTTACACACATATTAAACTTCATCAGTCAGCAACACACGGTTCAACATGCATGTAAGTCCACAGTCCGACCGGATTCAACCTTTCGATACTTGTTGGCCTTCTCTTCATACATCATCATCGTCGTCACGTTTGTCTTTCTTACTACGTGCAGTTACGTATCTTTCATCACCTTACAGCCTACACAGTTAATCTCATTCAACTATATCCATCTAGATGTCTTCACCTTCAACCCTAGCACCTATATCATACCTCAAGCACTAACCACCCTTAGATCAAAAACCCCCAATCCGCACTCCTCTCAAACCACGAACTACTCCTCCACCTCCAACAGGAAGAAGCAGAATACAGCGGCACCGATGGCACGGGCCGAGCACGACAAAAGCCTTCTGGCTTGAACCACATGCTACGAGATGTACGTCGTCTACACTACTAACTTGCACACTGCGCCGCAGCAAACCCACCATAACCCATTCCACCCATCTCCTTCCCGCACTTGTGTATTAACAGCAAACCAGGGCCTCACCTACCTCCAAACCCCCGACTTCCCCACCGACACCATTACAACCACACACCCCACCCGCCCCATGACACTCTACAAAGGGCCCCACTCACTCTTCCGCGCCCTGGCGCCAAAATACCGGCTCAACAAAGCGGAGTACTTGCAGCTCTACAACCTGCGGCCTACTACGCAGGTTATGTTGGAGTTGGTAGTTGAAGAGGTAAGTAAAACATTCTTTGCGTTTCATACAGACTTCTCGAAGGAGTTTACATTTATATTGGGGAAGACATGGGAGGATGCTGACAGCTGGTGATTACAGGCCGGTTCACGCTTCACAGAAGAGGAGTTACACGACATACTTTCCATTACGCAGCAAGTGTTTGACGAGGAAGAAGCGTTTATTCCCGAGGGAGTGGAAGATCAGGCGATGGAGAAGATTCCGAATAAGCTGCTTGGAGCGAGTAGGAAGAAGAAGAAAGTGAGGGGGAAAGGCAGAGTTTGAGTAGGGCAGGGAAGAAGGCAGCAGAATAGGATGATGGTGGGTGCTTTAATATAGATGATCGATTTATTCCAGCAAGGGATGAACATGTATTATCATAACGGCGATAATCTAGGAGCGGATGGATATCTAATTACCACAAAAACATCACAATCTTAAAAGAAACAAGATGTAGACTTTTTAACGTAAAATTGTATGCAACTGGCGGGTATCCGATCCACTCGCTACCACCACACTAGCAACCCCCTTCTTCAACCTCATGCTATCGAAGACGTAGAAATATACAAATGCCCCAAAGCCATTGCGCCACTCGCATGTAATGGATAGCAAGCTCAAACCCTTGAAACGCCTTGCCCATTTTCGGATCACATGGCAAACATACAGCAACATCCACGCGTCGAACATCTCCTGCACCCCCTATACATCAAACGTGACAAGTCTAATCCTTGCTCTTCTTCTTTTTCTTCTTCTCTCCCTTCTCCGCGCTATCGTCGGCTTTCCGTTTCTTCGGCTCCTCTACCACTTTCGCGGCTTTCTTAGCTTCCTTCGCGGCCTTCTTTGCCTCCTTGGCTTCCCGCTTGGCCGCACGCTGCGCTTTCCGTGCTTTCTTAGCTTCCTTTGATGCCTGCTTCTCGGCCTTCTTCACAGCCTTCTTCTTGTCAACCGGGGCGACCTCCATTGCCTCGGCCTCAGACTCGGAGTCTGAGTCGGCTGCATCGGCACCGTCAACATCCGCCATAGTCTCATCCTCGTCTGAGGAGTCGACTTCCTGGACAAGCTTCTTGGGCGTTGTTCCATTAACCTTGTCCGTCTTTGACTTCTTCGCGGCCGGCTCATCACCCGTCAAGCCGTCGGCATCGGGATTGTACTTCCGTGCTTCCTTGACTTCCCACTTCTTCTGTTCGCCAAGCGCCGTCTGGTTAGCGTTGGCCAGGCTCTTGAGCGGCTTGCCCTCCAGTGCGCGCAACCTCCTCTCAATGTTGAGGCGTGCGTCGCGACCGAGTTGCGCCTTCTCCTCCTCAGTGGGCTCGTGGGCCGTGTCTTCGGATGAGATGCCCCATGTGCTGAGAGCGTCGACGCGCAGACCGAGGGCGGATTTAGCAGCGAGCATACGGGCGATCTTGCCCTTATTTTTGCCAGTTGCTTGGCCGATCAGAGATGCGTGGTAGATGAGCTAGAAGCTGTCAGCAAATATCAATGCGTGGGAGCTTGAGCGAACATACACCATATTTGGGAGTGTCATGCTTCGTCTTCAGCGCTCGGAACAGGGCCTTCTCGGCACCGAGAATCTGAATGGTGGAACCAGGCGACTTTGCGAGGTTCATGAGAGATCCAGCGTGCGCGATGAGGCGTGCACCGACCAGCTCGCCAACAAGCGCGGTGAGGTTAGGCGCGAGAGCTTGCATACGCGAGGAGAGGTAGTTGCCAAGGTTCTGGCGATGCCTGACTTCAAGTTAATACAGCAAAGAAAAGGAGAGTGGTTGATGCATACTCGGTAAGGTCAACGACCTGCTCAGCCAAAGCGCTGGTGGCTTCCAAGTCCTCTTCGGTGATCTCAGTACCCATACTGATCTCAGCAGCCGCCTTGACTGCAGCCTCAATCTCCTCGGGCAGAATGGATGAGAGATCTGTGTCTCGTGCGTTTGTGCGGAAGCCCATCTTCAGCACGACCCTCGAGTATGCGAGGTTGTCGTTCAAAATCTTGGCAAGCTCCGGGAAGTGCCAGCCGTACCACTCCTTGACTCTCATGGCATAAGTGTTGAGCTGCTTGTCGAGGACGTCAAGACTGGCAATGCTCTGGATAATCATTGTGTCCACCTTATCGGGGGAGAACTTGAGCTTGTGACGGGAGAGCGAATGCGCAAGACCGAGGCGGGTCGAGTCCATCTCAGCGGGGATGAGGTCTGGAATGAGCGAGGTCATGTGTTCGCGGATCGCACGGTAGACGTCCTGTGTTGACGAGTCGGAGATGGGCTTCAGCGACAGGCCTGGGACTTGGGCAATCGAGTTGGCGAGCTTGGGGTCAGCGACGGCCACTGTGGGATATTAGCTACCGCAATGCTTCTATTTAAGATGATATGGAAGCGCACATGATGCCTTGGTCTCGTCCTTGAGCTCCTGCAGCAGGTTGGACAGCATCGGGCTGACCTTGCCCTCGGTCAGGGCCGCAGCTTCGTTGAGCGCGGTGACGGCATTCTCGAATTTTTGAAAGCGCTTGAGCTTCAATGTATCCACGACGGTCGACACATCCTTGACGAGCTCGTCGCCCTTGCCGAGCAGCTTCTTATCCTTGGACTTGAACAGGGCATAACCCGCGCTGCATTCGACGGTTAGCTTCCGGCCGTGTGTTAAAGCTCTGCGCACACGCAGTCGTACCTCGTCTCGGTCAAGATAAACAACCCCATGGCTCCTTCTGTGTCTGCTCTCCAGTGAGATCAGTCGGTCGCAGCTGCACCTTTGAGCTGTGTGTTGACGTGGGTTGGATAGTCGCAATGGGGGATTGTGTGCGGTCCCTGCCATTTCGAACTTTTTTCTTTCCGCAGCCAAGCTAACCCGGGAGCGCTTATGTAATCTCTTGAGCTCCACACAGCCAACCACAGCATCATACCTAACAACCCTATGAACTGCACCAGACTTCTGTCTACTATTCTCGCCATGTCATGATCTCGTTATAAGCACAGTCTTGTGCTAGAGTAATTATTTCAAAATGTCAAACCCAGCCGGCGAGCGCAAAGTTTCCGCGTCTCTAAGCCGCACCGCCAGAGGGACCACACCCCGTCTCGCAGACCTCGCTTCCACCCCCGAGTCGCCGCGAACACCGCTCCTGCGCTCCATATCCTCCACTTTTGGCTCGCCCGGCGGCAGCTTCCGCACAGAGGATGAATACGTCGTAATTGAAGTCGGCGCACGGTTTGTGCGCGGCGGCTTTCCAGGCGAAAGTGCGCCTAGGTGTACTTTGCCCTTTGGGCCCAATGAGCAGCGCAAAGTGGGCGACTACAGGCAATGGGACCCAGCGTTCGCGCAGACGAGAAGAAAGAGGAATAGGGGAAATGGCTGGGGGCACGAGTATGAGCTGTATAAAATGGATTTGAGGGACGTGGATCTGGGCTTGGTCGAGGATAAGTTCGAAAGAGCTATGAGGGACATGTACAACAAGTACTTCCTCCTTGACACCAAGCCACGACGGATACTGCTCGCCATGCCCCCGCGTATGCCGCACGCGCTCATGTCGACGTTCTTGGATGTTCTCTTCACAAGCTTCCAAGCCCCGAGCATCACACTCATGTCGAACCCCGTGTTATCGACAGTTGCCGCAGGACTGCGGTCAGCGCTGGTCGTCGACATTGGCTGGGCAGAAACACTCGTTACAGCAGTCTGCGAGTATCGTGAAGTGCAAGAGAAGCGGAGTATTCGAGCCGGCAGGGTCCTTAGCGAGGAGATGGCAAGGCTGCTCAACACCGAGCTGGATGATAACGCTGAGCCAGGCGCGCCAAGAGCAGACGTATCATTTGAAGAAGCGGAAGAAGTCGTCACCCGCGTTGGCTGGTGTAAGCCACATCCAAAGTCCAATCGAAGAACTATGTATTTCCCGGCACGTGAAGCGCCCGTGTTCGAAGAATTCGAAGACGCCGTTGAGTCGCCGCCTCCTACTATTACTATCCCACTGCCAAAACATACTCCTCCGACCGAGCTCAAGATTGCATTTGCATCTCTCGCGAAGCCTGCCGAAGACGGCCTCTTTGCACCAGACTTGTCACTCAACGAATTCGATGACGAAGACCTTCCCCTGCACCATCTCATATACCGCACACTCGTCTCCCTACCCGTGGATGTCAGAAGACTCTGCATGTCCCGCATAGTAATCACAGGTGGTGTATCCGCGCTCCCTGGCCTCAAAACCCGCATCTTGAAAGAACTCGAAGCTCTTGTGCAAATCCGCGGCTGGGATCCCGTCAAGAGCTACGGAAAAGCAAGTGCACGCCGCGAAGAGAAGTTACGCGACCAGCGAGAGGAAGCTGAGCTGAGACGGCAGGAGGGGCAAGACACGATTGTCTCTAACAAAGACCCTTCCTCTCCACTTCCCGTCGGTCTGCAAACTCCAGAGGTAGATCCGACGGATGTCAAACTCGAGAATCTCAGTATCCGGAATGGCCCACCCCGCGAATGCGCCATCGGTGGCGCTATCAGAGGTGTAGAAACGCTGGGCGCGTGGGCAGGTGCCAGTCTCGTTGCGCAGCAGCGGGTCAAGGGTATCGTGGAGATTGAGCGGGAGCGCTATCTCAAGGACGGGTTGCTAGGCGCGTCGAGAGAGAAAGAAGTCTCCGTCATCCAGCAGCGCCAAAGCATGGGGCCGGGCATGGCTATGAAAGGTGGAGAGAGGGCGAGCTGGACGTTGGGTGTGTGGGCATGATCGACGGATTAAGCATTCGAAGAGCATGCACGTCTTTCATGAGCAGTTGAGCGATTTAGCGTACTGTGTTCATTCTCGTTATGATACCCTTCCATCTCAATTTACTTCTTCGTTTCCACTTCTGCTCCATCTTCCTCTTGTACTTCATCCTCTCTCCCCCTCTGTTCCTCACTCACTATTCATATCTTTCAATCGCTCATACCTCTTCACACCCGCCCTCCCTACTCTCTACCCCCCTCCCCTCTCCCGCCATCAAACCTCTCCACCCACACCTCCCCCTCCCCCCCACCATACACAACCTTCCCCACAAAAACATACACCGTATACTCCACCACCCCACTCCTCACCACCTCCTCACTAAAAGCCAGAAACGTCCCCTCACCAGCCTGCATTCTCCGATGCGCTGCTACAACGCCTTCTTCGTCCCACTTTCCAAATGTATATGCATGTTCGTGGCTTGAAGGGAATGGCGTGGTATCAGCTGAGGGGGCAGTGGATGTATAGGCGGTGATACTGCGTGTAATGTAGTCTACGCGGTATCGCGTGATGCCGAGGGAAGTGAGGTGCGATATTATTGATGGGAAGGGGAGGCCGGTGGGGGAGTGCATGGCGGCCCAGATTGATGCTAGGGCGGAGCGCGTGCCTGCGTGCATTGCTGAGAGTGCTGAGTATGGGGATCTGTAGTGTGGTTTGTGGTTGTGGTGGACGATGACGTATTTGCGGTTTTGCTTTTTTGGAGGAGGTTTAGAGCGGAAGTGGTTTAGAGGGGAACGGAGAAGATATTAAGATGAGCAAGACTGACTTACGAGGGGATGATGTCAAGAGGAGAAGACATAAATTCTAATGGACTTACCAGTGGTCAATGGACAAAGCGACGCGGTGGCACGTGGCTGCGCGCATCTCGAACTGATGTCTCGGGAAGGTATAGCCGCATACCGAATTTGGGCGTTGGAGACATCACAGCGCAACATCACACTGCGGATGGGCGTGAGATTTATCACTACCTTTGCAATCTCTTCGGTTTTGCGTATTTCTCGAGCGCCTTCGCGGCAGGAGATATCCAAGATCCCATCGGAAGACGACGTGAGCCCAATTCGGTGCGTGTGTCACCCTCACCGCTTGGTCATCGCCCTATCATACACATCAATTCCATCGATACACTACGCCGCAAAGATTCCGGTTCACATCGCTATGAGCATGTCTCGTTGGTTCAGTACGAGACCATAAGTGAAGTGCCATACCAGCGCGTGATAGCTTATTACACATGGAGATTTTGCCACCCACTCGCATCTCGATAACTACGCTATCATGTACCTTCTCTACTCATTATTGGAGACTTCGTGCATAGACTCAAGGTGAGAACAACCAGGCTCTAAGAGACCGTTCGCTACTGGTCGAGCGCAGTTTCAGCCTTGTGCCCTCCAGCCCAAGGATTGGAGCCACCACTCACACCTCGTCGCGTGGTCTGCCAACGAAGCAAAGCGGCATGCCCGCATATACGCAAGTCCGCAGATACGCTTCCCAATGATTCGGCGAATCATTCCACCCTTGAGGCATATTGGAACCAATGAAGGTTGACGTCTTCGTGCTCATTCAAAACCTGCCCGTTATCACCCGGTTGCAGGAAAGATTCGGAACTCTTTTTCCTGAATCTTGCTGTTACACCTTACGAAAATGTCCGATTTTGCTCTGCAACCGGGTGCTATGCAGTGGAAACGTGACTCAGCGGAGAAACAGTCATTCCCCAATTGGGCTGATCCTCAGTACTACGCCGACTGGTCCATCGGAATCCCCAGCCTGCCCTACCTTCCAGATGGCTTTAACGACCAGCCTGTCAAGCCATATGTCTCCAACGCCGATACTGCTATGTTGCAAAGACAGGGTGAATATAGGAACACCCAAGAGAGGTCACCCAAGCGTACATTTGAATGCCCACCATGGCATCTTCAGACAGAACAAGACCTGCCACGCTCCTGCAATGGTGCTAAGGAAGCCACCATATCTGACCTTATCCGTCATTTACGGCGCAATCACTGCTATGTAGAGCGCTGTGCAGTTTGCAAGCAGTTTATCTTCGATCCAACAACCTTTTCGTCAAGCCATGGAAGGAATAAATGCACGATCTTTCAGAAACAGTCTAGGGGTGACGCGCTAGAGGATGACTATAGAGCCCTTTTTTCAGCAATGGAAAGGATGGACCCGAAGTTCTGGAGTCGCACATGTGAGTCTTCGAAAGCATAGTTGCTTGAAATCAAGCTGAAGTATATATTCTAGTTCCGTTGAGTCCAATTCAGATTCCATCTGGTCCCAGTCAATCTCTTATCCCCATGTCAGCATCATTGTATGAAGACTCCAGTGCAGGACTCGACTTCCATTTCCAAACTGGAGCCTGGTCTACGTCCAGCCCCTCAACGACATTATATGGTAGTACGCCACCATCCTCTCCTACCGCGCTCGATTCCACGAACTCGGTTCAGCCCGCCTACGCCACTACATCCTCGCCAAAAGTAGGCTTAACCCTGTCTGTCCAGGAAGAAGCAAAAAACGTGAGGAACTGTCTCCAACACCGCTTTAGCTTCCGAAATTAACTAAACCCTTCTGTAGGAACACGGACAGATTGATTCACCACAAATCTGTCCTTCGTGTGACAGACATTATACTGGCGTTTGGGCTCGTCGAAACCTTAATCGCCACATGAAGTCGAAGCATACATCTCATGAATCTCCAGATGGTCTTCAGATGTTGCGCTGCCGGCAGATAGGCTGCGACATGCGTTTTCGCAGGGAGGACGCGTTGCTAGTGCATGAGAGAAGATCTCATCCGGAGCTAAGCCAGCCGTCGCCACAAAGAAAGAAGAAATTTGACTTCTGAGAGAGCTTTTGGTTGTAGAGTCATCTACCTATTCCACAAACGCTCTGTATATAACATCGACTATCACATGCCGCTCTAGTTACATAGTTCCTCCAAGCTACGGGTTTGTGCCGCTATCTATACCATGCATCATTGCAACAACCGATTCTCCGGTTTTCTGAGAATTAGGCGAGCTTGAATCGTCGTGTTCTTGACTTCCCGGACGCCCGTGCACCTTGGTCCACACCACGCAACTGCGTCGTCTCCGCGCTCCAGTAACTTCTAAATCTGTGTCCTTATTAAGAAAAGTCCCTGGACATTAGATTCATGGGAAACTGACAGTAGCGACAGTGCAAGTGTGTAAGTCTGCAAGTGTGCGCCTGTGGAGTCGGCGAGGCGTTCACTCGGATAGCCATGTCGTGGAATCGCGCACTAGACTGCTTGTCTGAACGACCCTACACCCATATGTATATCGTGCATCTGCTCTATCTGTTTAAGTCGCAACAGCCATTTTCAGGTATTGAACGGTAAAATATTAATAATATCGATCGATAACAACTGAAGCCTTGGTTATCCACGTCACCAGCAGTTGGGACCACAAACTCGCCCAAGGCACAATTCTCGAGGACAACCGAGAAAGTCCTGCAAGTGGGTAGGTGGGCAAGTGGGCAAGTGGGCAAGCCAGCTGGACAAGTGAGCAAGCCAGCCGGGCAAGTCTGCAGTCATGCAAGCCAACTTCTCGCTACGAGCGAACAGCCAATGACAAGCTCCCAGTTGCTACATATATATCTCACCATGCCCCGGAATAATGTCCTGCAGGACTCTGCCCCGCCATCGTTTTTCTCGAAACATCATGGCGAGCCGGGTGCCGCAGAGTCCTCCAACAACTCCCAACGACTTCGCAGTAGATTCCACACCTTTCGCACAGCAAACGCAGCAGGACTTGAACGACCACAGCTTCTTCGGCAGATCTTGGGAGGTGGAGGATCAGTCCTCCTACCCTTATCTATCACCAGCCTCGGCATACGTTAATCACTTCGATCTCAGTCAGCTAGATGCCCTGGTATGTTTAGCAATTCTACTTAGCAGCATAGCATTGACGATGTACCTCAGTCTACGCCCCACACGGTTCACAGCCAGCCACTAATACTCGATATTCCTGAGCTATCATACTCACATTTGAGTTCCGAGACGGAGGTGGCCAATCCAGTCATCTCACAATCTAGGCATGACTCTCATGATGTCTTGCACCCGGCGATAGTACCAAGGCCAGGACCGACATCACAAAGGATACAAGGAACCGTAACAAGCCCATCAGTAAACCCCCGGAAGAGAAAAAGGATTATGCCCAACCAAAATCTATGGCGACAAAAGTTCGCCTGTCCGATCTTCTCCGCGCAAGTAGCGAAGGGGCTTCCACACAATTGCAATGGAAAAGGAGGAAACACGATGTCTGAAGTCAGACGACATTTGACACGGCCTTCTGGTGGCTATCCAGCCCATCTCTCATTTCTCAAGCGGTGCACGACATGCAACAAAGATGTGATCGATGAGTCCATCTTCGAAGAAAACCATGGCGCAAACTGTGATGATCCTCGGCCGTTGAAGAAGAAAGACGCAGCATACGAGCAGTACCAGGCACTTTGTGACTTGCTAAGTGGGACTGCTGTCGGTGAGGCCGAAGAACCTCGTAAGTTTATCTGCTTCAGAATCATGGCGTTCGCTAATTCGAGGGGTTGGGACCAGCGGAACCTGAATCACGGACTGATTTCAGAGATGGGTTTACTGCATCTCTTGATGCAGATACATCTGCTACTCACTTGCTTCCTTCGAGAACCGTGGCAGCTTCTCCTCACTCGTTCGTAACACGACCAGTAGCTCCTACACCACTACCAAATATTGGGTCCACGAAGTCATACTCAACACCTTGGGCGTTGTTAGACTCCGATTCGGATGAGGGACCATTTCAGTACGCAACAGAAAACGTATGTCATCATGCACTCACAACAAATGCAATTCTGACTGAAATCATCAGTAGGCACCAGCTGTTGCGGCAATCGCCAACACGCGCAACATGGCCGACACTTTAGGGGATATGATGGAGGTTGATGGCTACTCGTTGCGATCGACGTCAACCCGTCCACCCTCACCTTACACATGGCGACCTCCTTACAGTCAGATTCCGTGAGTGCAATCTCAAAATGTACTGAATCAAGCTAAACTTCCGATAGTCAGACGTCGAGTTACCAAACGACCAAAGCGTTTCGCCCGCCCCGATACTCAACTCCGGAAGTGACAAGCACCATTCCTTTCACCGCTTCTAATCCCTCTACCTCTCTTGCAGGTTATATGCGCCACGGCACAGAATCTCCTGAACCAGATGAACATCATCTGCAACCGCAATGCGATACGGCTTACTTGCCAACTCCAGTCTCTCCGCTCAACTCTAGACCTTGTTCCCCTGTCCAACCTAGCGCAAAGTGTACGCCCGGGGCGACCACCTTTCTCGGGCCGCACTTGATACCAATCGCCCACCTGCACAACACTTCGCCGTCCCACCAATTAACTTATCCATCTGGAGATACCCCAAACTTAAAAGAGATGGAATTAAATGTCGTTCATGATGCGTACCATTCTGTTCCGCCATCTCTCCGGGAACCATATACAGTTCCCGTCAAGACACCAATAGAGTACTACCCATCATTGTTCTGCGAGGAATGTGGGACAGAGTTCAATGGCAGATATCGGGATGGCAACCTCAAAAGGCATATGCGTGAAAGACATAGTTTAGTAGAGTCTATGGAAGGGAAAGAATGTCGTGTTTGTAAGCAAGTTTACCGAAGGTCGGACGCTAAGCGCAAGCACGAGTGGAAGAAGCATCGATTAGTAGACGCCAGGCCTAACAAGAGGAGATGTTAAAATATTAGTAATTATGAAAGGCTTTGCAATTCAAAGTCTATTCAATCATCAGTCTAAAAACTACCGCCTAGTAAATACACGTACGCCTTGGAGAGTGGAGAGTTCAGCAACTTCATCTTGACATGGTATCCGTATCTGGTAAAGTGAGACCACTCATTCGACAATGACCTTGTTGAATCTGTCGATACCCCCTTCTCCCTTCGACTCCCTCCGGGCATGGCGACTTCCAAGTACTCTGTGATACTAATCAGCGGTTTACTTCCAAAACCCAACAATGAATGTACTTACACATCTCCCACCACCTTCCGATACTTCAAACTATCCACCCACTCCCCCTTACTCTCCCACGCCTCCTTCGTCAAGCTATGTCTCTCGAACCCAAGCCTTTCAGCCAGCTTCGTACTCCCCGTATTCCTCGGATCGCACTCAATCTCCAACTCCCACTTCCCTCCATCTTTCGCGCCCCTCGTTCTCTTCGTCAAAGCCTCGATAAATGCCTTCATGGCTTCCGTCGCAAACCCCTTACCCTGCACTTCAGGTAGGAAGGAGAACCAGAGACTTGCGTGTGTGACGTGCTTGATTGTTCGCTCGCCAGGCAGCTTGTCATAGCTAGTAGGCGAGAGTTTGGCGCCTACACGGCCGATGAAGCGGTCCTCGTAGTCGACAGCGAGTTCAAAGTTGGTGCGTGGAACTGTATTGTGGTCCCGGATGTTGTCTAGTACAAGCTGACGTGCTTGCTCCTTGGTGCGAGGCGGCCAGTCCTGATACCTTGCGTTCTCCTCGTTGGATTCCAGCTCAAAGTAGCCGTCCACATCTTTCGTTTCGAACTCTCTCAGCAGTAGTCGCTCGGTTTTCATAGCGCCGAACCTCTCGCCCTTTGCATTCGCCTTCTCGATTGCTGCTAACTCCTGCTTGCTTAATGTTCCTGCCGCTCTTAGAATCTTCTGGATGATCACGCCTTTCGCTTCGAGGTAGTCGATGATGTTCGTGTTCTTTGCGGCAAGCCCCAGTTTCACGTGCGCATATTCGTCACGCAATGCCTTATCGCGACGCAAGGTGTCGCGCAAGCCAAGATGGTTCCGCGTTTGCGCCACGCCATCAACGCATACGTAGACGTTGTGGCGCGTGAACTGATTCGGGTCCTTGAAGACATGGCGATCAATGATACCGAGCTCTCCCAAATAGTCGAATTTCCCATTCTCGATAAGAGCGTCGATTGCCGGCTGCACATTCTCGCGAGTGACGATGATGTCAACCTAGGAAGATATCAGCCTGAGAGCACTTAGTCCTGCTGTTCACCGCCTTACATCGATAATAGGCTTGGCTGCAAGGCCGGGCACCGACGTGCTGCCTACATGCTCGATGGAAACATACGCAACGTCCTTGAGGAATTTTTCCAGCTCAGTCTTGATCGTCTGAAAATGCTGTGGCCACTCCGGATTATACTGCTCTACGATGACAGACATGTCGTTGATTTGTTAGAAGGTGGCAGGTGAAGTGTGAAATGAATGCTGCCCAAATTGTGAGGTTTAAAATAGATGAAAGTCGGCTGCACCTGCCGTCCCAATCAACGTCGTGCTCGCTGACCTGCGCGCTGGACCTGCAGAGAGGTAGGACTGGTTACAACGGATTTAAAATAGCGGAGGAGATTGAGCAGAACAGACAGTATGAATCGGAAGGTTGTGGGTAAACAAACAGCCAAGTTGTCGCTTGCGCGTGCCGCTGCTCAATGCAGCACGGAGACGATAACCCCGCCCTTTTGATTGCAGCTCAGCCCTTCGACACATTCCACGCGCGAATGCTTATCACGCTCCTCTGTTCTTCATTTTGGTGGGTACTGCATCTTTTTAGTGGTGCATGTTCGTAACAGGATCCGAGCGAAACGATCTCCGTCTTGTGGTGGGCTATTACGATACCGAACGCCAAGCGAAAGCCAGCGGCAGCAGTAGGACGTCGAACTGCAAATCTTTGGACTAAACTTCTCCAAACTTCCTAGAGAAAGGTTTCATTTCCTAGACTAGGTTTCTAGCTCACCCTGCTCGGCCATCAGGATCATATAAGACTGGATCTCGACTCCATGTCCTTCTATTCTTGGCGCGCTTCTCCCTAGTGCACCTTGTTTCATGACAGATCACTCTTAGATTACATGTCAAATGATCTTCTCGAGAAGAAAATATCGAGTACTTGTCCAGCTAACCGCAATGCCGGGATATCAGAAGGCGAAGAGGCTGCTTAGAGTAGTGGCCACGGGACGTAGAGGTCGCTTTGTGACTAAAGTCAAGTTCGGAGCGATTGGGATTGCTGATCCGAGGGCGGCGCGAGGGCTTAGTGCTCTGGTTTGGTGCGACTTGGGCGTGCGATGTAGAGTGATGACCGGATATGCATCAGAGCTTGATGTTGTTCACTCTTCTTCGCTCTCTTCGCTGCTGTCTCCACCCGCAAGCCCCTCCATCATCATCTTCTCAAGATCATCTTCGTCTTCCTCGAGTGCCACACCAGCCGCACTAACCTTCCTCTCATGGCCAGTCGTTCCCTGTCTTGCCGGCGGTCCAATATCCATAGGCTCGATGTCTCTGTTATTATCCTCCTCTTCGTCCTCGTCTTCGCCTTCAGCATCCTCGCCGCCGAGGTCACCAAAGTCAATTTCATCTTGCGCGCTACGGCTGTTACGTGATGCAAATGCGCCCAAATTCGGTGAGCCAGCGGCGCTGCTTGTGGCGCTGGCGAGAGATATGGGCCCGTTTGAGGGGGATCTGAGATAGCCGCCGACCCCAAGATTTTGTCCCAACCCGAGAGATGCTAGGGCACCATTTCGACGCGGGGGACGCGCATCAGGGACCTCAATTTCCAGACCACCATCGTCGTCTGACTCGCCTTCCGCGTCTTCGTTCTCGTTATCAGATGGCTGACCGTGTACGGGTGAGGGTGAGCGATGTGTATGCGCAGGAGGTGATGACGTGACTTGGCCATCCGCGTCCATATCAGAGTCATCTGAGGAATCGACGAGCTCTTTGGACTTGATCTTAGAAGCTGGTGGCGCGGCAGCCTTGCCTTTCGTCTTGGGCACGTTATCGGTTGCACGGTGATCGATGCGGACTTTAGGCGGTGGTTCTGCTTTCCTAGGCTTTGAGACCATGGGATTCGGTGTTACAGTCTTGCGCTTCTTAGGTATCGCGTCCGTAGCTTTGGGTTTGGATGCTGGAGCGGCTGTTGGTCTGCGGGCGCCAAACTGTGGTGTATTCGCTGCACTCCCTGTGCCAGTCCGATAGTCCGGAGAAGACGCGAAGTGGTACTCGGACTCATCGCCACGTTTTTCCTTCTCCTTGCTCAAGAAGTGCCGGAAGTCGTAGGGGTTGTCAGCCTCGGGGTCCCCAGTTTCATCGTCTCCCGCCGCTTCGCCAAATAGATCCTCATCTTCATCCTTGTCCTGAGAACTACCCTCCTTCAGCTTCTTTGGATATATCTTCGGGTGCTGTGAGGAGACGTCTTTGTTGTTCTTCGAGGCAAGATTGAAGGTGTAACTGCTCGACAATGGCTCCAACGTCGCTTGTTGTGTAGCAGTATCGAAGAGAATGACATACGACTTCTTAGGTGCCGACTTCTTCCCAGTGAAGGTAAAGATGTCTTTCTCGCCTGAGCTGTGCGTGTCCTCGAGTTTCAGATTGTATGTGCTGGTGGAGGAGGACGTGAGCTTCGTGGCGCGCGTCTCGGAGGTCTGCCGGGGCTTGTGGTTGTCTGAGCGTGACATTAGCTAGCTGAAGAGACATGGGATGGTGGGAGCGAAGCTCACACTTCACACTGCTATAATTGCCCCGCGACGTGTCGTCCTTCGCTATGCGATCGCTAATGTGCAGGCTGAAGTGTGCCTTCTTGTGAGGCTCGACCCGGCTTTCGACCATCGGGGACGCCATCGCGCTCTACTGGAGCCGGGTCTGCTAAAACAGTTGTGAGAATGTGCGGAAAGAAAGATAGAAGAGCGAAGCTGCGAAGAGGGAAGGGAAAAGCGCCTAGGAGTCTGTCAAAGACGATCGTTTGCTGCGTCCAACGGCTGATGTTCCATGTCGGCATTGCTCATCCGACCCGTCTCGAATGGGATGCTCCGCTCCTTCCCGCCGCTATGCAGGGGTTACACCCCACACTACCAAATCTAGCCCTCCTTTCCTCGACAATTACCTCGACTCTGGTCCGCAGAACAGATTAGACCCATTCGCACTACCTATTCAGGTAGACTCTGAAGGGCCCTGGTTGAGGATGTCAAGGAAGAGTCCGGACCTAGACGCCATGCTTGTTTCCGCTGTCAACACCACGAATATGTACGCCTTTTATGTCAATAGAACGTCCCGCGATGGGATCGAACAGTGTCCGCAGTCGCTATGGTCACGGCACTTTGCTTGCGGAACCGTGTTAGCCCCAAGATCGAGCAGAGGTCATCCTCGTCCGTCAGAAACTACCGATTAGGAATGATGCTAAGCCGCTTTTCTTCAATGGCCTTCGCCCTCAACCAAGACACAAGAGTACAGTCAAGCTAAATTATGAGATAGATAATAAGACAAGCGTCGACATGGTCCCAAGCACCATGCGGACGCCTTTAAAACTCTGTGCCATGTTCTTAAAAGAGCGCGTCGTTCTGGTGGGGTCGCACTTCTTGGGCAACGAAAGTGACCCTTTCGTGCAGAAGAGGACGTAGAAACAGCGTGCAAGAACATGGGGATAACAAAATGATGACCAGCCGGAAATACCATACGGTACCTGAAAAGGAACAAAAAGTCCTTGCCGTGGTGGCCTTAAGCAGACTACGTCTTTGAGGATCTTGCTAACTCTCCTTCAATTTTACCCCACAGCTGTGAGTCCCCCCAACCGCTAATTAACGCCACTAAATAACTCTCCGACCCTGAAATGCATCACACGTTTCAAACATTCCGTCTAGAGGACCAACGGGGATCTCTTCGCACTTCACAGTGACATTCACGCCGGTACCGCTCAAGACATGGAGCTGTGTAAGTTCTTATCAGGGACCAGAAGAAGCATAGTTGCCCATGCCCACATGCGTGGTACTCGCTCCTAAGCCAGCGACTTCCAGGATGGATTGACGAGGCTGGTTTTTCCAGATGTTTCGACAGGCGCCATGTTCCTTTGTGCCGTTCTGAAGCCAAGCCCGAGGCTGTGGTCAGTAGTAGAGAATAGGTATATGTATACGATGATGCAGTGTTGGGGGTTTCTACATCTCGAAGACATCCTCACGAGTTGATCTCTCTTTTCCAGTCACTCCTTGGTTCGACATTCGTTTCTACGGCCTTGACGGCGTCCATTAGTTTCTTTTCGACTACTACTAGTAGCACCGGTCTGCACTTCCACCTACAACCTGACAATAACTAACCGGACTTCATTCGCTGCCATGCTTCGATCAACATTACTTGTGTTGGACTTTACTGCCCTTGCCTCAGCTCATACCGCAGCATGGGCACAGGGCATGTACTGCCGCAACGGCACCGATCCCAACGTAGACAATGCGAATAACGACATGCCCATCGGTCCGCTGTACAACCATAAAAAGGAAGATTGGTGGTTCCAACACCACCGCGGCTGTGATGCCGCCCCTCCAAAAGCGGGTGAATTTCTCGAGCTCCCAGCGAACGGCGACTTCACTGTCGAGCTTGCGCACAACCGCGCGTTCACCACACTCTCCTATAATGGAAAGTCCGTATCAGACTGGCCCGATGGCAAGCAGCACCCTGAAGACTGGAATGGCTGGGGTACTGACGGCGTACGTGCTGTGTGCCTGAAAGAGGACGGCGCGCTCCATACGTGGAATCAGAGTTGGGCTGCTGGAACGGCGTTTGCTATCAGCTATCAGTCGGACATTAAGGATGTGACGATGGAGAACCTGGTAGTTTTCTCTACACTCTACCATACCCCCTGGAAGAGGCTGGCGACGTATCAAGTCCCCGATCTACCGGCGTGTCCTGAGGGTGGATGTACATGCGCCTGGCTTTGGATCCCGAACGCGTGTGGACAAGCGAACATGTACGTGGTCCCTCTTTCCATCCCAATTCCATCTTTCCTCTTCGTGGTTACTTTCTTTCGCGGAACCATAAGGCCCGTGAGTTCAGTCCAGCTAACGATCAATCAGGTACATGCAAGGTTTCAAATGCAACGTTACCAATGCTTCCCCCACAGCAGCTCCACTGGCAAAAGCTCAGGCGCCCGTCTACTGCGAGAACGAGCCCGACAAGTGTGTCAAACGAGCCAAGCAGATGCTCGTCTGGCAACAGGCTACAGGAGACAACATCAAGACCGAGCCCGGACTCACGCCAAACTACAACCAAAAGTGTGGATGGAAGGAGGGTGCGCAGACAGACATCTTTGAGAAGGTGGTGAAGCATGTGGCTTCGACGTCTGCATCTCCCTCGACGGCTGCATCTCTCTCGATGTCAACGTCAACATTACTTGTTGCTCCTCCTGCCTCTTACTCGGAATTCTTTTCGGCTGCGCCTTACCAGACATCAACATCGATGAATGCTCCTCCTGCTTCGTATTCAGAGTTCTTTTCAGCTGCACCCTATCAGACGATGTCGACTCCGGTTATCGCTCCTCCGGCTTCTTATTCGGAGTTCGTCTCAGCTGCTCCGTACTCGACACCTGCTGGTGGGTCAAGCGCTCCGACGTTGGTCACACTTGTATCCTCAATGCCCAGTGTGTTGTCTACATCAACGCCGGTTGGGTCACCTAATAACACAGCTTCGGCAATTTCGTCCAGCAAGATGCCGTGTACGCATGCTGTTTCCGCTGATGCAACACCTTCGAGGATAGCTTATGCTGCGAAGCCGACCAAGTCGTGCTCTAGAAGGCGACCGTGGCGTAGGTGCTAGATACCGTTCAGATAGTTTGACAGGACATCATTTCTTCGCTTCTTTACCTGCTCTTTTGTAGCAGACTTTTGACTCTTCATTTCTCCATGCTGTATTTACTACCTTCTTCCCCAATCGCGGGGCATCAAATCCGGAAACTAGTCTTTGTGCCGGCTTTTACTCTGAGAACTCTGAGCCTCCTCAAAACGGTGTACGAATGTCTACTTTCTTCTGAAACATTTGCTGCAAGAAGTCCAACCAATTATACCATTATTCCTCCTACACGCGAAACAATTACGTCGTCTCCCTCTTTCATAATCAGCCTTTTCAGGACTGGTGGAACACAAAGATGCGGATTATCAAATTTCCCATGTTGAGGCTCCCTAGCCACACTAAGCGTATCAAGCGCCACCCTTGCCTTGCTTTAATCTTGGTGAAGGGCGGGCCTAAATTCAAACTGGCCAATCCAACCACCAACATGCCGCGGTGACTAGAGCCGATACGTGATGGGGCAGGAAGCACGGCTCCACATGTGCTCCTTGCACCTGTCAAGTTTGCTGTTATCTCGCTCGAACCGGATGGTGATGGCGTACTTTTTGTCAATCGCCGGCCAAATGGTCGCGGCTAGATGAGCCGGGATGCCAAAATGTGCATGATGGGATGGAGCTTTCCCAAAGCGCGCCGTTGATCTCGCTTCCCGGGCTTGGAAGGCTTGTTCGTGGGTCGTACTCTTGTTTGTCGCGTTGTCCCATCCCACGTCCTTTCTTTTCTCGATTCACTCCTGTGCTCGCAGTCGGCCATTTCACGGCTACCGTCGCTCGTTCCCCCGGTTCGATATCGTTTGAGGTTTTTGAGGTTGCCCGGTTGAATTGTGTGCGTGCGTTTGCGGAAGCATCGACTTATCTATCGACTTTAATTCTCCCCAATTGCCCTTTCGCCAATTCTGCAATCGCAGTCAACTCGCCAGTCGTCGATCAACCACCACCACCATGGTCTACACGCGCTCGCTGCTGTTGGGCGCTCTAGCGGGCTTGAGCGCCGTCAACGCGATCCCGACCATTGAGGTCAAGGGAAGCAAGTTCTTTACCAGCGACGGCGACCAATTCTACGTCAAGGGTAAACACCTCCCATGCTCTTCCCCCCTTCCACAATCCTTGTCTCCCACTATCTATCCCAACACTCGGAGTCTCAATTGGAGAACACGAATCTGACATATACCACAGGCATCGCGTACCAGCTTGTTCCCGATGACCCACTGATCGACGCCACGCAATGCGGTCTCGACGCTTCGCTCATGAAGACCATTGGCACCAATTCGATTCGCGTCTACCATGTTGATCCTGAGGGCGATCATAAGGATTGCATGAAGGCTTTTGCGGATGCAGGAAGTACGTACACATTCTCACAATGACAGCGCTCGAGGCATTTCCAAGGCTCGGGGCTCCCTGTAGAAGACCTTTGCTAACGATTCGCTACGTATAGTCTACCTCTGGCTCGACCTCGATACCTTCAACTCGCAAATCGAGCAAGTTAACACCCATTGGAATGAGACCCAGCGCGATGCTTTCGCCAAAGTCCTGGACGAATTCCAACAGTTCGACAACTTGGCTGGTGTCTTCGTCGGCAACGAAGTCCTGACTACACGTAAGTTTAACTAACCTTCGCAAGCCTTACACAATTGTCCATTGTGACTGACAGCTATCCTATAGCCAACGGCTCCGTAGCAGCACCGTACGTCAAAGCCGCCGCGCGCGACCTGAAAGCCCACCGCACCTCCAAGGGATACCGCAACATCCCCATCGGCTACTCCGCCGCGGACATCGCCTCGCTGCGCCCAATGCTGCAGAACTACCTCGCATGCGGCGGCAACGCGTCCGAGACCGTCGACTTCTTCAGCCTGAACGCGTACTCCTGGTGCGGCGGCAGCACGTACGAGCAATCCGGATACAACATCCTCGAGAAGAACTCGACCGATCTGCACATCCCCATCTTCATGTCCGAGACGGGCTGCAACACGGTGCGCCCCCGCGACTTCAAGGACCAGGAGGCCCTCTTCGGCGAGATGGCGGATACCTGGTCTGGCAGCATCATCTACGAGTGGATCGAGGAGGCGAACAACTACGGCCTCATCAGTTACGGCCAGAAAGTGGACCCCGCGAGCCCCAGCGCGCCGCCCGATGGCTTCCCCCGCTCTGGTACCCCGACGCCCATCTCCCCTGACTTCCCTAACCTCAGCGCGGTCTGGAAGACGCTGAGCCCCTCGGGCGTCAAGGCGAGCGAGTACAACCCTACTAACAAGCCTGTTGCTTGTCCGGATTTCACCAGCGGTGCCTGGGAAGTCAATCCTACGTCTGCGCTGCCTACGTTGGGCCAGGTGTACAACGCACAGGCGACGGGCAGCTCAGGATCTGGATCTGGGTCCTCACCTAGTGGTTCAGGGACTGGTGCTGCCTCCTCGCCGACTGCATCGCCCGGCGCCGCTTCTGACAGCCTCAGCAGGGACATGAAGGGTGTGGGCGCTGCGTTGGCTGGATTGATGGCTGTGTTCGCGTGGTTGTAAGGGATGCGAACCGCTTCAGGCTACCGTATGAGTTGATGCCGAAGGAAAGGTTACACGTACCTACGATACGTGGGTCTCCGTCTAATGTGGCTGAAGAGTCAGGAAGGGCGTGGATGTATGTATATGGATATGTGTGGGAGTTTAATGGAGGATAAATAGGACCAGTATATACCCAGGGCGTCTTATGTATGGTAATGGCTGCAAGGAGATTCAAGACTGAACGTTAGTTTAAAGGCAAGCACGTCAAGGCAGAGTAGTAATGGCGAAGATTGTATTGAAGGACTGGAATGTCAATTAAGTACAATCCGATCGCTAGCACAGGGCTTTCCCCCACAAATGTGGATATCTTTCCCTCGTAAGCGCATAGCATTGATCATGTTCCTTCAACACGTCCTTTCCACAAAAGATGTCTTTTTGAACTTGGTCAAATGGTCTCATATTTCCTTTTCCGATCCTTGCTCCTACTCCGACATGCCGAGATGGTTGTCAATGACAGGGTATGAAAGAGAAGAAAGACTGATGAAGATGCTCAAGACGCCTACCACTGGGTAGTGGTAGCAGGTGCGGCAGCAGTCTCAGCACCCCAGCCCTCGTTGCCGGTCTGCTGGTCGCCAGACGCAGCCCAATCAGTCGCATCCGCATCCCAGCTGGCACCTGGCTGCGCAGCCTGGCTGGTGAAGGCACCGGCAGACGCGCCAGAGACCTCCCACTCGCTGGTGAAGCCAGCCTCGACGGCAGCCGGGCCAACCTCGTCGGCACCGGGAACCTTGGCCTCCTCGACGCCAGCGCTGTCCTTGTTCTCCTCCGCCTCAGGGTCGCGGTAGAAGTACAAATCGGTCATGACGTCCCACTCGGTCTCGCGGGAAGCGAGGGTGCCGCGCAGGCGGAGGACCTCACGGGCAAGCATCCACCAGATGAGACCGATGGCGTGGCGACCCTTGTTGTTGGTGGGGATGGCAACATCGACGTACTCGGTGGGAGAGTCGCCGTCGCAGAGGGCCTAGTATATTAGGTCAATTCCTGTTCTGACCAATCGATACCTTCTTGTGTAAGGGAATACTCACAATGACGGGGATGTTGACGTAGGAAGCCTCCTTGATGGCCTGGGCGTCGGTGCGCGGGTCGGTAACGATGATCAAGCGCGGCTCCTTGAACGAGCGGGTGATGTAGTTGGTGAAGTTACCGGGGGTGAAGCGACCAGCGATGGCGACGGCGCCGGTGTGGGCGGCGAACTTGAGGACGGCACGCTGACCGTAGGGACGAGCGGAGATGACGCAAACTGATTACTGTGTTAGTTACAATTTTTATATGCAAGCCGTATGGCCAATGTCAAGGTGGTGTTTTTGCAGCATTTGTGTAAGGTTGAACGTACTGTCGGCCGGGTTGTCAATGGCGACAATGATACGCGCAGCAAGCACGATCTTCTCCCACGTCTTGCCAACGTTGATAACATTGACACCGTCGGGCCTGGTCTTCCACAGGTAGGGCTCCATGTGCACCTGGAGGTTCTTTGCGCCGAGATGGCACTGGGCAGCGAGGAGCATCTCGATGTCCTGCTGGGTGGGGTTGAAGATGGCGGGAAGGTTGCTGGGAGCCATCTTGTCGGATTGGCGCTGCAGAAGCTGGTCGGTATGAAGAAGAAGTGAGGTGTCGTGAACTTTTCGATATGAGGGGACGAACGAATATTGATCGTGGTGGGATCTAACTAACCCGGTTGTGGTTAGCGTTAGATTTGCCTCGGCGGCGGCGAAACCCAACGCCGTACTTGGAGTCGCAAAAGATTCGAGCATCGGCCGCATTGCGTTGTTCAGCCATCAATGCCGCCTCGAATACCAATATTGTCGTGCCTTCGGGCGACGACGTGTAAGTCCACCATATCTACCTTCCGGTCTCACAACTCATCGCAGCGCAGCATCGTCCGTTCCACATCAATTCGCTCTCCCTATTCGACCGTTTACCTCGACTGCCCTCCTTCAAGGCAGGACCCTCGAAAAGTCGCAGAAGAACCGCATCTCCCGTGACCCCTACCTTGTCGCGCAACGCAATCGCAAGAAAGCAGCCAATCTCACCCGCCGGGCTGAGCTCGAAGAAGGCCGAGTGGCTAGTCTGGGCGACCCCGTCCGCGGTGTATCTACACCTTTTATTCAATCATTCGACTCTGGAAAACCGGTGACCTACGAGGAGGGGAAGAAGGTCCCTAAAGATAGTTTGCATCTCAACTACGCTTTCGATCCGAAGATTGTAGAGAAGCAATTGAAGAGGAGCGAGAAGCTAGCTGTACCACTTAGTGAGATTGGAAAGCAAGCTACTGCCGGACCCTATCAATGGAGCGACTCTCTACAATACGGAAAGGCGAAGGAAGCCGAGAAGGGCGCCGACGAGATTCAGGAGCAGAACAAAAAGGACCATGCGCGTGCCGCAGAAGCCATTGCCCGTATCACAGCTCTCGAGAACGGCTCGAGCAAAGACCGGATGCGTGTCAACATCACACGATGCGTCGAGACATTCGGTCGCCACAACACAGATAGGATATTCCCACCTAAAGCACCCGGCATGAGGAACGTACAAGGTACGGAAGTGCACCCAATCCGCCCGGAGACGAACATCGCCGCAACGAACAAGCGCATAGGACCAGACACTGGATCGTCGGAAGTGCAGATCGCGATTCTTACCGCGAAGATCAAGACAGTTGCAGATTTTTTGGCGACACGAGGAAAGGGTGACAAGCACAATAAGCGGAACTTGAGGCTGTTGGTGCACAGGCGCCAGAAGCTATTGCAGTATCTGAGGAGGAAGGAGCGGGGTGGCCCGAGGTGGCAGCATTGTATTGAGACTCTGGGATTGACCGAGGGCACCTGGAGGGGCGAGATCTCGTTGTAAGAATACGTTGGACATCACCAATCAAGTAAAGACGCATCTGGCATGGCGAAACATGTATTGTGCATTTGTATATTACGGCAGCTGTAAGAGCATTGCATTGGATCCAAAGATATATTGTTCAAGTTGATTGGTGGGTGATGGACGAGGTCGTTCTTTCCAACACTAGGAACTGCTGACTATTGACCTGCTTTCGGCAGCGACCGCCAGGAACATTTTCATTTAGTCAACGACAATAATACATATTCACCATAGCAAAACATATGCAACCACGTCGCTGCATGCTGGTTCCTGGCTGGGGTTGAGGGGGTTAAGGTAAGGCCATGCGTTCAAATATGCACGACCTCACTGAATACGGATACAGCAATTTGATGACAATCCTGGTCAGCCACTTTCCATGCCACCTACACAGAAGGGGTTATCAGTCTGAACTTCCTGAAGAGAAGCAGCGTATCAAACTCATGGCCGCCGTTGTAAACGCTATGGATACAACGACGAAGCCAGCCGCCTTCGTTTCTGGCTATTCGGCTACTGAATCTATTATCCTCAGTCCTATCCGAGAAATCGGCCCACTATGGTCTCGACCAACCTGCACAAGTGCACCTCAATATGTCCACGTGCAGCTGTAAGTTTCGCTTGGGTCTGCCGGTGCACACGTCACATGGTTTCCCGTTCACCGAAGCATGCATTATAGGCTTGCGCCGAGCTGACACCCAAGGCGAGACTTACGGTACAATCTAGTCCCACTGCCAAGATCGCAACATATTCACGGCACATGTTCGAAGAGAGGGAGAGCCCATTCAAGAGTCGAGAGACAACTAGGCGATACGCGCTGTTCATAGCCATAGAAAAGTTATGACCATACGCGAAGACGTGACTGACTACCAATAGATGATTGGTAGCATCCACTATGGGGTAGCCGTATGTCCTCCATCGTATGCACTGCAGGAGCAGCCTCGCCGATGCTGGTAGCGAAGATTATATCGTTTTCGGCATAATCGACTGATGCGCCCAGGGGTTTTCTTCAGCTGTCCAATCTCCACAAGCGAATGCCAAAATTCCCCTGCATCTATCCCGCGTTTAGATCGACGAGGCTCATGGTGGCTTGATCGTGTCGGGCGCTACGACTGGGCCAGATCCTTTCGCTTAGCCCGATTTCCCTGCTTCGGCCCAAAAGGGTAGGGCTAGTGAACCAAGAACCTCAGCCACGGAGCTTCCCTAACTGTATCCAGTCGAGTAAAGCATCTTGGGGCTTGCATTCAAGTGTGTTGTACAGGGGGTCAGGCAGCCTCATGTCAACCATACAAGCAGGCCCTGTCAAGTACATCGAGACCCAGTACGAAGAAGACGACATGAAGAGGCATTTAAGAGCAACAGCCGCGCCGGTCATGGAGCGATTTTTCAGCGCTATCGTTCCCATCTGCGGTTTGCAGTTGCCTGTCGATCTTGTTCCATTTTTATACACGCTCATTAAGTCACCATGAGGATTTCTTTTCTCGTTTCGGCGCTCGCCGTGTTTTCTACGGCTGTTGCCCAGTTCGACCCCGAGCAGTGTGGCCCTCAAGCGGGTAATCAGAAATGTAGCGGTACCAAGTGCTGCAGTCAGTATGGTTGGTGCGGTACAACTGATGCATACTGCCGTTCAAACTTGGTACGTCTAACACGGTCGTTCGCGGTGTCCACTTGACTTACCACTCACATCGTATAGGGCTGCCAATCTGGCTTCGGTACTTGCAAGGGCACTTCATCCTCATCGGTTTCCGCAGAAAGAGCTTCATCTACTCTGTCTGCACCGGTTGGTACCTCTACGGACAAGTGTGGACCGAAGAACAATGGCCTTATCTGCGCTTCGGGATACTGCTGCTCAAGCTACGGTTATTGTGGAAAGACATCGGCATACTGTTCGACTGGATGTCAGTCAGGGTTTGGTTCTTGCTCTGCTGGCTCTAGCCCATCGTCATCGGTACCTGGCAGAAGTAGCACGCTTCTTTCATCTACACGATCGGCTACCCCCTCAGCCTCCTCGGCACCCGTTTCAAGCAATGGTCGTTGTGGATCGAGGTTCGGTGGACAAATTTGCCAAGGGTCGTCCTATGGGAATTGCTGCTCTCAGTATAACTATGTGAGTTTGCCCTTCTACCAGATCGATTACAAAGACTGACATCCTCTAGTGTGGCTCCACCACGGATCACTGCAAAATTGGATGTCAATCTGGCTTTGGTACATGCTCCGGAGTTAGCAGCTCATCTTCTCTTGCTCAATCGTCAAGCACAAGCCGAAGTGCTTCGAGCAGCCCTGTGAGCCGCGCTGGTTCTAGCAGAGTCGGCAGTTCTTCAGCTTCTTCCCAAGCTAGCTCCAGTACGCCAGTCCGTGGGGATACGACCACTTCGCAGTCAGCTAGCCGATCCACATCTTCGAGCAACACTCCCAGCGCTTCAGGCTCAGTCATCAGCAGCTCGCCTTCGCTCAGTAGTACGCAAGGCGCCTCATCGGCCTCAGCCTCTTCCTCGTCAAGCCCAAGCCGAAGCCCCTCCGCCTCGAGCCTGTCTCGCTCATCTAGCGCATCGCCTTCATCAACTATATCGCGTTCGTCTTCTACTCGGTCATCGACCATGTCGCGTTCGTCGACTGTTCGCTCGTCGACTGCTCGTTCGTCGACTGCTCGTTCTTCAACTGTTCGTTCGTCAACCGCCCATTCATCCACTGCTCGTTCATCGACCGCATCGCGTTCATCGACTCCTTCCCGCTCTTCAACACCTTCCCGCTCTTCAACACCTTCTCGCTCATCAACACCTTCGCGTTCAGCCACTCCTTCTCTTTCCCCGACTCCTTCCCTCTCAGCTTCAGTCTCGATCCCATCTAGTGCAAGCCCGAGCCCTTCCAGCTCCAGCTCAGATGTACCGGTAATCTCCTTCAATCCCAAGGTTATCCCCCCGAATACTGTGACTTTCTCCACACCAAGTCCCTCGGCATCATCGACACCCCCTCCACCAGGATTCCAAAGCGATCCCCTCACGGATCCAGAAGCTGTCACCATTGAGAAGACCAACAACATCCAGGACTCTGTCATCAATGACCCAAGTAGTGCTCCTCCTGGCAGCAGCGGCAGTTACTTGAACCTTGTCACTACCGACGGCAGTGGTGCCTCCTTGACTGTGAGCACGCAACCTACGGTGCAATCTGGAACGAGCTATACTGTGAGTGTGTGGCTCAAGTCTCTCACTGCTGGAAGCCGATGCTCAGTCGACATTGTCATCGGCTCAGAGACAATTGGCACTAGCGGCAACAACATTCCTACGGAATGGAGAGAGTATACTGCATCTTACTTGGCATCAGGTGCTACGTCACCAAAGTTGTCGTTGGTCGTCACATGTCCCGCTGCCACTGCTCCGCGACTTCGTTTCAAACGTCAGGATGGCTCCGGTCTAGCTATGGGTGAATTGAGTATGGAACCGGCCTCGGTCCTGGTCTCCAGTTCTGTGCCTATTAGTGTCCCTACTACATCCAGCGCAACTCCAATTTCCACCTCGGAGACTCCATCGGCGGCTGTCAGCTCCTCCCTAGCTTCGTCTGCATCCTTGACCCCAAGTTCCAACTCTGAGGTCGCGCAGTCTTCCACTCCTATCGCAAGCTCTGAGGCCATTCCATCTTCGACTCCTGCCGCAAGTTCTGAGATTACTCCGAATTCCACGCCTGCCACAAGCTCTGAGGCTGCCCCGTCTTCTACTCCTGCCACAAGCTCTGTGTTCTCGGCCTCTTCCACTACCGCATCGGAACCATCATCAACTCTCTTCTCGAGCATTGTATCTTCACCTACAGGCAGCATCCCAGTCACGACCCTGCCTCCATCATCAACGGTTCCCACTCCGTCCGGATGCACCCCTACCATTATTGATCCCGGTTTCAATAACTTCTCTATCCCCCCAGATTCTGTGCCATCCCAAGGCTACGGGACTTCAGATGACTGGAGCTACACAAGAGATTACTACACAGGCGAGAACGAGAAGTTCTGGGCAAATGCCGGCTTTGGTCCCGTCTACGAAGGTAGCAATGTCTATACTGTCTTCACGAGCAACACCGCGGACACATTTTACGACATCAAATACAAGCATCCGCTTTCACTTTGCGCCGGTGTCTCGTATGATGTCTCGGCCTATTTGCGTCAACATCGTAAAAACTCGGTATACTCAGAGGGCTGCAGAGTTACAGCCTTCCTAAACGGGCAGCAAGCTTTCAGCGACCGCATTGGATGGTTCGACCATGACTACCGCTATGTCCATGGGCTCATCACCCCTTCGGTCTCTGTGACGAATGCGGAGCTTTACTTCCGTGTCACTTGCCTTGCTCCGCAAAACCCAGGATCCTCCGCCCCTCGTGGTATCAAAATCGATCAGGTGGCCGTCCTCCCCTCGTCTGACTGGTCGCTCCCCGCGGATGCAGCCATCCCCACAAGGGTCACTTCAGTACGCGACGATGTTACCACCACACAAATCTTCCCTTTCCAAACTCCCTGTCAACCCACCGATATCTGGCCGGCAAGAAAAGGCTGCGTGCTATACGATGAGCAGATCCAGGATCCTGGCTTCGAAGTCTGCTCTTGGAGCCACTGGAGTTACCTAGAAGCTGGTAATTCCGCAAATTATGACCTCAGTACCACACCTTTGGATACAACGCTTACCGCCATTGTCACCGACGAGAAACGCTCTGGCGATAGTAGTTTGCGCGTTGTGTTCCAAAGCGGAGGTGGCGCAATCGGTGTATATCCCGAGTATATTCCCCCTTGTGTTGAGCGTTCGTACGTCTTCTCGTTCTGGGCAAAGCAGGCCACTGATGCTGTTTGCACTGTTTCGTTATACTGGCGCGGTGTCAATATGGGGACTATGACACCGCCGACAAATTCATGGGGCAAGTTTGAGGGACGGAAGGATATTAGTCCTGTGGTTGCGGGTGATCAATCTAACAATGGACAAGCAGAGTTGAGAGTCAGCTGTACAAGTGGCGGGTTGGAGAGTTCGGTGTTCCTCGATGATGTCAGCTTCCAGCAGGTGCCATATCTGTCTTAGATTGTGCTGCATTACGATGGTTCAGGATTTCATGTGCCATTGCTATTAGACATGTTAGCCTTCATGACGCTCTTAGTTCATGGCGCTCTTAGAGAATCTAATATTTAATTATATGTTCATAAAGCTTCTCTCCCGTACCTCTGACTATCTTCATATGTTAGCTTCTGTCACTAAGAATCGCAAGAGCTCATAACGTACAGCCTTGCACGCTTCCATCCAGATTCCGGATTAGATATCCCAATTAGCCTGTCTCGAACCGGCTTCCACACAACCACTCGAAACTGCACAACCAACGACTCTACTAAGCCTCTCCCGTGTTTTCTTCCGTCTTCTTCTCCTTCGCCCTCTGTCTCTCCCTCTGTCTCCCCCACCACTCTCCTTCCAACATCCCCAACTCCAACCCATCCCACCACCTCCCCTCAAACCATAACGCCTCCCTCTCCCTCCCCTCCACCTTAAACCCCAACCTCTCATACAACCTCACCGCCCCTTCATTCCACTCAAACGCCCTAATCCTCACCCGATGCAGCCCCGCCCGCCGAAACGCATAGTCCAACGCCCACTCAATCGCCTCCCCACCATACCCCTTCCCCTGATACCTCGGCAGAATATCAATACCAATCTCCGTCCACCGGTGGTGCGTGAGATGTGGCGGTAGGGCGGAGAGGTGTATTTCGCCGATTGCAGTGCCGTACGAGGGGTCGACGACCTCGCCGGCGTGACGTCGTGTTTGCAACTCCTCGTCCCTGGGCGGGCCGGGATGGGGAAGCCAGATTATTGCGCCCAGGAGGCTTTCTTCTGCGGTTGATTTCAAGAATTTTTCTGCGTCGGCGGGGCTGGGGAGTTTTATGTTTGTTGCGTTGCTGTTTTGGTAGCCGCTTTGGTCGGCGTTTATGGCGTTGAAGACGGGGAGGTCGGTGGGTTGGCGGATTGCGCGGAAGGTGAGGCGCGCGGAGGAGAAGGGGGATTGTTGGGTCATCGTTGTATGTTCCGGTGGTTTTGTACTTGGGGTTGTGTGTTTCCGCATGTGCCCGTGATGTGGTTTTCCTGCTCTTCTTGATGGCTTTAGATCTGGAACGGATTTGGTTGATGTTGTGATGTTGTAATCGCGAGAACCAAAGTGATTATTAGAAAAGTGGTATTAGCTAGAGCGATTGCGCCCTTCTTTTGCCGCCCTTTTCTTGCTGTTGCGATGCTACTTTAATTGGGACGCTTGCCCTTAACCTACTTTGGTGAGTGTTAGGTAGTGTGCGATTTATGTGCAGATGACGCTAAGCTAGAGACGGAAGGTACACGAAATCATTGACTAAGGTCATGACTAAGCCACCGACTCGCACCCTCCAAATCTCATGAGTTCGTTCACAATTTGTAGAGCAACGTGGATTGTATGTTTAGGCTAAGTTTAAGAAACGGTGTTGCCGAAGCATCGTCCTTACTTATTACCCTTTCTTCCCACTTTCTCAAGGCAACCCATACTGCAATCCCTCCGAGCCCACATCCCTCATCCTAAGCGACGTCGCATTCGCTCTCCTTGCCGCAGTCTCATACAACTTCGTCGTCTCCTCTTTCCACATAGTTTCATTCATGCGAATAATTTGACGGTCATACGTCATCATACCATTTACCTCGCCCTCAACATCAGTAGTCTGCGTCCAGATACCACCGGAGCACGAGAACAGTTCGACCTGTTCGCGCAGTTGACGCAGTAGGTCCTGGCAACGGTAATTCCATGCCCACGTTGTATTCGTAAGCTCGTAGGATGTTTGGTTACTGAGGTCTTTGTACCAGGAACTGGGAGGTGTTAGTAGGGGTTCGATAATATTGTGAAGCTATCTAGGCTCTTGTAAACGAAGTAGTATACGTGTTATGAAATATGGGCTAGGAGGTACTCACTGGTTGAAATCGGCGTACATGCCAATCCCACCAAACTCGCCTTGCAGTCCAATACGTCTCGCATCGTACGCGAAGTCATATCCAGATCCCTGATTCGACCAGAATGGCGTTCCGCACTGCGGTGTAGAATAGTGATGATTATCATCAAAGTCACCCGCAGTGTGATCAGTCCAGCCGCTCGCAGCGTTGACCAGTCGCGTGGGATCGATAGACCGAACGAGATCCGCGAGCCTGAACTCAGGGAATGGAGGGCTTGTTGCCTGGCCCCATTCTTCGTTGTAGATAGTCCAAGCAAAGATACTTGGGTAGTTCTTCAGCTGCTCCACAAGTAGCCCTAGCTGCCTGTCGAACTCGGGCTGCGCCGTTGCGTTGATTCGAATGGTTCCGCATTGGTTTTCTGGATCGGGTAAATCTGGGCGCAGGGAAGGCATGTCTTGAATGACGAGCAATCCCAACTCATCACACGCCTTGTAGTACAGAGCTGGCTCGACTTTGATATGCTTCCGGAGTGCATTGTAGCCGTGACGCTTTAGTACCTGTAGGTCGTATGTCATAGCTTCTACGCTTGGGGCAGTGTAAATTCCGTCCGGCTATGGAAATGTTAGTAACGTTCCCAGTAGAAGGTGGAAAGTACCGACCCAGAACCCTTGATCTAAAGTACCAAAGGGGAAGATGAATTCCCCGTTAAGAAGTGGGCGCTGAATACCATTGATCACGCCCCTCGAAATGGTTCTGAATCCGGTATAGCTTCGGATGGTATCACTACCGAGTTTGATCGTAATGTTGTACAAATTCGGGTTATTTGGAGTCCATAGCCCTGGAGAATCTACAGTGAAGGTGAACGGGGCGCCACTGGTGCCCGTAGCTTTCCCCTTGACGTCCTCGGAGTTCTGCTCATGGATCGTGATTTCGTACGAAGAGCTAGAGTTGGTGCTGCTGTGGACGGTGACGTTAACTAGGCGTCGTTAGCTATAGAATGCGGCTTAGGGTGAATTTGACCTACCCTGTCCATTCATGTCGGCAACTAGATCCAGTTTGGCAATGTGCTCTGCTGGTGCTGACTCGAGGAAGACGGTCTGCCAAATGCCACTGCAGGGCGTGTACCAGATCATGCCGCCTCGGCTCAACGTTTGCTTTCCGATAGGTATCTGGATGTCGTCCAGATCCTACGGGTGCGAAGTTAGCCAAGTTTTGGTGCAACTAATAAAGAAGGCCTCACGTACCGTTGGATCGTAGACGTGGACAAGTCTGCGTTCGCAATCATCAGTTTCATAATCGAGAGCCCCTGATGTCACCAACTTACAGCTCATTCGCCCCGTCAGTTTTCAAATACGGGGTAACGTCGACACTGAACTCAAAATACCCGCCCCTATGAAACCCAGCGTTCTTGCCGTTAACGAAGATTGTCGCTTCATAGTCCACGGCGCCAAAGTTCAGAATAACACTGTCCCCGCTAGGCCAGGACGATGGCACCTCGAACGAAGTCTGATACCAGCTATAGATACGATTCTTTTCTGTGACACCTGCCTCGAAATCAGCAAGTATAGCCTGAAGGTTTCGCGGGAATTTACCTGATAGGGCACTTTCAAGACAAAACGGGACGAGAACCGGGGACTCTAGCGTCTCACCGAAAGGTGGGTTGCTTAATGTGGTATTATCCGTGTTTCGGTACCGCCATACACCGTTGAGATTCTTCCACGCAGATCGCTGCAGGCGCGGGCGCGGATACTCAGGCCACGGGTTTGTACCAACAGTGTCAGTCCATTGTGTCTTTAGAGGGGTGTTCCCGATTTTGTAGTCTGAATCGTTGCTACTTTGACGTGGGTTGAGTGTTCTAGCGCTCGCGGCAGACGTCAAAACCAGTGAGCTGGCTACGAGGCCAAGCGAGAGCCGCATATTGTTGAACGGAAGAGTTCTCGTTCAGTGTACCGAGAAGTGATTCGGAGATTAAAATATGGGAAAGACGACTTTTGAAGTGAGACATGATACTAGTATTTATGTATTATCAGCATATGACAGCATAGCCCCATGGCATCTGCTGGCTGCATAGGTACCATGCATACTAATTCTCTTGGCCTGGGGTCTAGCGGCGGCAAGTCTTAGTGGCTGCATGCCTTAGCGGACCACTACACTGATGAAGCTTCTCAATAGACATGTCGTGAATGTCATCTGTCGGCCCCGGCTGACCATTTGGCAAGCCAAGGCTGGAATGCTGGACAACTGCTGCAGGAACATGACTCTGGATGCCAGCGCGAACCTGAAGACAGGCGGTTCGGTAGTGCAAAAACGCTGGAGGTGCATATGGAGATGCGTAATGTCAGATGAGAAGGTACATGAGTGCCCTGATCAATGGTGATCAGCGTCTTGGCTGGCAGTAGTAGTAAGGGGGCCTGTCGAGACCCCGCACATTCCCGGTTCATCTCGTGCCGGACTGCATGTTGTTAGCACCGCGACCGTTGCGTAGGAACCGTCGGGGACACGACAGCCTATTCTGTTAGTGCGCGAATCCATCCAACGGGAGTTATGATTCTCTGGTATATTGATGCATGGCGATAAGGTCGTAGCATGATCTACGACGTTGTGTACAGCTAGTCGAGTGGTGAGGTATGACGCAAGCCGCTGGCAACGGGATAGCAGGAAGTATGTTAGTACTCTCTGTATATCTTCAATCACTTCAATAGTCACTGTTTCATATGTGTAAAGGTGTTAAAGCTGGTCAGGCTTATATATATGAATATGAAGTTTAATCCTTAAGACTATAGTTTCGTACTACAGTATAGCCTCAGATAACGGTACTTCTGGCTAGCTCGCCGCCAGAGTAGGAGGATGCCAGAATGGCGATGTTTTGAGAGCCAAGCATCGAGGCGTGCGGAGGGCGCTGATGGGTGGAGCTTCTTTCGATGCGGTGTGGGCGGGGCCATCCCCGCACTGCTAGATTAGGTTGTAGGGGCGTTTGGCGGTCCTCTTTCACGCGAAAAGAAGCGATGGATGCAGCTTTGAAGCACCTTCTCGAAAAGGTAATGAGCTCTGTGCGTACTGAAACCGTATTGCACATGGTCTCCTTCATTATCGTGACTATTAATTTAATATACGGCCTTGCTTCTCGCCGAGCGTGTCACAAGCCACGAAAAATGCGCAGTTTCCTTGGAGTATAAAGCCCGACAATGTCTTCGTGCGCTGTCGTTCATGTCTCAGCCGTGTGGCCTCCCGGTGCCGCTTTCCTTTCGCCCAGACTGCTATTTGCATGACGAAGGACGCCTTGGCGCAACCTTGTCAAGCATTTCGCTTCTTCCTTCGATGTCACCTTGTTGCCGTAGGCTGGGATCTAAGCGGTACACAAACGGCGGGGCAGAAAACCCCGCGATATCGCAGCACCGGAGGTGGATGTCTAGCTGTCCTCAGCAACCCACCATGCGACCAGTACCGGACGGGATACCTGATGTGGCCTAGCTACTTTAGGCCCCCAGGGAGTGGAGATGAGTTCTGCATGGGAAACTCAGGGTAGGAGAAGAAAAGGCTTACTCCACGGCTTCACTTTTTGAGCCGAAGAAGCCGGCCGAGACGGACTGCCGGGTGGGACTGCAAAAGTAGGTGATACGGGGGAATGCAATGTCCGTGGGGGAGTAGGAGGGCTTCCAGGTGGAATAGGCGCTTTCCTTGGTGATTCGTACGATGTATTGACATATGGAGGTGTAGGCTGCTCTAACGTCCTCATAGAAGCGCTATCGTCCTCCTCGATTCCAGCTAGAGTGGATCGATCCGAATAGGAGTTGAGTATCGAATTCACCCGCGTCGCAGATGATGTAGACAAGCGAATCGTACCCGCGTCCGAGCCCGAGCTCGAGGTCGAGCTCATCGTTGACATTGTCCGAAGAGATGCTATACTCGACGCTCTATCCGAATCAGAACGTGAGGATGCACCGATACCAGCATCGTGTTTGTGTGCGCCACAGTGGATATCTGGTATCGACGTGTAGTTGAAGAGGATGTCGAACAGTTTGTCGCGAACATCGCGTGCTGTGGGCCGAACGATAGGCGCTTTGCTCAGCATGCTTCGAATAAGGGTCAAGATATGGGGTATTGCGCGGAAAGCATCATCGTCATGCTCAAACGACGCTTTTTCCAAGATGTTCATCCAGGTGTCAATCTTATCAAGATTCGCGTGGAAGGATGAATCTGTGCGAGAATTCTTGCCACCAGTGTTGACTTTTGATTTCGTCGACCTATGCTTGACAAAGTCATGTGGCTTCTTTTTCAGCATAAAGGTAATGATCTCTAGGTAGACACAACCCAAGGAAAAGATGTCTGCCTTTTCGGTCTCGTGCACTCGCGAGCGTGGTTTGCGTACTGGCTTTGTTCTCTTGAACCCGAAATTGAACCCCGAGAAGTCTGTGGTCGGAGATTTCGTTAGCTTCTGACGCTGCGAGCCGTTGCTATTAGAAGATCCAGACGAGCTTTTGCTGATGATAGATGTGTGTCGAGTACTCGGGACGATGGGCGCAGCAGCACTACCGTTCACGTCAAATGGCTGCGCGGATGCGTGGGCTTCGGGTGCGCCATAAACGTAAGCATCCATTGGATCCGGCTTCTTGTCTTTCTGGAAAGTCTCCAAACTGCCAATATCACTAAACGCAATCGCGTTCTGCTCGTCGATGAGTATGTTGGTGGGTCGTATCCCAGAATGGCAGAAGCCGTTTTGGTGCAAGGTAGCGATGGCGTCGGCGAGACAATGAAGCCAGTTCAGGACCAACCACCGTCTGTCAGGTTTTGGCAGCTTCTGATACTGTGTCGGATTGCGATGATCGAAGAAAGTACGAAGAGTGTGGTGCCCTACAAAGTTTGTCACGATGTAGCCAACCCCCTTGGCAGTATATGAAGCCCACACAGGGGCAATGTGCTCATGCTCCACCATCCTTGCGCTTTCGACATCCATCATGAACTCCTCTTCAAAAGCATTTGGCGATTCAGAATTTCCAAGTGCGAATCTCCTACGAACATAAACCTCCCTAGGTCTTTTAGGCAAGTGCACGCGCGACCAATTCTGCAGGTTCACCGCTACGGGAAGATTCATTACATGCTCCAGCGGCACTTCTTCATTAGGCGCATAATCGATATGGACACCATCTCGCAGCTCTCGTAGGAGGAAAGTGAACTGTGTGTGAAAGAAACGTGAGTTCGCGTGGTTGTCGCGTCGGTTCGAAAGCGAGAGTTGCTCGATATCGTCCATCTCAAGCGGCAAGTCATCGTCATCCCATGATTTGTCGACTACTGTAAAGATCCTGTCTGCCTCGCCAACCTCGGCCAGCACCAGAAACAGCCGTCTTGCTTTTTCCAATATCCACTCGATGTATGTATCGTCGCTCAAATCGCCGAAGCCCACAGGCTGGGTGAGTCGCTCTCGTTCGTGTGGCTGTAGTCGCGAGGTGACGAATTCCTTGGTAACCTTCTCATTGATTCTTTCTTCTGTCCACCAAATCTGCTGAAGGGCATGCTGAGGGGTGACAAGCGAATGCCCCGCGTACCCGTATATCAGCGCATTGAGCGCAACCGTTTGGTCGTTCACCACGTTCGTCAGCGTCCTGGCGCTCATGGTACCGAGCGGAAGTGGGGTTGAAGACCAGCTTTAGGTGTCGCAAACGCTCTGGATGTTAGTATCGGGCCGTCGTCGCGTGTCGAGCCGGGACCGTGGTGGGCTGATGATCATCTCTGGCAGTCGAAGATGGAGCGGAGCTGGAATGACGCAGGACAATTGTTGTCGAGCTGGAGTAGGTGAGACAGCACTTTTATTACGCGTCAGCGGGCCAGAAATGTCGGCCTTTAATGGTGGTACAAAAATCGACGGGCCTCTCGGAAGAGCTCTCTATGTGGCAAGCGGCATGGCACCGAATACATGGCTTCGGCTGGACGGATTAGAAGCCAATCAACTCAGGCATGGCAATAGAAGGCGCAGGCTCCAACATGCTGGCGGATGGCGAGGGAGGGCCTTTTGCCTCGAAGAGTCTCAGTGGCCCCGAAAGCGGCCAGCCATGTGAAATTGAGACCGGGGGTTTCCAGGTAGAAGGATGATAAGACATTGCGCGCATGCGTTGGTGCACAACAAGCGAATGGAAGACGCAGGGAGACGGATGCTAAAACTAGCACTCCAATAACAGTTGCGGAGAGCCGTTGCTAGAGCGGGGCATGACCTGCTGCCAACCGAACAAACAGCGGCTAAAACGCGTGATATCAGAGCCTATATGCTCCTAAGTTGTATCCGGCCGCATCTTGCAGCACGCGATGTTCACCAAGCAGTCCCACAGTCGTTCATCGCTGCGATTGTCGTGACAAACTTCGCTGCCTGAGCCTCCTACGTGTCCGCGCGGGTTACACGGACTCGGAAGCTCATGGTGCTGGCGGGCGGGCGGCGAAGGATTAACGGTCTCGGATGCGGCTCCAGGCTGCATCAGCCGATGCTTGCTCATGGCGCAATTCTGCACCTGCATTTTGCTGTGCGTGCAATGAGAGAGATATGCGGCGTGGCAGAAGGCGGCACATGGAATTGACAGGTAGCGATAGGGTGTCGCCGGTTAGCTAGAGCCGAGACGACGCAAAGTGCTACCGCCTCAACCCACAGCTTACGCCCCTCTGGCCAGATGAACGCAGATTGCGGCATGGCTTCGAGCATATGCAGTAGCCTGTCGGTTTGATGACGGCGACCGCAACTGCTGAAGATGGAAAGACTGCGCCATGACTCGAGACTCAACTCCACACTGAGTTCGGGCAGTTCTGGGCGATAGCGCGATGGTTGGAGAGAGGATGCGCACTGACAGCTGGCCTGTTGATGCCCATCGGGCCGTCTCTGTGCCTCAGCGTATACTCATCGTATGCAAATGGCCGCCCGCGTCTTGTACCAGGCGCAGAGTCGAGCAAGATGGTGTTTGAATTAGGTAAGAAAACTTCACCGGTGTGCGATGTCGAGGTGAGGTTGGGTCGCGACTGCCACGAATCGCCGATCGTGCGCACTGGCCCGCACCGAGAACCCAATTCACCGCTTAGAGCAGGGCTGCATCCCACCCACCCCCAGTTCGCCCACCACGCCGGGCCGTCTCGATACCTACTTGATCTGGCAGGAGCTTGCAAGTCCACGTGTGCCGGTCCGTCGTGTGCATGGTGTCCGATCAAGCAGTGATCAGCCGCCCTACAAAGCTACCTCGCATTCGCTGATGAATGTAGGAGGCCACAAAGGCCTTTCGGCTTCCTTTGTTGGACGACAGCACACTCAACCTACAGAAGCCGGTTGCTAGGCTCAAGCAAGCAGCTCTACGAGGTTAGAAACTATCAGGCGCCCACGACAATATTACACGGCTCCACGGTCAATCGGCCGTCAAGACCATTATACCCACCTACCTCAACCGTCATCCAAGTCCCACCGTATGGGTAGCTAGGACAGAACCACCATTGAAGCTTTCGGAACAGTCCAAGTGGGATGCAGGTCATTCGACGGTGCGAACGTTATCTTCGCCCTTGTTCACTAGTTCACTAGCTGTTGGGCGGCTTCTCTCGGCGCCGCTCGACAATATTTTGAATCATGCTTGTTGGCCAGAATTGGTCCAAATATTCATTGGACTTGACGAATGAAGTGCAAGACACTTTATTGGTCTCAGCTTTGGTGCTAGAGGACATCGGATCCTAACCGAATACTTCGCTCATTACAGTCTATGATTATTCCCGGCATGGCAGACAAGTCCAGCTATCGCTCGAATTCTCGGTCTCCTGACATGGCTCATCAAATGCCGTAGACTGTAAACCAGACATTCTCGTCACTCGGGGCGACCTTGACCTGACTACCGCCGGGACTCGTACCATTAGGCCATACAATGGAGCCTCCGCTGTTACTCGTTACCTCCACACGTTGGCCGAGAAATGGTTCACCAAAGATTGTGCTTAGGTCGTACCAGACCTGAGCACCATCAAGGTTGTAGGCGAAGACCTGTTGCGGAGCGCCAGTATATAGACCGTCCGCGGTTTTAGTAATCTTGAGGGCAATGCCGCCGGTCTTGTCGTCCCGGTGTAGCGGCTCCATGTATAAACCACCTGTAGCTGTTAGCTAGGCAACGAGAAGTGACTGTAATTGGAAATATGAACGCACCTGAGACGACAGTTTGCTGAGGACCGACAGTGCTACCAGCTGACCAGACGTAGATCGGACTCGTCGAGTTGTTGAGAACGAGCGCGTTACCTACGGCCGTGACCGAGGTTGTAAATGCAAGAAGTGCTGGAAAGATGAAGCGCATCATGTCGTAGGACTGCAAAGCGAGTGTAGGTTGAACGAGTGTCGGAAGAGCGCAATAGTAGGAGTGGAATGCTCAGTGAGTTAGATTGTTCTATGATCAATGATCTCTAACTGAAGGGTGACAGGCGCTTTATACTTGGTCCTAGGCCCTCCTCCCTTACCGACATCTCCATCTTCACGCCGCAAGCCTGCACGCATGTATGAGATATGCACTACTCCGCACATGCTCTCCGTCACGAGGACCACCTCAGAGGGATGAATGCCAGGTTCCGATGCTACCAAGCCAGTTTTCTGTCCGCTTTTACCACGGATTCACCATCTAGATGTAAGACCAACGTTACTCGGCAGGTCGGCAAGGTCGCGTATCAATTTTGTTTTCCTTGTTGGGACTTTTCCAATACTGCGGTAGATTGCTCAGTGGCTATGAAGCGGGGAATACTTGGTTGCCCAATACAGAGAACACGGGTATGTAGATTGATCGTGCAGCAAGGGTTCGAGCTTACCGGTCAGCGCCAGACCCTGCAGTTATTACAACCACCCCTTGCTCGCGAATTCCTACGCAAGGCCGAACGAGCTATCAGTTAGCTCGCTTAAAGACCACCTTCAATTCGCTGGATGCTTCGCGCAGATTCTACATATCTTCTTCATATCACGCAAGGTGACATTCAGCACACGACTTGAAACAGATCACTCGTTGCGGGAGTGGCGCCGTAACACTGACCTATCCAACACCGACTTCTTCCGAGCATAAGCACCAACTCTCTGGGCGCAAGTACTATTACACCTTTGATTGGTGTATGAGGGCCAAGCAACTAAGTCCCCATTCACGGAAAACAAGCGACTCAACAATTGACGTAAGCAAGGCGAGAGGTGCCATCAAAGTTGGCGGAACGTTCAGCACCCGGCAAACCCGCATCACCGCATCACCGCATCACCATCCTCATAGGAAGATACAACGTCACGTATCACAATAAAAGGTACTGGTATTTTTTCGGTCACTCTCTGTACAGACAAAGAGCTACATTTATGTATTCACAAGAAAAGGTATTAAGTATCAAGTCCAGATGACCGCCAACACAATTTGCTAATCCCTAGAAGGTATCATAACTTGCTTGACGCTCAGAAATGAATCCCAAGTTAGAAAGGCGACGAGTTAGTCCAGGATCGCACTCGCAAGGCTGACCACTCCATGAAACTTCGCAGCTTTTCTTCGGGCCTTATAAAAGATCTCGAATATACTCCAGCTGCGTTGGATCCTCTTTCGGCCGCCGGGGACGCGCTTCGCAGATCTCAGTGCGGCAGTTGGGGCACAGCACACTGCTGACGTGCACACCGTTAACCCAGAATCCTAAACAATCGCCGTGGAAAAGATGTTCGCATGCGATCAGCTGTACGCATTGTGACTCGTCGTCTGCCTTGGAATCAAAGCCGTCTTGACAGATGGTGCACATTGCGGTATCAGCTGGAGACTGCTCAGGGGGCTTGGTGATATCGTCAATGTCGATGTTCGGACCAAACGCTTCCAGCTCCACTCCTTGCAGCTCCCTATCTGCTTCAGAGAAGGATATAAAAGGCGTAATTGAGCGGGGCTGGTAAAAATATTGCGGGCCATTCGAGGGATCTACAGACCAGGACTGCTGCTCGATAAGACGAGCAATATGGCCATGCGGGTCGATCTCAGGAGTTGTGACGGCGGTGACGATGTACTGGTACATTTCCCAGCCAAAACGGCCTTCACGGATGTTGCTACCTACCGGAGCTATCACGTTAGGGAAGACATGATTCGCCAAGAAGAGGAAGTCGCCGCTGAGGTTGTGCCTTGCGAGCTCTTGCCGTACACGCAAGGGCATGTCGCTCTGCCAATCGGCGATTCGGACGTGGAAGGAGTCATCGATATTGTGCATCCCATAATTAATGTGGTGATCGTCCTCAGGCAGCATTATGCCACGCCGGATGCCGTGGTCTTGCCACATGTGTACCCAGATAGCCGCGGCAGTGGCACCTAATGCGACGTACTCCCGAAGTACTGCAGCGGCCCCAACATCGTCGAAATGGTCGGCGGAGATGAACATGCGAAGTGCTTCCGCCAAGCCAGGAAAGCATGTGGATGATCCGTCTTCGTCCCATTCCTCAACCTGCCACTCAAATCGAGACAGCATATCTTCTAATGGGTCGTATTCAGGCTGCACTGAGATATAGCACGACCACAGGCGCTTCAGGTGCCCGTTCAGACCACTATCTGGGTGTATCATGCACTTGACGAGCCAGCGCTCCGCCACGGAGATCCACCGTCCTTCTCCGTCTTCCGAAAGATAAATTCTGTCCTCCGGGTCCCCTACGATCTTGTCAATATTCGCGTAGATGAAATCGAAGGTGTTTTCCGGATCAAGTTGCGAGAGCAAGTATGGGCGTAGACGACTGCTGGTGCTAGCTGTGAACTTCTGCCATCGGAATATCCGCTCTTTCGTCGATTCGAACAACGGGGCGATTCGTTCAGGTTTTTCGCCTTTAGCCTGCATTGTTTTGTTTTCGTACATCAGAATGATGACGTGTGCGATTTCTTTAAATGCAGCGACGACTTCCCATGAGTACGCCCCACGGATGGCGTTAGCGAGCTCGGGAAACGGAACGTAGGTTGTCATTTCGTGAGACATTGACTTGAGACAGTTGAAAGACAGTTGTATTGGTTAACTATTGACCTGGGAAGAAAAGGGAAAAGTCCTTTAGTGCCTGCGGGCGCGCAGTCTTGCATCCAGCTGACTCCATAGTGAACGTAGACTGCGTCTGTGTGCACGCGGACAGTTTCGGAAAAGTTCGAGTGAAAGGTAGATGCCTCAAACATATTCACGTGATTCACATGCAATGTTGGGAAGGGGTAGGAGGACTTTCACTAGGGACTAATCATGTTCCTAGCCCCAGGACGGGTCTTGCTTGAACTTGGAGGATGACTAGGGTTGAAACAACAATGTTTGTAAAATTACATCCATCACAGTGATAACACAACGTGAAAGGGAGAATCTCTGCTAAATACATCACTCTACCTAGGTGTGTCGAAATATTTCCTTCATTCATCAGTTCAACTCACTTACTCTTAGGTGTTCAACAACAATATGTCTACACACTACGATGTCCTAGGCGTTCCGCGGGATGCCACACTAAACGAAATCAAGAAGGCATACCGTGAGATGCAACTCAAGCACCATCCGGACAGAACAAAGAATCTTCCGCAAGACAAGCGTAAAGAATACGAGGCAATCAGCAAAGCCGTTAACGTTGCGTATGAAATTCTTTCGGATGACCTCGCCCGCCGGCAGTACGACAAGACTTTGCCATCCATACCTTATATACCTAGTCAACCAGCTCAAGCGCCTAAGCCTCGAGTGCCTCGATCCCGACCTCCTCCTCCTCCTCCTCCTCCCATGAATACTCATCAATCACGGCCCGACTCTTTCACAAGTCATCCTCCAAACTCTGTAACAGAGTCCGACAAGATATCAATGGGGCATGCACTCGGCTGGAAATGGAAGCTCACTGTCGACGGACGATTCGCGCCACGTAACTGGCCTCCTAGAGTGAACAGATGCGAGGATTCCGTCATTATTAGTATGGGACTCAAAGAGCAAACGCCAACCGGAAAGCCAGACGTGCATCTAGTCGTCATCCAATCTCGCGGTAGGCGGCCTGTCGACAAACTGCAGTCCTTATGCAAACGTATCGTATTACCTGATGGATCTTTAACGCTCGAGATTACTCTAGCTCGCATGCCTATCAAACTTCGTCGCTCTTTTAGAAGTCTGGATAACCTGGAGATCCTCAAATTCGGCTGGAACATCACGACTACCTCCCATTGCGAACCGCCACCTGGCGTGGCAGCTTATGGTACCTGCTTGACATTTCATCGTAGTCAAAAGGAGGCGGAAATTGCGACAGAAGACTTCATCGGGCACTGGTACTGGGACCCGCCCACGACAGTGCTCCAACTCGACAGCTTTTTTAGACGGTTCATGCTAAGGTTGCGCGATATGGAGGAGGAAGGCGAATGTATGATCGAACATGAGGGGGTGGAGATGTTTCGAAGAGCGGCGTCCGGGTATGTCTCACCCTGAGATGGCGAGGCATGATGAAGTTGATGGGGATGATATTGTTGGGGATTAAGCTGATGTTGCTGGTGATGATGTTCAAATCTGAACACGTACGTGTGAGGATCAACACCAAGATTTTGTAACAGCAAGCAGATGGAAGTGCTGCCATAGTCAAGAACGTAATATGTCCTAATATGTCCCTGCGACCGTGATCGCGGTTTTAGAGTGTTAGTACGTAATTAAAACAAAGAAATGCATCTTCTTGCATGACAAAGTCTATGACCACAAGAGCATAAGCGGGTGAAAGCGCACGCTCTTGTTTTGAGGGCACTTCCACGTCTGCTCCTAGTGAATTTGAATTTCTGATCTCAAAAGCGAACAATGTGTATGTCACCACTATTGAACGTCCACGCCGAACCGTTGCTTCAAGATAAAGCCCTGGCCACCTTCCTCCAACAAATGGGTGAATTGAAACTGCAATTTAACACGAGTTGTCAAGATACCCTCACCCCAGCGGTTTGGCAACTGCCCTCTTAGCCCCCTTATTGTTATACACAGATCCAGCCATCTGACCAATTCCTTCATTGGCTCAACATCCAAGCGTTGAGCGCACGATTTACTATATACATGTTGGAGTAGGCCTGATACCTTTGTAAAGCGCGTGGCACATGTGGGACATTTGAACGGGTAGACTGGCTCATCATACCAAATTTCTGGATCGAAACCCTCGTGTAGTTCTTCCTGGTACTCCTCTTCAAGAAAATCCCTCCAGTAATAGCAACAAGCGGCACTTTCATTGACGACGATTACACTAAATCCGGACTCGCAGGCGCCGTATTCTAGGTGTACTATCATTCCGGGAATAGTCCCAAATGTTCAGAAACAGGCGTAGGACTCAATTGACGGTGCCATATGCACGATTTTATGCTGAAACCCAGTTTTAGCGTGTCAATTTTGAAAGGACATTGTTCTCTGCTTACGACGTGGAGGTTGCTGGCGCTCTGAAAATGCTCTTCGCAAGTCGTGCAAACATTTTCGTCCTTCAGATGGTCGGCATATTCCTGTGATGCAGGATCCCAAATCACTCCTTCTCCCTCATCGCAGGCCTGGCATACGACACCATGTCGTGTCTGGCGAGCATGTTCTAGCAAGCTCTCCCAAGTGAGTCCATCGAGTTCACACATGTCGCATTGGAAATGGCGAGCCGAATCTTTGCAATGCTGTTGAAATGCCTGGCGCGAAGCGAAGTCTCGCCTGCACCGAGAGCAATTCGCCTTGCTGTTCGCAGTATAAGCTTTGAAAGTCCACCGGTGAATAACTGGATAAATATACGCACCCCATCAGGACGTATATGAGTCCTTGTATGTCAAGGTCAGTAATTTTGGCTGATTAGCAGCGACGCCAGCTATCTAGTGCATCTCTGTCTCTAAAATATGTCTTTTTTGCTTTTTTACCCCGCATGGCACCCCCCGATGTTATATTTACATGATCGTCCTGTGTCTAATGTAGCCACGAAGATTTGTTGTAGTCCAATAGGCCGCTTGCCAAACGACTCAAGCCTACCGCTTTTCTGTACCTAGGGTTCTGAGTCAGGAATTATGATAAGCACGGCCTGACTAGGAAGGAGCTCGCTTTTTGCTAGTAATTAGTTCGGGTGCATAGGCCATACAGACTGATTATTCATTTAAATCGAGCTTCTTTATATAACAACATGGGGGCTTAGGGGTCAGAGTCTATCTTGAGTTTTGAAGCCGTGCATTATTATTCTCGAATTAGGCATATATCTATAACGTTTGCTACAATCTCGTGATACAGCTAATTCTTTGGTATATTGATGAGCGATTCCCGGGCAGTGACAATTTTCCAGGAGTTCTGTTTTCCTGCCGTGGTTGAATGCGCATTGGTTTACGAGGAAGCATAAGGGGTGCTGGAGATTTGATGCTTGCGATATTGGGGGAAGTCGTGGAATATGTATATGTTTCAAAATACATTTTCGCAAAGAATGACGTAGTCTGCTAACTAGCTAACCATTTATTGTTTCCAACCGCCTACCTCCATCATCCGTTCCTACGAGCTATTCTCTCTAGCTTGCCTTTACAGCATTTCCTGTTTTATGCGTCTTCTTCCCAGTCACACTTCACGCAGGAGAACCAAAAACATCCACGCAGATCCAAGTCCAATTTTAGTCCACCTTATCCACTCCAAACCCTCATACCCTAGAGAACCTGTACTAGATACCTCTTTTCCCCAAAGCCGGAACCAGCCCTCTCAGCAACCAGCCTGCAACCCTTGTGATCCATAACTCTTACCAAACGCGGCCATATTACGATTTCTTCTAGAGATAGGTTGAATCGCTTATTTCCCGAGCGTACCTCCATGCTCCCAGCTCTTTGGACTTTGCCAGGCTCTGTCTGGCCCTCTTCAGCCCCAATCTCGCGCTCGTCATACCAATCAAATTTCCATAGGCAAGGTTGACTGAATAACGTGAAGGCAAGTCTAGCACCTTTACGTAACACAGCCCTGAGCTCGCTGAGTCTTGTCCCAGTTTCAGGGCTGGAATCATCCGGAAGGGCATAGAGTGCAAGCAAAGGACTCAGGTCCGCCATGGCACGCTCGATGTTTACGGTGCGGCCATCAAAGGGCGAGAAGGCATCGGTAACGTAGGTTGAGTGCAACAAGGTGGCAGACATTTGCTTCCAGCGTGACAGAAGAGCAAAGTTGATCGGTTTGGGTTCTCTCCCGTCCAAAGTCGCGGCGCTGTTGCCGCTGCAGAAGCTCTGGAAGCAGTCGATGATTTCGGGTGGCAAGAACGTCGCCCCCTGGCCGCATCCGGCCCCTAGCCTCAATAACAAGCTCCGTCCAAGCATCGTTTTCGCGATACACATTGTCAGTATACCCGATCTGGTTTTCCCATTGCTGAGAAGGTCTTCGATCTGGGGCCACGGAAGAAGTATACCCGCACCAGCTTGCTCTATCATGGTCTGGGTTGCGGATTCACTCTTAACCGGGCCCATGGTGTAAAACTTGTTGACGTAGGCGAGAGTGGCTTCGTAAAGGGCGGAAAACTCTTGTAGAATTGTCTCATCTGGGAGGCTCTCGAGGACCTCTGGTATGAACAGTTGCTGCACCTCGGTTTCTTTGTAATACTGATCGTTTAGAGTGGGCATCTTGGTTGAATCGTCCGATTTCGAAGGCTGCAGGAGTTTTCTTTCGAGGGCGGCAGGATTCTCCTTTTCAAGGCGGCGGGAATTCCGTAGCTGATGAGACTGAAGAGTAAATAATAAAGACTTCTGGATGCGGTACTGTTTCAAAGCCGGCGGGGCGACACTCCGATCCACGTGGACAGGGCCCATGGCACTACGCGTAGTCTTAGATCTTAGCTTCATGTATCAGTGGTAGGAACCTGCAAGTCCACATAGTGAGCACGATACGTTTCACCCTCTCGTAGAGCGGAAGGTATGGTATCCTTATCGAGTTGTGCGACACACTTGTCTAGGACGCCGGAACCAACTTGTCTATTTTTGCTCCACCTTTGTTCTCCTTGGTCTTGAACGGAACTATTTCGGTGGCGTTTGCTGAGGTATCTAGCAAGACCCTAATGTAGCATTGACTTGGATCAGAGGCAAAGAGGGAAATCTTCCGCGGTCCGCCGCGGAGTGAACATGATCATTCCTTGCTCTCTGACGAAATAGTAGATGCGATTTCGGATCTCTGAGCGAAAGGCATGTCTAGGTGTAGGCGGCAGGTACTCACGTGCAGCCGCTCAAGCTCTCCGCTTTCTTATACCTAGGGTTCTAGATCAGGACTTATAATAAGACTGACTATAGAGGAGCTTGTTTTTAGTAATAATTAGCTTTAGTGCACAGGCTATATAGACTAATTGTTTACTAAACTGAGGCCTTTATATGACAACATAGGGGTTTTAGGGTAGAGTATACCTTAAGTTTTGAAGGGCATTATCGTTTTTGAACTAGGCATATAATATATCTCGAAGACCGTTTATGTTCGACTCTGAACATAACCTTCTTTCCTCTTAACATCCCTACTTCAATCAGGGGGACATTTACAAGATGACAAAACCATGTGCAGACACACTGTTCGAGCTCCTTCGCAGCCTCAGCCCACCAGGAGTGCCATCACCAAAACACTCAACCATCCAGCTTTTGAGTATTTCTCGAGCGCCTTCGCCCCTGAATAAACCTGATGAGCACTCAACTATCTATCCATCTACTTGTGCCCGCGCTAATTGCCTGTCTCAAGATACCCTTTCGCAGAAATCGACGTAGGCTGCCAAACAGTCAACTACTGCTGCTACCAAACGCTCACATCCGTCGTCGGGACTTGTTGTTGACCACCGTTTCGTAGGCACTCTGGGAGAAGCACCGTATCCAGGTAGTCCTGCAAGTTCACATAGGAGATACGATATGTTGTCGCGCGCTTGTAAAGGGGGAACATATTCATCTCGGATTGTACGACACACCTGCGTAAGGCCCCGGAACAGCCTTAGCGATATATCGATATCTCTGATCAGACGCATCACGGTAGAAAGAAGGAAGGAAGGAAGAGATAGAGAGACGCCAGTATACCTGCTACCACGAGCTCTCTTCTCCAAGAAAGACTAACAGACTGCAATAAGACTAACATGAGATGCTTCAATGATAGATTGACCCCAAGCCCTGTTCCTTCCTTCTATCGCTCCTTTTGGCAAAAGCCCTCAATCAAATATACAAAAATGACCCAAACATGCCGGCACAAAAGCAAGTCCACGATGCTAAAGCCAAATCACATCTTGCACAGATCACACTTACGAGGTAATGGTTTCACTTATTCGTATTGCACCTCGCTATTCCACCGCCTGGACGCAGGGGGTAATCCTCCTCCTCCTGTTGGTGGGCCGTTCGGTATCCCCCTCGATCCCGGCCTCGAATTCGACCCATCTACTGGCGCGGGTGCGGGTCTTATCGGAAGGTTCATGATGTTCTGACTGGAACTGCTTGACGTCCGTACTGGGTAGTTGGGTCGGGGAGGTGCGGAGACTGGACCATTTGACGGTTGTTGAGCCTTAATGTCGCTCGAGTCTCGCCGCGACGGGGGCGATCGTTCACGAAGTTTTTCTTTGATAGTTGCTGACGGTGGGGCAGGGGCGAGATATGACACCCGCTTGTTGTGCTCGAGCATGCTGATTGCCCAGGCTTCTAGGTCAACGGGTGTGCGTTTGGCCGCTTGGAGGAAGGCGTCGTGGTCCTGGACGCTGTCAGTATTGCGAAGTTAGCTAGGATGGGTAAACTTACATAAAGCTCCTTGGGTGTTGGCCGCTCGGCCGGGTTCTTCATCAAGCACTTCGCAATCATATCCTCCAAGATGGACGGGAACGCATCGCTCTTCGGCAGCTTCGGCGCTGGCTCTAGCACAATCTGCTGCAAAAGATCGAGGATACCTTGAGGGCCACCTGGTTCGTCGTCGTCGGCACTCCCTGAAAAGGGAAACTTGCCGATGGCCAGTTCCATCAGCGTCAGGCCGACACTCCATACATCTGATTTGACAGTGTATGGTGACCCTTGTATCCGCTCCGGAGCCATGTATGTGCCTGTTCCTACGAAGGTCTCGGCAATCGAGCCTTCCAGTTCGCTCGAGACTCCAAAATCGCACAGCTTGATTTGTCCCTTTGAGTTTACTAGAATATTCGACGGCTTCAGGTCGCGGTGCATGATGCGGTGAGCGCTGTAAAGATAGCTGAGCCCGCCGAGCACGGCTTCTGAGATCTTTCCGAGGACGTCGACGCGAACGGGGCCAAATGTACGGGAGACCCAGTCAAGCGATCTAGTATGGGCTGTTAGTTGTTGCTGTACCGGAGTTCGAGGAGGGTCGCGCTTACCCCACGTCCATGTGTTCCATGCACATAATCACGTCCCCAGACTCGCTCTGGAAGGCGCCATAGAAATCGACAATGTAGTCCGAGTTGCAGTCGTGCATGATTCGTAGTTCGCGTACTATTCGCTTTCGCACCTCGTTCTTCGCTTCAACGTGTATGATCTGAGCCTGTCAGTCTCCCTGGTATTGTTGGCCCCGCGTTGCTCGACTGCTCACCTTCCTGGCCATTATGACCTTGGTAGCCGCATGCTGCACTTTGCTGACTGTTCCCCCGTTGCCTGAGCCAAGCTCCCGCAGCACTATCAGGTCCTCCGCCTTCAAGTCAAGCCTAAACTCCACGCCGATCTCTAGGGTATCTTGCTTCTCGTCGTTGCCGTTCGCCCCGGGGATCTGAGCGTCGCCGGCGGACGGTGCGGGCTTCGGGGCAGGAGCGCTGAGTGCGAGGCCCTTGACGTTCTTCCTCTTCATCGTCTTTGCTTTGAACGAAGATTCGGCCATGGTCGTCGAGGGTTGCGCCGGGCGCTATCGCACTACGATGTGGGGTAAGGGTATGGAGTGAGTGAGAGGGGACAGCTACTCTAGACAGTCGGTGACAAGCTGCCCTGCTGTTCCAGAGACGGCGAGCGCAAGGCAGTGCTGCTGTCTGTTTCGAGTTTGCCGCCCGAAGATAGGTCGATGATGGCTCGCCAATCACGGCTGTATCCCTAAAGGAGGACAGCGTCTATTGGTTTTCTGTTTTTAGGGCAACTACGGTATCAAGTCCACGACGGGTGGGTGCAGGGTTTGATTGGGGGGACGTCTTTCTGGAAAAAGGGAGAATGTCTTGGGCGGTGTTGGGTTTGAACAGCTCAGGAGAGTCTTGGATGTCAGTCTAGCGGGGCGCGCGTTGGTGGGGAGCGCGCATGCAGCGGCGCCAAACTGACTCTGTCAAGCTGCAGCCGGTGCAAATCCGTCTCTGGGCTGGATAGCGATGAGAGTGCAGACGTAGAGGACAGCTCTAGCAGCGGAAGAGACGCTGATATGTGGACTGCCAGCGCACGATGCAGTGCTCAGGAGGTTTCAGACTGGCATGGCCTTCTGGTGACTATGCTTCACCTTGTTCTAGCGCCAGAACTCATGGATAGCACGCGTCCTCACATACAAAACTATAGAATAGCAGACATCTACTCGTAGCGACGCGACGAGTGCAGCATACATCCGAAGACACATGGTGTCCACTATCAAGGTGCTGAGGTCCGCAACTTTCATGGGGCACAGTGCTAGCTGTTTGGCGTAGGCACGTGACGTCAATACTCGGCCAAAGGTTGACGCGCGCCGAAGCTTCTTCGCGAACCTTTGTAGTCTCCAACTACTCTTTCTCTCTCTCCTTTACCTCCACTGCCCTCGACCCTTTCTCCCGCTGGATCGCCGCAGATCATCAGTCTCATCGCCGCTGCGAGCTCCCTCGAAGCGCTTCCCCGACCTCAATCGATCAACTCGCGCGTTTCCTTTGTCTTGATACACCATGACCACGAGGGATCTCTTCGATACGATCGCCGATGTAGGCAGCGACGAGGAGGAAGATGAGGACTTTGATGGCGAGGGCGGCGAGGTCGAGGTTCGCCCCAGGAAGACAAACGGCGCGAATGGCCTAGATGACTCCAGCGAGGAGGAGGACGAAGACGACGATGAGCGACTACGACAGGTCAGTTATGGTGCCGTAGATTGATTGTACGCGGCGGCTGACTAGTATACAGGAAGGCGAAGGCTTCATCGCCGACGAGGAGGAGGAAGAAGAAGAGGAAGAGGCGCGCAAGCGGCGGCGCAGGAAGAAGCGAAAGAACCGCGAGGCCGACGAGGCCCTTGACGACGAGGACTTGGATCTAATCGGAGTCGAGGTGGAGCGGCCGGAGGAGACACAGGTATGGCGGCCCAACGCTGGAGCTCTGCAGGTACTAATGCATCAAAGTCAAGGTTCAAGCGCCTCAAGCGTGGTCACAAAGAGCGCGTCAAGTCCCGCGGCATCGACGATATCTTCTCCGACGACGAAGCGAACGAGGATCTTGACGAGCCGCGGAGGCTCGGTGACGAGTTCGATGGCTTCATCGAGGACGAGCAGTTCGAGGACGAGATCGAAGACGACCGAGACGTCACACAGCCCGGCATAAGCCTCATCACACAAGGACTGCAAGCTGCTGGCCTGGACGAGGGTGCCGAGGAAGATTACAGGGCGGCCTTCGGCGATGGCACAGACTACGACTGGGCGCTGGACATGCAAGAGGCGGAAGAGGAGGAGCAGGCTGGCGAAGGCCGCGAGCTCCAACTCAAGGACGTCTTTGAGCCTTCGCAGCTGCAGGAGCGCATGCTTACGGACGAGGACAACGTCATCCGCGAGACCGATGTCCCCGAACGCCTGCAGCTGGCTCGCAAGCCTTTCAAGGACCTGGAGCTGACACCCGAAGACATGCAGGCACGTCTGAGCGAGGAGGCATCATGGATCTCCAACATGCTCTGGCCGAAGAAGGGGTTGCCAAACTATTTCCAGCAGCCATTCCAGAAGGCTGTGCGAAAGGTCCTCGAGTTCATCAATCTCGAGGACTACGAGGTCCCTTTCATCTTCAACCACCGAAAAGACTATCTGATCCATGCGCCGAGCGATATGGATGATTACGATGATGCCGACCACCCGCCTATAGATGCCCAACCGAAGCGCTTGCTCAACCAGAGTGACTTATGGGAGGTCTTCGATTTGGATCTCAAGTTCAGGGCTTTCGCCGAGAAGCGGGATGCTCTCCGACAGAACTACGACAACGTGAGGAGCGTCTATCCTGACATTCTAGACACTGAGATCGAAGATTTGTCTGCCAAAGCCATTACGATCGAAGAGATTCAGGAGCTCCAGGACTATCTTCACTACCGCTATTCACAAGAGATGAACGAGGTTCGACAAGAAACGAACGGAACGCAGAAGCGCGCTAATAACGCACGGAGTTTCTTCGACAAACTTCGAAGCGGTAAAGCGTATCAATTTGTTAAGGCTATCGGCATCACTCCAGAAGAATTCGCGAAGAAAGCCGATGGAACAAGCAGAGGCGCGCAGGTCGTTGAAGATCCTCCATACCTGGTCGAGGAGCTTGCGGACCAGATGGCTGAAGCTCCTGAGACCGGCGTTTCTCTTCTGAGATCGGCGAAGCTTTTGTTTGTTCAAGACTTGCAGATGAGCTCTAGGCTTCGCAGATTTTTGCGCGGCAGCTTCTACCAGAACGCTCTGATTGACTGCGTCCGAACTGATAAAGGCATGCGGAAGATTACAGAGGACCATACCTACTATGAGTTCAAGTATCTTCGCCGGCAGACGTTCCTCGATCTCCACGGCCGACCAGATCTTTTCCTGAAGATGCTCAAGGCTGAGCAGGAGGGTCTTGTACACGTTCAAATCTCAATGGGCAACTACAGGGACTTCAAGGTGCGACTCCACGACAAGATCGTCTCCGACAACGTTAGTGAAGTATCCGACTCCTGGAATGCTCTCCGTAAAGAGTTGCTCGATATCGCGTTGGATAAACTGCAAGGCGTCATCGCAAATGGCGTCAAGGAGTCACTGCGAGCTCGATGCGAAGATGAGCTTGCCAGCCGAGCAAGGGAGAATTACTACAACAAGCTTGACCAGGCCCCTTACAGGCTCAAGGGCGCCGCCGTGGGATCCGTTCCCAACGTTCTATGCCTCTCCAATGGCAAAGGCCAGCGTGGGGATGCCGTATTGTGGGCATATGTTGAAAACGATGGCCGCGTTTTGGAACAGGGCAAGCTGGTGGACATGAGGCTGGGCAATCAAGAGCGGGGCATACCAGATGGTCAAGACATCGCCAAGCTCGTCGATGCTATACGGCGCCGCCGACCAGACGTAATCGGTGTCAGCGGTTTCTCTGTCGAGACACGAAAGCTCTACAAAGACATCCAAGAGATCATTAGCCAGCATGGTCTGACGGGCCCAACTTATGAGGACGAGAATTCTGGCGTAGAGAGGAGCGAGCCGTTGGAGGTCATCATGGTCAACGACGAAGTTGCCCGTCTATACCATGCGAGTGGCCGAGCACACGCAGAGTTCCCCAAATATGCTCCCCTTACGAGGTACTGCATTGCCCTTGGACGGTACCTGCAGAATCCTCTCGCCGAATACGCCTCACTTGGGAAAGATATCGTGTCGCTTCCCTTCGTTCAGAATCAGACTTTGATACCCCAGGACAAACTCTTGGAGCGACTCGATACCGCCATGGTAGACATGGTCAACCTCGTCGGGATCGACTTACCAGAGACCTACGATGACAACTACTTGTCGAAACTGTTGCCCTACGTGTGTGGTCTAGGTCCGCGAAAAGCTGACCGACTGGTAAAGGCAATCCAGGCAAATGGCGACGAAATTCTCTCGCGCTTCGACCTACTCGGTGTGTCCGAGATTAACTCCCGTGATCTTAAGGCTGCCATGGGTCCCAAGGTCTTCCAGAACTGCGCGAGTTTCCTGTACATCCCTTACGACTCAACCGAGGAATCGTCTGACTACCTCGACTACACTCGTGTTCATCCTGAAGACTACGATCTTGCCCGCAAGATGGTTGCAGATGCTTTGAACATGGACGAGGAAGACGTGAAGGCGGAGACTGATGATGGTGGTCCGAGTGCTGTCATTAGGAAGATGGTTCGAGAAGACACCACAGACCTGGTCAACGATCTTGCCTTGGAAGATTATGCTGCCGAGATTGAGAGGAACTTTGGACAGCGGAAGCGCGCAACCCTGGAAACCATTCGAGCTGAGCTAGAGAACCCCTATGAAGAGATTAGGCAGGCCTTCCTCAACCTGCCCGCCGATGAGATGTTCACGATGTTGACCGGCGAGACCAACGAATCTCTGGACGAGGGCATGGTTGTCCCGGTCACAATCAAACGCACCTTCCCGGACCATATCGAAGTCAAGCTCGAGTGTGGCATTGAAGGTGGCGTCTCCGAGTCAGAGTTTCCCGAAGGCGTGGGTAGCAATGGACAAGAGCCTCGCCACGTATATCAAACTCACCAGGTGGTTCGGGCTCGCATCGTGTACCTCAACCGCAAAGCCCTTACCGCACAACTATCGCTCCGAGACGACCTCATTCGACAACCAGCAAAGAAGCCTGGTCGCGCAGCTGGCGAGTGGGACGAGGCACAAGAAGCCGCCGACAGGAAGGCTGCAGAGAAGGAAAAGGAAGTAGCGTCCGGCCGACCCAACCGCGTCGTCAACCACCCTCTATTCTTTTCTTTCAATACAATGCAGGCGGAAGAATACCTCGGCAGCAAGGAAACCGGCGATCTCGTCATACGGCCTTCCTCCAAGGGTTTCGACCACCTGGTCGTGACCTGGAAAGTAGGCAACAACGCATATCAACACATCGACATCCTCGAGATGAATAAGCCGAATCAGTTTTCGCTCGGCAAGCAGCTTAAGATTGGAAAGCTGACCTATTCTGATCTTGACGAATTGATCGTCCTTCACATCGAGGCCATGGCACGCAAGGTCACCGAACTCACGCGAGACGAACGCTTCCAGAGCGGCACCAAGGAAGACACTGGTAAGTCTTTACCCCTCACCATCTCCATCTATCGTTTGCTAATACATCACCACAGAACTCTGGCTCGAAAACTACTGCAAAGCCAACCCCACGCGTTCCATGTACGCCTTCTGCAGCATGCCCCGCTACCCCGGCCACTTCTGGATCTGCTTCCAAATGGGCTACGGGAAACCCAAGGGCGCGTGGGGCGTTAAAGTCGTTCCCAATGCGTATGAGCTTCAGAAGAACTTGTATCCAGACATGCTCGCGTTGAAGAATGGGTTCAAGATCTTGATGCAGACGGGAGCTGGCGCGAGGCCGGCGCAGGGAGCTATTCCACGACGATAATTGGGGGTTGACGGGGAGGTTCAATTAGGCTTGCAGCGACTTTGGAGAGAGAGAGAGGTGGTGTGTTTGTATATTGATAAACCTTTTGGCATTTTACTCGTGCGTGGGGGCAGCTACCCTCTCATGTCACACACTCTGGCAGCGGCGCCCTGGAGTTTTTTCAGGTCAGAAGTTTACTTTTTTTCTCTCAAATTGGCATTTACAGGCTCTTCAGTAGTGTATATGTAGTTTTGTGGGGATCTTCACTGGTTCGCTCGCGAGGGAAAAAAAGTCTTGGCCTCTTTCAAAATAAACGAAGGAACAATCAATAGATCTGGTTATTTGAGAGAGAGCGCACTGGTATACTACTCCAGAGTGATGGTATCATAAAGTCCCTAACTTAGTTTCTTTAGTTTTTTTAGGGATTATAAATCCTTACTTGGACTATATGAAGTAAAAGGTAGCGCCACATGTCACAATCTAGAGTTCCAACGACGCCATTGTCCGAGGTCACGAATTCAGCTCACAGGCATCCCAGTCCAGCTTGCTTTCGCTCGTTCTGGCTTGTACATCACGCTGTGTATACATCGTTCGGTGCTGAGACTACAGTCCATAACCGGGTGATTCGGCAAACCCCCGTACGACGGCGGTGATCAACGATGCGGTTATGCCAAGGCTGATGAGCGGCCAACGAAGCAAGCGCACCAGTTGAACACCTGAGTTTCAGATGAATATCAACAACAGCCCTTGGTTTCACAGACATTGCACGAGACTTTCATCAAGCAACAATTAACTTAAGCCCTCCAAGGTTTCCAACAGTCGATTCTTCTTCTACTCAAGCTAGTCCATCTCTGGCTTCAAAGTGCGAGGTTACACGCATCGCATTGTCTCAAGCAGGGCACCTCATTTCGGGTCGCGCTTTCCTCGCACGCAGTACGCACCTCCAAACAGAACTCCGACTTTACTGCGTCGCGCGGATGCTCTGGCCTCAGCGCGTTTTCCCACTCCTAACAGATCCCTTCTCGGTCACGCGACATCCTTTTCTTCCAGGCATGTGACAGAGTCGATTAAAGAAAGTAGGCAGTTTGCGCAGCCCTCCCTCTTTCGTCGTATCATTCGAACCGTAATGTAAAAGCAGGTCCTGATCCCTACAGCTATACAAGCGGCCGATGGCTCCGTCAGGACGCGCTAGAGCGAGACTCGCGCATTGTACGATTTGACTTTGATGCACTACGTCGTAAGGTTATAGCACTTTGTCTTGGCGCCTGCTCTATCACTTCGTACGACAAGAAGGAAGGTGGCTTCAACAGAGTGTTCATATTTCACACTGACAATGCGAAACGTGTCGTTGCAAGACTGCCATTTCCACTGGCAGGACCACCCAGGCTCACAACTAATTCTGAAGTTGCGACCATCCAGTTTCGTAGGTTCCGCCCCGAGATGATTCGATAAAATGCTGACCATTTTTGTCTTTTTAGTACAAGCCAAGACCAGCATTCCTATTCCAAAAGTACTGGACTGGAGCGACGACGCTTCCAATGCCGTTGGCAGTGAATACATCATCATGGAACACGCACCGGGGATTCCGTTGCACGAAAGATGGCCAAGTATGGGCGTAGGCGATCAAATGAGATGTATACAGGCAATATACCAAAAGTTGAAAGAACCTGTCAACTTTACTTTCCCAGCTTACGGCAGCCTGCACTTTGCGAATACCCCGTATCTCACCGCCTCAGAGCTATCATTCAACCCTGAATTCTGCATCGGTCCTCATTGTGGAGCTATGTACTGGGACTGTAACGTTGGACAACCCAGATACTATCACAACGTCGACCCTAATCAAGGTCCCTGTAAGCTTTTCCATGCGCCTCGAAACTTGCAAAACACTGAACGCATTCTTCCAGGGCTTGATCTTGCGGATAAATAGCACTCTAATAGTTGGGTCGAACAATTTCATTTCATGTGCCATATCGGAATCACGAATGCGCCGGTATGAACCAATCCTGCTACCAAGAAAAGTTAATGCTGTTCTCCAGACCTCATCAATTTCGCAGGCGAAAGAATCCAACAATCAAGCGCTCGTGCTACGAAAATGTCGCTTGGTTGTTCTGTCGAGCACACTGTACTATTCGTGTTGTGTTCAAAGACAAAGAAACTGTAGTGGACAAAGAAAACGGCATCGAGATTGAGATCTTCCTGCCAAGGTATGCATGCATGCACGTCGATCAACCGTCAAGGCCCCCACTGTTTTTTTGCAGATTGTGCAGACGACATGGTTTCAGCGAGGAAAAGTGGGTTCTTACTGTGATGTGAAAAGCGGAGTGGGAAGATTGGGAGTAAGATGGGCGATAGGAGGGGGTGAGTTGCTGGTTAAATTACGTGCAAAGGTATGTAGATTTGTAGGGTGGTGAGGGAACATGGACGCTAGTGTAGAGTCAAATGAGAAGGGGGGTTTGTAATGAGCACAAAGCCAAAGGTGATGTCACCTTGTACTTCTCATCACATCATACATCAAACAAAAATTGCCAAACACAAAGTGAAGTAAATAGTGTGAACATTTCGATTCTTCAATAACCCCATGTGGGTTACAATAACTACACTAATATGGACTCCAGTCCGCCCTCGCCGGCTAACTCATGGGTATAAATTTCCTCCTTTGAAGTCGCCGCTGGTTGTAAAAACAGAATTCAGCTAAAGTAAGCCCTCTCTCGTGAGAACAGGACGACATTTGAGCCGGGTATCAAGGTATTGGAAAGACTTTTGATGACCGGGTGCTCCTGGCTCCTCGATGGTTGTATGTGTGTTGTTGTGGTCGTAATCGCAATTATGTGAATAGTAGAACTTTTGGTTGTCGTTGATGATTGATGGTGGTGTTTATACAGATTATTCTTTGTTGAAAAGTTGAGATGACGATGAGGGAGCTCCAGAACGCCGTGCTGATGATGATGTGAAAATGCCTGGGTGGTAGTCGAGTCGACATGGGTATGTGAGAGAATCAGGACCAGCTCTCATGTCGACTCCGATAATAATGGTGAACTCCGTTTGAGACAGAAAGAACCCGTTGAAGAAAAGGAAAGGTTGAACGACAAGCAATCTCTACTGGTGAGAAAACTGCCTGCTCAACCGCTTCCACGCGCTGTCAACGCTGCGTCGTACACCGTCCTTCTCCGACTCAACAGACGATGTAGACGACGCAGAGTTCTGGCGCTGAGACCGCGGCTTCATCTCGTCGACGAGGTTGCCTGCGCCACCGCGCCCGATGTGGTAGACGGGTGCTTGCTGCGATCGCAGACGCTCCTGCTGCTGCAGCTCCTCGTCGAAGCTGAACATGGCGCGCTCGCTCTTCTTCATGTTGCCTGCGCCGCCTCGGCCCGTGGCGTAGAAGGTGTTGGTTGGGGGAGGTGCGAGCTTGACGCGCGATGCTGGGCCAGAGGCGGTTTGGCCGGGCGTCACTTCGCTGGGCTTGATGCGCATGGCGTTACCGGCGCCACCGCGGCCGGAGTACATGTATGAAGAGCCGACGGAGGGGTGGGGCTCGGTGATGTGGAAGGAGACCATTTTGGTTGTTTGGGTTGGTGTTGTTGTTGGAAGCAAGAGTGTTTGTAGTTGTTGTGGTCGTACTAAGGTAAAGTCAAGTGGCGACTATAAACCTTCGAGTGATGGATTGCAGAATCTGGGGTAGGGCTATTTGTAGTGGTAGTAGTAGCTCCGGGAAGATCTAAATGGTGTGTTGATCAAAGGCAGCTTCACCGGGGTGGCACTTATATAGCTATAGTCGACTTGCAAGCAGTGACTCCGCACGAGGCTCACAAAGCAGGCGCAAGGGGCCGCACACTACCGACCAGAAATTTCCACGCCATCAAAGCAAAACCATGCCCACCGGGCGCAGGCATTTGCTTGGAAGTTTCAGCGACACTTTGCAGTTAACGGCAACACTACGATCATGCGTCCAGTTTACGCGCAAACAAAGCACGCCCCTGCACCAGCGGTCGGCAGCGAAAGGCGTCGCTGCGGGGCTTGGCCAGCGCGGGCTCCACTTTCCATAGCGTAATAGCTCACCTTGTCTGCGCTGCAGCTGACCTGCGTCTACCACCAAGCTTTCGCTAACTGGCCAGGCACAGTTTTCTGGGGGTAACAGAAACTCTGAAAATACAACATGCAAATTTTCTCAAACGAAGACGCGATCACTGACCCAGGCCATGTGCCAGCTTGCCCGCCGCCAAACCAAGCTTCCCGTCGGTGAGTGTGGAGGCGGGAAGAAATTTTCTTTCACCCTCGGCGTCATTCATCGTGAATCGCGATGCACCTTTGCTTGGATACCTACGTACCCTGACCCAAACGGAGGCTGAGGAGAACCGAGATTGAGATGATGCAAGATGATATGATTGAGAGTTTCTTTGTGTCGTTGCTATCGACTTCCACAAGCAACACCTTTGACGTATTGTGCGGTATACAGCTCCAACTTGCCACCGCAAACATCTTGCTCAGCTCAGAGTCACACCGCGTGCAAGCTGAAAAGTTCGCTTCGGTGCCCGGGTAGCCCGCACATGACGTCGAGCATCGTGAAGTCTAGGCGTAATGTTGGAGGCGGAGAGGCCATCTTGCGCTCAGGCACCGAGGTCACCTGGGATCTTCTCGTCACCGCAGCGCTTACGCTTCCCTCCACTCGGGTACTCTACTTCCAACATGCGCCCATGCATCCGGCTCATTATTACCGCGTGCTGCGTGCATGACATGTCGCAATTTCTTGCAATTAGCGTGGTCCATGGCAACTTCTCGTCACACCATTAGCCAACAAGTCTTCACGATGCTTGGCATGCGCTCTTTTGGCCACGTTCTCGTCCACGACGTGTACCACCCGCCATTGCGCCTTCATTGCAGCTGAATTGTCATTGTATTCACTAAGCGCAAATATCATAGGGGGTATTCCGTTGAGCTCAAAACGCCTTCCATGCACTCCTCTTTCCCCTCTTGCGCTCCACTTAATGCTCGCAATCAAACTATGCGCTGCCATGTCAGGCTTAAGTAACAGAAACACGCCCAAATTGGAAACTCGTCTGTAAATGCGGGGAAACACACTACGGTAGCTCACCCGCCAGGGCGTACCGGCTGACACGTAAATCTAGTCAGGTCCGCGGTAGCGACGTGTGCAGGAGTCCTTTGTGATGTTTGGTCAACCGGCGTCTTGGATTCCGAATCCATGACTAACTGCGCTGCACAAGCGTCATGCAGCCTTTCTCGAACAACTGCGGAGGCGGGATGGCGGCTGTGGAGAAGTATTGTACAGTAGACGGCAAATGGCAGCCTGCGAGGCCATACTGCACCGTGCTTATGCGAATTTGGTGTGGATGATGTCTGGGTTTTCCTGCCATTCGTCTTTCTCTACCCACATCTGCATGCACGTGTTAGTGTGTGTATACCGCCCCAGGAAAGAGAACCATACCTTCTTGAAGGTGCTCAAGCCGGCCAGAATGCTGCCGCCTGTCCACGTAGTGTATATTCGCTCTGGCGGCGCTAGAATTTTGATCCTCATGTCCTTCACCGCCAATCGTTGCACCTCATGGAGCAGTCTGTTTCCGAATCCTTTTGTCAATGTGGAACCGCCCGAGAGCACAATGTTGCCGTATAGCGCTTTACGGAGATCCATATCTGTCCGGTGTATGGCTTCAACCACGATTTGGTGCACACCAGGGTACTCCAGGCCGATGATTTCGGGGTTGAACAGAATTTCCGGTGCCCGAAATCGCTCAGCACCAATCTAGTCTCTATCAGCTCACGCTAAAATTGCTGTACAGCATCTCAGCTCACCTTTAGCTTCTGTCCGTCAGGTAGTGTGTAGTCAACGCTTTTGCCTTCTGACCTGGATGAGCCTGACCAGTCCTTCTCTTCCTTTGCCGGGTCAAGCGCAACGTAGCCGGTTGTTTCTTTGATGTTCTTGACTGTCTCCTTCTCTGCGCTTGTGTGGAAGACGCGGCCACTTTTCCTCAGCAATTGCTGCAGATGCTCCGTCACATCCCTCCCTGCCACGTCTATCCTTCTGATGCTGTTGGGTATTGCAAAACCCTGAAAGACTGGTACTGCGTGCGACACCCCATCTCCAGAGTCCAAAACGAGCCCAGTTGTCTTTCCCGAGGCGTAGAGTGAGAGGACAGCTTGCACGGAGCTATATAGGGCGGGTACGTTGAAGGTTTCGAAAAGGATTTGCGCTGCCGTATCGCGGTTTTCTCGAGGATTCAGCGGAGGTTCTGTAAGGAGTACTGGGTGCTAGATACAATCATGATTAGCTTCACTGCAGCGCTTCCTCGATAGCGATTCGCTGCTTCTGCGATGACCTTACTCACATCTTCGCTGACAGTCTTCAGCCCTTCTGTGTAGACGTACTGCCATATCCTCTCCATATCATCCCAGTCTGTGACAATGCCATGCTCCAATGGATAATTTATCTTGAACAGCCCCCTATACTGCTGCGCTTGCGGCCCAATGAACAAATCGCCCTCCAGCGCACCTGCCATTGTCCGTACATGTTTCGGCCGCCCGACGTAGGAAGGAAAGAAACATTTGGGTACATCCTCGCCCGCAAATCCAGCTCTGATCGTGCCGCTACCGTTGTCGATGACGATAGGGGCGTTGTGTAATCGAGAGCCCATGGCGAGGGCTTTGGTGGGTAATAGTGAGATTTTCGACAATTGCGGAGCGAGTAATTATAGCGAGGATGCGGGGGAGGGACGATCGATGGCAGGGGAAGGAGCTATTGTTGTGAGTGCATCTCACTGTTTGGAGCTTCTTCTGAGTCGCGAAAGTTCACGACGCGCTTCGGAAGTCCGAGCAAGGGTGCCCCGGTCGCATCACGTGCACCATATTACACTCACTCGAGCGCAACTCTCGATTTATTCCTCTCTGTCTGCTTAGCTTCAGTCGGACGTTATCAAGACTCTGCTCACACGTGGTATACCGGCACATCTGAGTACTGTTCTATGTGACTACCGTCTGGCTTACTCCTCGGCTCAGACCTTCAAGGCACCCCGCGTCAGCCGTAACAAGACTGCTGGCAAGGCAGTGCAGTCGTACCTACCTCTCATGTAGCCTCCAGTATACTCTTTCATCATCTCCTTCACCATCGTGACTCTCCCCTACTCCCCGCAGAATGTCTTCTAGTAAATCCAACTCCATATACGAGGCCCTCGCAGCCGCCATGAGTGCAGGGCCCGCCCAACACCAAGGAGACGCATTCTATCAGCCTAAAGAGCAAGAATACTTCTTCCCGACTGATAACGGGTCGTGGTCGTCAACAACGACTCAAAGCCCAGCGGTGACAGGCTCGGAGCCTATTGTCAACCCCAAAGCCATCCGCCTGATATCATGGAACATCGACATCTTGGTCGGATTCGCTGAAGAGCGGATGACTGCTGCATTGCAGTATCTGGAAGGCCTAATGTCATCAACGCCCGCAGATGTCCCAGTTGTCGTATTCCTACAAGAAATGGGCGTGTCCGACCTCAAGCAGATACGCGACTCGAAATGGATACACGAACGCTTCAATGTCACCGAAGTTGATGAGAAACATTGGTTGAGCCCGCTTTACGGCACCACCACACTCGTAGACAGGCGTCTGAAAATCAGTAACGTCTTCCGCGTACCTTGGCTCAGCAAGTTTGACAGAGATGGCCTTTTCGTCGACATTTCCATTTCTCGCCCATCATCCACTGATGGGAAAGTCCTTAGACTTTGCAACACACATCTCGAATCTCTCATTGCAGACCCACCTGTTCGTCCTGCGCAACTCGCCGCTGCAGCAACGTACCTGCAGAAGACCGAGGTTGCTTGCGCGCTGCTAGCGGGTGATCTCAACGCTATTCAGCCCTTTGATAAGACACTGCACTCTGATAACGGCCTGAAAGATACCTATCTAGAGCTAGGAGGCGTCGAGGGCGCAGATGAGGGGTATACGTGGGGATATCAGGTACCGCAGTGGATGAAGGATAAGTTTGGATGTAGCAGGATGGACAAGATTTTGTTTAGGGGCGATGTGAAGCCGAAAGTGTTCGAAAGGATTGGTGCGGGTGTCAAGGTTGCTGAGGAGCATAGGGCGAAGGTAAGGGAGGCGGGAGAGGAAGAGTGGGTAACTGATCATTATGGTGTGATGGCAGACTTTGAGCTCATTGGAGACTGGACATTGCAAGGACATGGAACTGATGCGAGGGCCAAGCTCTCCTGAACTTATCACTCATTGCAGAAGTTAGGCGACCGGCCATGGACAGGGACAAGCATGAAGAAAGACGCTCGGACCAAGAAAATATTGGCATCTCTCAAATTCTGTGTGCCGCTGGCATCTCCTGAGCATTTACTTTTACTCCACGATGTTCTGAAAAGACTCGATCTCCCGAAATATGGTGTTCTGCTGTTGTGTTGCATGTCCCACGGGTAAGCATTGTTCATCTCCGTAGTTTGGGTACTGCACCACCACCTATCCTTACTCATCCTAGCCCTCACGAGCGTCTCTAACCACACGTATCTTCATGAAGTCTTCCAGTAAGATCTGGTTCTGTGCTCGTCGCCTGTACTTGATATGACGCCTCATCCACTTCTGGATCCTTGAATCGACCATGACTTTGCTCTCCTCGTCGTACTGGAAGTGTTTGCCAACTTTATAGTGGGACGCCTTCAAGCGTTTGATATACGCGCGCAGGAAAAGGGCGTCTTCTTCCCACCTAAAGTTATTTATCCAGGCTTCCTGGGTAAGCTCCGAGATGCTGTTTCGACTGGCGAATAGCATTGTAAGGTTTTCGATGGCGCGTTGAACGAATGTCAAAGAAGGAGTTTCAGGAGAAGGCGTGTGCTTCTGTAGCTGTTGTTGGACGTATGCGTAGTCGTGATAGAATGCATTGAAGAAAGCTTTCCAATCGAAGGAGAAGAAAACGTCCCAGTCGGATGAGAGCGATTCCGTCTGAAAATCGACCTTCAATGCTGGGATCTCCAGATTGTTGATATACGATCCGAGGCGACAGAGTTGCGACCATGTCTGAACCCGAAATGAGCCATCGTCATATCCACTAAACCTAAGATCGAATTCAAGATCTTCGTGTTGCAGAATCTTGGGTACACTGTCCCGGAGGTTCTCGCGCGCTGACTTCCCCTCTTCAATGTTGCAGCCAACACGTGCACTGAATTGCACTCGTTTGCTATCTTCAGTGAGGCCCTGGTACTTCAGGTGCCTCGCCCAGCCCCCAAAGGTTACACAGTCGAGGAATTCCCAGCCAATCTGCAGAAGCGGAAGGCGAGTTTTCGCAAACTCACGCTCAACTTCAGCTCGGAGGACTGGTGAGACCTGACGGCAGACAACCCAAAGCGTGAAGTCATCGACGTGAGAGAAGACCTGTCCCCACAGCTCCGGCGGTAGCGGGCGACACACGGCGGGGCGCGACTCGGACATGTTGATCTGCTGTGAGATTAGCAAGAGCTTCTCAAAGCTGTGGTTGGTACTAACCAGTCAATTGCCCTGGTGGAGCGAATTTGGAGAGACCCAGACGGGTTCGCAGGAGTGAGTTGCGTGGAGCCAGCGGTTGAGTATGTATGGTGAAGTTGAGCGGGGGCCCGCAAAGGAATGGAATGTTGTTGTTTGGGTGGCGCTAACTTCCGCCTTCACTGTGAGAGAGGGAGGAGCAGTCGGCGGCGTCTTCGCAACAAGTGTAGTCAAAAAGTCTGAAAAACAAGTGAAAAGCGTAGATAGAAAGAGAGAAATAGTAATATAGACAAGAGCTTGCTGTATAAATACGTACAAACAAACCCAGTGTATCTACAGCTTCGACGCAACCACGCTGCCGCCATCAAGCGCAATAGTCGCGCCATTGACCCATGCACCAGCTCTACTCGAGAGCCAAATGCACGTTCCGGCAACGTCTTCTGGACTCCCGATCCGGCCTAACGGTACCCCTCCTTCAATTACATCCTTGAATTTCTCCAATGTCGCCTTCATCATCTTGCTCTGGAACGGCCCGCACGCAACCGTGTTACTCGTAATGCCCCTCTTGCCCAGGTGGCTCGCGAGCACCCTGCTCATATGATGGAGACCTGCCTTGCTGGCTGAGTATGCAAAAGTTTCGAGCGCGGGTACTCGTAGACCGTCAATGCTCCCGATGTTTATTACGCGGGCAGGGGACGCGGGGGTTGAGGCCGCTTCGAGGAGGGGTGTCACAGCCTGTGTGAGTTGGAAGACGCGTTTGAGATTCAGGGTGAGAACACGATCCCATGCTGCGGAGGGGTACGTGTCGTAGGATTCGCCCCAATTGCTGCCGCTGTTGTTGATCAGGACATCGAGTTCTGGTAACCGTTAGCGCTTGAACTCTAGATCACAGAGCAGGTTCCTCGATTGACAATAACATACTTCTTTCCCGCTTCTTCAACTCCGCGGCAATGTTGGTCAAATCCTCCTCCTTGTATAGATCTGCTGTGATGTAGTCCGCCTTGCCCTTCCCGAGCGCATTCAACTCCTTGCATGCTTGCTCACACGCCTTCGCATCTCTTGAAGAGACATATACGGTAGCGCCATTCTGCACAAAGCCCTCGCTGATCATGCGGCCAACGCCTTTCGCGCCACCGGTTACGAGGATGACCTTGCCCTAGAGAAGCGTCAGAATTGTAGTCGAAATGTGCATGCAATCGTCACCGAAGTGATGAAAGACGTTGGGCTCAGTGAAGCTTACTTTAACATCGAAAAGGCTGCTGTTATCCATTTTGAGAAGCCAATTGAAATCTCAAGTCAAATATGAAAGAGTGGAAGGAGATGTGGTAGAACATCGCGGCTGGGATAAGCGGTCGTCATCGGACGTCTGCCGGAAGCTTGAAGTTGGGGATGTACCGAGGCTCGGTGCTTGGTTCTTCCCCACCGTGCATACTGAAAGTTAGTCGCTCCTTCCGATCCACTAAATGGAGACATGGCTAAGTAAGCTATAGAGTATAGTTCATCTAACTTGTAGCTGGCTCTTTGTGCAGATGCATCTTCGCACGTCTATGCCCAGGAGAGACAAGAGAATTTGAGAATAAATGATGCCTCGTATTGAAACCTCTGATGAGTGCAGCAGGCTGCTGCAATGTCTAATGCTGTACAAAAGAGAGTAAGTGCCGGTTGTCCTCCGACCAAAGTTACAAGGAGTGTCCCCGAATCCCATGTGGTATCATATGTAACCCCAAACGCCCAAAAGTTCCGCCTTGGATCTGCCGCCCATATTGGATAGCCCTCACCTATGGACAAGTCAAACTCCTCGCCCTATTATTCTTTCCCACACCCAGTACCTCTCCCCTGATCTGCTTGGGCACCCTTGCCCTCGCCCAGCACTGCAGCGCAACCCTTCTCATCAGTTCAATCTCCTCATCCTTCAACCTCAGCTGTCTTTTCGCCAACTTGCTCTTCCTCAGCTTGACGCCCTTCTCTTCGATCGCCTGCCCAGATGTCACAAACGGTACGTGAGGATGCGTCATACCACGCTTTTGGAGTTGTGATGGCCGTTCGGAGACTGGGGAGGAGACGAGAGACTCGAGATTCACGCATTCAGCGATCAGGGCCTGGATACCTGCCGAGAGCTGGGTTGCGCGCGAGAGCAGGTACGGCCACGTATCGTGTTGATCGTTCCAGAAGGGATCTGCACTGAGAGCTGCGCGGAGAGCGGGCAGAATATGCGGGAGCGGAGGAAGAGTGCGATGCACCGCGCTTGGCTCTTCGGTCGAGGGAGTGCTGGCCGGTGACGAATTCGGGCTCGAGACACTCGCGGTCGATAACAAGCTCGCCGCAATCGTGAGGCGGATGTGCGATTCGGTGCTGAGTGTTGATGTTACAACACAAGCGCAACACCCTCTCGTTCGACACCAGTCTAGCTCTTCTGTGATGAAGCACTGGAGGCATAGGAATGCGCCCCGCGCTTCTCCTGCAAATGCTAGCTCTAGATCTTCACTCTTCTGCGTGCAGAGCGCTGCTGAGGCGAGAGCAGAGGCGCGCGAGAAGAGTGCGACAACGGGCATGATCAGTGCGTGGAGGATGTCGCGATGGAGCAGGAACGTTTCTTTGGCCTCGAAATCGCATAGCGAATGGTTGGTGCAGAAGCTAGGTATATTAATTAGTTATCTGTACTCCACATACAACAGACTTGGAGGTGCGATAGTAGAGCACCTGGCGATTGCGACACGCTATCAAGGAGTAGTGATAAGGATCAAGGGGAGGAAATACATACTCAGCATCCCTCGCAAGATAACTTCTCAGCACGCCAAAGGCTTCCGACTCATTCAGCGCCTCGACATCATCATGTGATATCGCAAAGGGGCTCTGCATCAAGGTATCGTGTTGCTCCGTGGTTCCCATGTTGCTCGCTCACGATTGGTCGCACTACAGTATTCGGTATCGATACTAGCATTGAATTCGTCGATAAGGGTCGATTGAAAGCGATCAAGAATCAAGTACAAGGAAGGGAGTTGGAGAGGTAAGAGAGAGTAAGGAGAGACAAAGGGGAGGTACATTGGGTTGCGTCGAGGGTTCCCTTTCCTAAATTCATCCAGTGATGCGTGCCTCCACTCGGCCCGCATCCCTGTCGATCGAGGCCCAATCCCTCCACATCCCCCTTTCCTTATCCGCACTCGCCCATTTCCAAAATTGGCTCATTAAAGGATAAGAAAACCAACTAGCGAGCGCCATATGGCATCATTCGAGTTGCTCAACGGAGCTTTATCGCGTGCGTTGGCGCCAATTTCCAAGCTGAATGCCATGTGTTGCGGTGCTGATAGCCACGCTTACTCCCCTCCATGTCTTATCATGCACCTCGACTCTTCCGTTCATACATATAGATAGGATCAAAGACACGATCAATCAGGCACAATCGATCTGCAAAACAACGACTGTGAGCCTGTTTCGAATACCGATGTTTGTCAGCTTGGGCGAATACCAGAGTGTCGAGTAATAAGTCACTTTGATTGGCGCATTTGTGTTTGGCGTTCTAGCAATGATAATGCATGTGGCCCAACTTGTGGCAGGCAGCACCGACACCTCCGCCAGCGCGCGCTTCGTACATGTGCACCATAGGAAGTACCCACATGCGGTTATCGCCCTGTGGGCCTCTATGATGACTTTCGAATATCGACAGACTGCACTTGACGTGTGAATATAGTGATTTGTGGAATTGAAACCTTAAAGTCTGATCGACTTTGCCGCAATCATGGTTCTGGCATTCAGTAAAGATAGCGTCTACGCTACGGGCGCTCCCGTGATCGGCAATGCACACCGATCCATAGGCAATTATCGTTGATATCTCGGGTCTCCTCCTATTGCATCAATACCGCCCTGTTGGCGATACTAAGGTGCTCTGACGCTGGTTTTCAATCGCTGTAAACTCTATACACTCAGTATGTGCTCAGAAGCGACTAAATCGAGACACAGACCCGACAGCTTCCCTATAGTCAGGCACCGAGTGGTCAACTGACAGTCGTGATTCCAGAGCATGGCTGAGGCTATCGTGCTGTTCAAAGATGGTACGATGAATAGCAAATCCGTGAAGAGATGCTGCAGTAGGGTAACACCATGCTTCAAAGTCGGTAGTGCGATGCAATATCCCTTCGCTGTTGACACAGCGATCCTAGATACCCCAATCCTCCTGTGGTCTGCTGCGAGGCTTCCATCGATGCGGCAACGGATTTGCGTCTGGAGTGGTCATTGGATGAAAACAACAAACTATCCTTGCTCAACGGCGCATAGGTGCCATCCCCTCGCCTGCATGCGCGGCTCTAGAGATGTTACGGCTATTGTCGACCTCTCATTTCCACCAGAACACCGAGCAGGAACCATCCGCATTCAGCAACCTCCTCATACTCCCATCCCCGGGCAAGCCTTGCTTCCTCCCAAATGGATCTATGAGCAGCAAACTCAGCTTCTCAGAAATCGGACCCATCTCTTGCTTTGACACCGCAATCGGAGGACTCATTGTGGAAGGATCCGCTTGGAGGAGAGCAAAGATGCTAGTCTTCGATCTGCCAATTAACCTCTGATGTACGTCTCGCAACGAGTCGTATAAAGGCCAAAGCGTATTCAAGTATCGCGCTGCAATCGGTTCGAAACTGCGACAGGGTTCGAGCATATCCATACATGCTTTCGCGTATGTGAGGTCTGCATCTACACCATCTGACTGGCCATCGACGAGTTTGGTGGTTGCGCTGAAGAGGAGAACAACTGCTGCGGAAAAGGCCCAGTAGATGATGAGCCAGCAGCGCTTTGTTAGTGTGCCGTCAAAGGAAATGAGGCCTAAGATGCGTGCAATCTGCTGGGCTGCTACGGCACATTCATCGCGGTACCCGCGGGCATCGGATTCGGAGAAGTTCTGGTTGTACGCAGCGCCATCTGTTAGCTGATTTTCGGCTGTCGCGACTAGGAGTTGACGATATAATAGGACGAGAGCACCAAGGTACATGATCTGGGCACGTTAGCACATCTCGAACGCATTAAGATCGCTAGCAAGAGGTACTCACGTGGACCATGAGGATTGCTCGTCGTTGGTACAGTGTTAGGTTTGGCGGATTGCTGGACGTAAGAGTTGGGATTTGCAGCATGTCTGGTACTTCTATGCGCCAAGCCTCAAGCTTCTGGGTGAGTATTCCGATGTTATCTCTGGTAGCAAGCTCTGGAGCAGCCAACGTCTTTGAGATCTCAGCTGCAATTAAGCCAATTTTGCTTGTCTGTGTGTGGATAAGTTCATCGACTGAGATGCAATCTAGATGGCGAAGACTGCTAGCGATCTACTGAAGTCAATATTGAATCATAATAAATTTAATGCCCACATACCTGGATATCGCTGGGTGTAGCCTCGGAGGCGTATCCCAGTGTGTATGAGAGCCAGCAATCAATGAAGATCAGGCTCCGAAATATCTTTCTCCAATTGTCGTCCATCTTCATGTTAGTGGAGCTGTGCAACGAGGGACACTTCCAGCGGGCAATCTGCAGTCCAGCCGCTATGATCTATTAGCACCGATCTACGAAGAACGATCTGTCTCGACTCACCAATCAGATATCTTGCACTCATGTGCTTCTCGAGAAGCGCATAGAAAGACATGGATAGCAGCAGACGCATTGTTCGAAGATAGTCCTGCCGTGCGGTTTGCTCATGGAAGTGAAGGGTACCAGACGCGTACAGAACCCGTCGTATCCGATCAGGGAAGCAATCCATGTCGTAATGAGCACCCATTGCAGCAACTGTGAAGCATTCCGCAAGAGTCATGGCATCCACCCTTTGCTGCGGCCTGTAGATGCGGTCCAGTATCTCATCAGCCTGCTCATAAGTCCACATGAACAGGAGTGATCCGGTTCCACGAATGAAAGCATACATCGACCGCCGCACTAACTCTTCTGACGGTAGATGCTGTTCGTCGTATGGCCGTGTGCCCTGGTTGAGGATCTCGCCCCTCAGCATAACCAATTCGCTGAAAGCCAACGTGAGAGCATTGTGGCAAGTCTCAGCCTCAGTCCCTGCAGATGAGTTCGAAGGTACAGAAGTTGGGCTATCGGAAGAGCTAGGACTAGCGCGTGAAAGCCGCCTCGTGTTGTTAGACGTGTCGGTTGTTGAACGGCTGTTCCCTGGTCGCTTCCCAGTGGTAGACGTTGACTGCTGCGTCTTAAATTCATGGAGATAGGCTTGGTACTTGCGCCAGTTGTCCGTTTTCCTATACTCGTCCATCTGGGCCTCGAACTCCTGCATTGCTCGCGCGGCATTGCTTTCCCACACACGCTTCTGCTCTGCTGGAAGGTCTTGCCATCTTCGACCGACTTCTCTAGCAATGTTTACAAACGTGAGTTGACTTACTTCAGGATCAGTGCGGAGCTGGTCAGCAAAGTTCACATCTGGCATGACGTTAGATTGACTCTTTAGCGACAAGGTATACTGGAAGCCTACAAGCAGTTTTTGGTTTCTTGGGTGCATTGTTGTCTGCTCGAGGATGACGTCTGTATCTCCGCTTTCCACGTGGCGGCGGAGTGGACGTCTGCCTCGTAAGAGTCTCCAGTGCTGAGGTCGAGAGAGATGTGGTTTCGACTGATATATTTTCGGGCTCCAGAGACAAAGATGAGGGTACACCTCGGAACGTAGCAATTTCACGCTGCAGAGCGCGCCGATGGCCGAGTTTGAAGTTTAGGGCAGTAAGGTCTTCTTCGGTAATATCTACAACAATCTCCCAATTGTGAAACCCATTTTCGCACAGAACTTGGAGATATTCAGTCAATCCCAAACGCTCCAAAATCGCACTCAGCTCGGGCATGTTAGGGCTGGAAGGGGAAGAGATCGCCATGACGTGAGTGACGTCTGTGGGGTGTGAGGATGGGAATGGGTGAATCGGGTTATTTGAAGGCTGCAAACGCAAATCAAGCATGGGGACCTCCGCTGGTCTGACCTTGCACGCGAAGGAAGCTGAATGATGTTTGGCATGCTGCGCGTTAGTGGTCTGATGTCCAGAGGCGATTGATGAAAAGGGCAGCGGTCGAGACCTTCACAGCCCGGCCCACTTTTATGCCTGCGCTAGCACAAGCCGGCTTCTGTCACCACGCATCTCGAATACTTGACGATGCCACGCAGCCAATTCTCGGTTTCGTCGGCCTGGTCTTTGGCGGCCCTTCCGAAGGCTGTTCAACGCTGGATCCTCGCATGTCTCTGCGTCTTCCGTGCTGAGATCTGTCGCAATGCGCCAGCATAAGGGCTGAGTCGAGACCTCGAGCACTATGCAAAGGCAGCTGTCAGACACATGGACTCACCACAACACCAACACCAATCGTGTCCATCATGTCGACTCTCGGAAGACGGTGTCGGAACCCTTTCCCCTCGACTTCTGATTCGTCTACTTTCCTCCATCCAACTGTTTTGAGAAAAGTGATGGGGAACATGCTGCCCGTCATCTGCAGGCCAGTGCCAATGTGTAACGCTAAACAGGCCTTCTAGATCGCAATGTGCTGGAGGATCGTGTTTGTGGGCAACGGTCTAGACTCGTCAATCTCAATGTCCGCGACACCAGGATCTTGCGCGTCGCCTATTTGTTGGAAGAGCTTCCAAACCGCTTCGTAACTCCCGCACAGCCACGGCGCTAGTCCTCCCCCGTCAAACACCGTATTTCACAACTGTGAACACAACTCCATTCCCGCACGTGCTTTCTTCCGCGGACCCCAAGCCGCTCTACCCGTGCGCAACTAGGGCCCGAAGCATTATATGATGCTCTTAGCCTGCTTCTGTCTCTCATCGCTCGATTTGTACATAAAAGGGTCATTTACTCACCGTCATCCTGGCTCTCGAACGCTGAGGTTGCGATTACTCACGCAGGTACAGGAGTCTCGACCCTCGATATGTACACTACTTTTCCCCACACAATGCTCAGCCGTCTCGAGAAGTACTATTATCTCTCCACTTTGACAACAGTTCTCCATAGTATGTCTCAGCCTATCACATCGTCAAATACGCAACACCATCGACGATCTATGCCTTGGAACATGTGGTTGCATTTCACCAGGGCCAATCACTTCTTCGGTCGGCTGCACAGGTGTTCCGTATACTCTTAGCATGTCGATCCCAGCTGCAAATGATGCGACGTGATTATCGAGAGGGATTGTGGGTCCTTGCGCGTACCGTTGATTTCTAGTTGGGCTATGGTTCGACATGGGGGTCTTCCGAGCCGTCACCATCAACGACCTTCACAGCTGACTTAACCTCGATTCTGCCGTTGAGGCAACTTCACTAACCATTCTCATGAGGCTTAGTTAATGCTTTTAGCTCATAATTAGTGGTTCCAAAATTGAGTTTGAGACTCCAAGTCCTAGTATAGCGGTTGAGAAGTGCGATGTCCACATTGACGTCTTGGACCGAGTCATTCGTATTCGCTAACCAATTTACCGACGCCCAGGACGTCGTTTGCCAGCTTCCAAGGCAAGTTGGTGGGGAGAGTGAGACGAATATTTTAAAGCACAAAGTTAAAGCGAGCATATGAACACGGGCGAACCTTCTTTGACGGTCATACAGGTCATGCGCGAAAAACCGAAGGAAGGGCCAATTGCTACGGAGGTTCGTATGCTTAAGAAAGGCTGTCAACGTACTAGGTACATTGCTTTCTCCAAGATCGTGCATTACATGTTTCCTAAGACGTTGCCTTCCACCTCAATCGAGGAACTCATGGACCGCGCTCGCAACACCCTGCAGGTCCTCGAAAATAGGCCAGTGCCCAACATCCTGTAAAATTTGCAAGCTGGCTCTCCCCTTCAACGCATCCACATACTTCTCGCACAGCTGCGGCGGCGACACCTTATCCTCGCTACCAGTGACAATCAATGTCTTCGCTTGGATCGCACCAAAATCAAGACCTTTCGCATCCGCAAGCGCCGCACACGCTTTCGCATAGCCTTCTGGATCCTGGCCGAGCAGCGACATGCGTACCGCTGCCACTGCAAGTTGATTCGAGTTCTTCGTCCTCTCTGATGTGCCTGCTGTGACCACTGCATCGACAACAGCTGCCATACCCTTTGTACGTACAGTCTCAGCACGAGCATAGGTAGCATTGATCCCGGCTTCTGGGAGTGGCGACGGCGGTGGACCAATCAATATAAGCTTGGAGACTTTGTCCGGATGTGTGAGTGCAAAATTTATTGCGACGAGACAACCCATTGAGTGGGCTACGATTGTGGCGTCGGACGTTATGTTGGCGTTGTCGAAGATACCGTTCACATCCTCAGCAAATGACTCGATGCTGAGTCTGTTGAGCGGAGACGTTGGTGAGAGGCCGTGACCCTCGAGATCGAATAGGTGTAAAGAATGGGTTTTCTCGAGGTCTAGGGCATGGATTAATGGATTGTAGATCTCAGCATTGCCCCCGAGACCGTGGACAAAGACTATTGGTGAGCCTTTACTATCGCCTAGATTCTTGTAGAACAGAGGTTTGTTGTTTATCTGTGTCAGCGAAGATGTATCAACGCTCTTCGTAGCATTGGTTTGTGGCAAGTGAGATATCTTCTGGACTTGTTTTATGATAGGATTCGGCGAATTGGGGTCCGCAATGCGGTTTTTCAGAGTGCCTAGCCCGGTGACGGAGATAGCTACTGTGTCTCCGGGATTGAGATAAATGGGCGGCTTCCTTCCAATACCGACACCAGCTGGCTGTTAGGAAGTCAGTCACTTTGCCCTCTCAAGATTCCATTGTGATCAACCTACCGTACCGGTGGCAAGGACGTCACCAGGCATCAACGTCTGTCCTTCTGACATCGTCTTTATCAGGTATGGAATCGAGAAGATCAGATCGTCTGTGGTTGCATTCTGTCGTAGCTCGCCATTGACGTGCGTCTGTACGCGCAACACTTTGTCTAGTTTCGATGCAGGAACGGCTATCGGACCCTGATGGGATGTTAACTGAGATGACATGTTCATGTCACTGGAGACAGACGGACCATGGGGCAGAAAGTGTCAGGCGACTTGCCGATGTAAAATTGCTTGTGATCTCTTTGTCGCTCCCTCGCTGTCATATCATTCACAATGGTATACCCCCAAACATGACTCATCGCATCCTCCTCTGAGATACGGAATCCAGGCTTTCCGATAATAACCCCGATCTCACCCTCATAGTCAGCCGTCTGTGTGAACTCCGGATGCGGAAATATCTCCTCTCCATCCGCAATGATTGATGTAAAACGTTTGGTGAAAATGACCGGATGGGACGGCGTATCGACCTTATCAGAGCTGTCAAAGCCGGAGTTATTGAACTCTTTGGCGTGTTCGGCGTAATTTTTCCCTACACAGAGCACATCGCGACCCGTGATAGGAGGGAGGATCTTCGCTGATGAGGCTGCAAAAGGGTCGCCGGAAGGGACGATGTTCGCTTCGCCAACTTCGATGACCTGGTAAAGGTTGTCGAGATATGTCCCGGATATGAAGCTCAATGGTTGGATAGTCTTTTCAGAGAGGTCATAATGTCCGATGCGGTTTCGCCCACTTTGTGGGTCCTCATAGGATATATAGTTCGTGAAAGACATGTCTCGGGATGTATCTGTTCAACCGTTATGCCAGCTAGCTTAAATATATCGTACAAAACTTGAACAGTATTTGGTAGAACCCACGTCGAAGAAGCGAGCGGTTGGTAACTGGGTTTAGAAAGGTCGATGCTCCACCATTGGCAGTACCAGAATTTTCTGCATAACAGTCCTGACGTCCGGAATGACAGCCTTGATTGCACAGCCGTAGCTCGTGTAGACGTTGTAAGTTTGCGGGGTGTGAGATGGCGTAGGAAGGTATAGCCGACATCGGGTTTATGTCATCAGCCCTAACCTCTAAACGTTCCACTCTCGTTCAGTGATTGCTCTTTCCTCTCACATCTTCCTGCATGATTGCGGATTTTGCATAAGAATTAATTCTTCCTCGCCACCCTATCTCTATTTCCCTCAATACTAAGTACCATTTGACATGCAAATTTTTCTCATGTGCTGTTACAAACAGCACTTGAGAAGGGCATAGATACAGGGTCACATCGCATTAGGTTCCTCCCTAGTCTTCTAAGGAGAAATTAAAATCTTACTTTAGACTATTAAGGACTTCCTACTAGAGTGAAATAGAGTAGGGGTGTAGTTTGGCGTGCGACACCCTGTAGCTAATTGAATTCTTGTACTCTCTCGTATCATCCTTCTAGAACCCTAGACACTTCGATCGGCGCAGGTACGAAGATATGAGGAGTGAATGAGACGTAGAATACAGTTAGCAAATCCATAGCAACCACTTGTAAAGCACATGAGAGCGTTTTAATGATCATGTGACTCAGTGCTTTCCTCATCTTTCACGATATGATCCCTCCTCCGTTGTTCAATCGCAAGAACGCAGCAGCTCAACTCAAATTTACCTACACACGAGCCTCGGTCCTAATTTCTCGTAACAAATTCCACCAGAGCGAAGAAGGCAGACATCAGCCTCCAGGAACATGACAATGGAGAACAGCGTTACGGGGTTTCGAAGGCTCCCCGGCGGTGAGTGCACAACTCCTAGCTACAAGACTTACTAGCTAACTGGCTTATTAGAGATTAAAAATTTCATATACGAACTCTGCAAGAGCTCTCCTGTTGCTAGCATCAGTGTCTATTTCCCTCCCCACAGGGGAACGGATCATCATCCATCACCTGGCAAGAGACAATACTTCGGACTCACTCAAGTATGTCGTCAGATCCGCTTCGAGTATTTTCCGATATATATCCGCCAACATCGATTCTGCATACCATATCAAGATCTTCACCGGTATGTGTCTACTTTCATCACGATGCCTGGTATGCAAGATTGCGAAGCTGCTGGTAATCTCCCTGTCGATATGGGTGTTTCCTTTTCGTTGACGACAGAAAACCGAGAAAGATGAACGTCTTTCCTCTCCTCAAACTATATGAGAATGCCCCAACATTAGATATCTACTTCGTGTTTTGGTGCAGCAATGAGGACCGAGAGATGAGAAAGATCATGAACATGAAGAAAGTCGGGTTTACAAGCGGAACTGGCAACGGCAAGGGGACTAGTTTCCTGAATACCGCTCTGTCGCAGATCCACTTTCAAGATGGGTTGTGGAATCCCCGTCTAAACTTCGTCATCACACCAGAGTTTCAAAAAGTCTGGATGGATGCAGGTTCCCATGAGACGTGTGTCAACGTTGGGGACGGAGCTAGTTGTAATTTGAGAGAAGAGGAGCACGAGGCATGGTGGAAGGAGCACTCAGGATTGTCCCTCGACCTTTCCATGATCAAGGTGAAGGTATCGTGGAATGGAAAAATACCTTTCACGCTCGCGGACCATACCGATTGGTAAAGTCGTATTTACCACATGACAGGGACATTGGGGCGGGTCAAGTTGAGGATGTTGATCAATGGTCGGAGATATCTCGGTTTGCTCGGCAAAGAAAGATGCATATTGCTTTCTTGATGAGTTAGAGGCGGATAGGGTCGACTCATGGCTTGAATATAGATAGCGGACATGTACACTACCCTCCAGCATACACTTCGCCCTCCACCAGCGCCTCAACGCTCTTAGTAGAGAAAGCACAATGTCCCACACCATCACGACCCTTACTAACCACGCCCCATTGCAGCTTTTTCACCGCAGCCATACTTCCATCAATCTTATCTTCGCCCACCATGTGACACGCTGCGCTAATAGCCATACTGCAACTCCCAGCCAGTGGCATACCACGCTTATATGGGACATATCCGAAGCCAACGATTGAAACAACCATCAGACTCCCCAGCACAACAACAGAAATAATCGCACTCGGCGAGTATCCCAGGGTCTTAAAGTCCTGCGCGTCCCAATTATTGCCTAACCCTGCATTACCGTACACATCGTAGTAGTCAATAGCCACCAGAAAAATGCTTTGCGACACCAGCCAATGAAGCGTGCCACTCAAAACCAGTAGTGGCATGCCAAACCGGTATGGAAGTTGGAGGAAGTACGTTGATCGCTGTTGTCCAGACGGACGATGAGAGACGCGGAGGCCTTTACGTTTCGAGGCGTATGAGGTCCACTCATAGCCCATGAGCATGGCGGTGAAGAGCGCGTTGTAGGAGAAGTACAGGAAGGAAAGAATGATTTGCGGGATGTTGGCTACGATGGCGTTGGCGACGAGGTTGTTGGGCATGCCGCTTACGGACGTGCGTGGGTCGACGGTACCTAGAAGGGAGAAAGGATATCAGCAATGTTCTCGAAACGGTATGGTACTTTGCCAAGGGGAAATTACGTACCATATCCGAGACGGGAAAGCGTCGTGTTTTCTGGGAGGCTTCTGATGCCGTATGCTAGTAATGCACTGACTGTGGCTAAAGCCAGGAGGAACCTAGTTCTGGCGTTAGAAGTAGCGATATAGTAGAGGAGTCTATGTAGCGTACATTACTGTTGTAACTATTCGACGCGTTTTGCTTGTGACGTCTTTCCATTTGTATCGCGTGTTGTGCCACTGTTGTGGCCCTGCCCCGTAGCCATTATTCTTCTTGAAGTCTTGGAAAGACGAGAGGCACATGTCCTTGGTGGTAGGGTCATTTTTAACAAGAAAAGAAGCGACGGCATCACCCATTGTCATGAGCGGTTCATCTTGGACTCTAAATGTGATATAGAACATTAGAGCGGCTTTGACTGTAACGTTGTCGTCAGCAGCTATTCGTCTCTCAAAGTAGAGTGTTGGCGCTTTTGCGAAAGGCTATCTGAGTCTCGAGATCGAGGAAGAGCAGGTACATAGCCGTTAGCTGAGGAGGCGGACTAAATCCAGAGTCCGAATTCAAGGTTCTTACGCGAAGATTATCGGTGACTCGACAAGACGGAGGGAACATATGAGATGGTACTTACCAAGATTCAGAACCGTAATAACAATTGCAATATTCGGCTCAAAGTGAAGTTTACAGTGCGGTACAGCTCGTTGACTAAGGCAATACTCCACCGGCCAGCGCGAGAAGGTACATTCTTTCTCGTCACAATACCAACCAACGCGCCACGACTCGGGCACACGCTTGACATTGTCTACCTCAATCGAGCACGAATCACTATCGACTACACCCGAGCAGATCCAGTTGTACGCATCAGCGGCCTGTGAAGCCCCGCTCGCCGAATCAGCAGAGAAGCTGCCAGCCCAGTAGGCACGAGAGCCATTGATATAGTAGTTTTCCCCTGGCGGAGGGAAATTACTGTCGTCGGCAACGAGGAGCAGATTGCGTTTGTTGGACTGGATGATTTGGGCGTACTGGTTGATACATTCCGCGGGTTCAAGCCTGTCGAGGGTGCCTGCGCGCGCTTCATTCCAGAGTGTTTCCAGAGTGGATGGGAAAAACTCAATGGGGAGATACCTTTGCGAGGTTAAACTCTTTGGATACGTTCTCTGGTTCAGGTTGCTGATGGCTCGCTCGAAATCCGGTTCCGTGGTGCAGTTCAGACATTGAGTGTCTTCAATGAAAGATTTGCTAACAGAAAAGGCCAGATAGCTATTCGCGGAGATGGAGCTGAAGACGGCGGAATTGTAGCTGGCTACAGTCAGGTTGAGGGACTCCTGAAGGGGCTCGTGGGCTTACAAAAGATGTAGTGGAAGTGAAGAAAGTCCAAGTAGGCACCACAACACCTTTCTCCGACGACTAATGTGTTTGATATTACGCACTCCCGGAACTCCAATGTCGAGCCATGTTCCTCCTGCATTGCTATGCGCCCAATCAATCTCACTCCGGGTAGGCGCAGATAGGCATTGCATGCAGTAGTTGCTTCCGCTGAGCAGCACTGTACTCAAAATATTGATGAGCACATGCAGCCCAGAGTTTAGACGTTTAACGCGGTCACAATCGCCTTCAAAAAAGACTCCCCTCTCTTTAATAGCAGTGGAGCCCCAGATAGTGACAATGAGATTGATCAAGAAGACGACAGACGCCCATGCTGCAAAGTTCAGCACCCCGAATCTCCAACCAGCAAGCCGCCCTTCAAAGGATCCTTCAATCCAAGACTTAGGTGTACGACGACGTGTCGCGGTGCTTGAGGTCGGTGAGTGCGGCTGATAAGAGGTATTTGTAATTCCAATGTTGCTTTTATTACTAGGTTCGGCGGCGAGCGTCTGCAGTTCTGTGGTGTCGGCGTGGGTCCATTGCTGATAGACGCGTTGTTGGGTCCGTAATGGTGGAATCCAGCGTCTGGCAGGCTCCAGGGCTTTCTTGAGCATAGCGATGGATGAAGAGACGACATGTTGATGGTTGTTGACTAGATATCTCGATCAGACGTGATGGGACGCCTTATGGGCGCAGCCATGCATAAGTGAAACTACCCCTGGTACGATCAGCGCACACCCTTGGGGGCGGTTGCTAAAATAAGCCCAACTACAAGGTCGGAACCCACGTGTTAGAGCGGAATTTCCCAGTTCATACGATCTCTTCATTTCCACGTTCAAGCTCAGGATATAATATCGTGAAGATCGAGGCCTATCCGTGTGCAGATCCTATCTAGTCGTCTCCCCCACCAATTGGCCCGCTGACCTGTTTCGCTGCCTTTGCGGCGACAATGTCATCAACCCTCAAAAGAAGGCATGCGCTCTCTACAGCTGTCTTGACACTCTGTTCCTTGACTGCCAGTGGCTCCCACACGTTATACGTCCGCATATCTACGACCTTTCCTGCCTCACCATCGATACCCCAGAAGCTGCCACCGTGCTTGCCATCCTCGTAGCCCTCGGCATGCTTCGCTCGTAGTTGAGTGAGTACCTTGATCGGGCTGTTGCCTGAATTCTGGATGAGTGTGCGGGGGATGACCTCCATGGCTTCTGCGATTGCCTTGTAGGGCCACTGTGCGACGCCCTCAATGAGCCTTCCTCTCCTATCTAGACCGACAGCAATCGCCATTTCAGTTGCACCACCTCCGGGGCACAGCTTGGGGTTCCAGATGACGTTCCTGGCCACACCCATAGCGTCGTGCAGATTCCGCTCGATCTCGTTCAAGATATCTTTTGACGGGCCCCGGAGCAGGATTGTGCAGGCCTTGGGGTCTTTGCACTTTGTGAGGAAGGTGAAATACTCATCGCCGATCTTGGAGATCTCAAATAGGCCACACTGAGTGCCGATATCTGATGCGGTAGCTGCGAATACAGAGTTGACGATAGTGGCACCTGTTGCACGCGCAACTCGGTTGTTGTCTGTCTTGCGGACGCGGCGGATCGCAGTGATGTTGGCCTTGACGAGGTAATGTTGTGCGAGATCTGTTTGGGCATTAGCGAGCATTATGAGACACTGATGCGAGCTAACTTACCGCTCACGCCCTTCTCAGTGATGACAAGATCAGGCTTCAAGGCAACGATAGCGTCACACATGGCCTTGACCTGCTCCTCTTCAATCTGCAGTATCCTGTTCCAGTCCTCCTCTTTGCTGACCTCGATGTTCGTCTGACTCTCGCCCTTCTTGTACTCTAGCGTGCAGTCCAGTAGCAGGACGCGGGGGTTTTCGATTCTCCGCCTCATCTTTGGGTGCGTAATGTCCTTGTTCAACATGACACCATCCAACACTTCACTGTCCTCGATCTCGTTTCCTGGGATCTTCTCAATGCGGGCGTAGCGCTTGATGTCTACCTCCTTCTTGCCTGACCCAATGTCTAACGAAACGGTGCGCACAGCCTTCAGGGCAAGGCCGCACATTAGTTCTGACCAGCGCGAGACGAATTTTGTGCCGATGGACGAGTGAATGATCTCGTACATCTGCTTGTCGTTGTTGATGTCGACGTCGACGGCGATCTCGTTGATGATCTCGAGGGCGTCGGCAAGAGCCTTCTTGAAAGCTTGGATGATTACGACGGGGTGGATGTTGCGCTCGAGCTGCGGCAGAGCTTGTGCCAGGATCTCTCCAGCTACCTGATATTAGCTGTGGTCTTTCCTTTCTCATCGCTTGTCCTGCATACCTAATATGATGACTGTGGTTGTGCCGTCGCCTACCTCCTCATCTTGAGTCCGACTCAGCTCGATCATGCTCTTCGCAGCCGGGTGTGCGACTTCGATCTCGCGGAGAATGGCATGGCCGTCGTTGGTGAGGACGATGCCGCCCATGGGGTCGAGCAGCATCTTGAGCATGGCCTTGGGGCCGAGACATGATCTGATAATGTCCGCGACCGTCTTCGCTGCTGTGATGTTTGAGATCTGGGCTTTGCGGCCAAACTGCCGCTCCCCTCCCGGGGTTTGCGTGTCTGTTGTTGCATTAGTGGGCTGTCGAAGCTGCGAAACAGGCGCTGGACATACTCATGACAACTACGGGGGCCTGCATCTTGAAAGCAGAAGCCTATAAGCACTGTACAGAAGAAAGAGGGACTCGAAAAGAGAGAAGCGTGGGGTATCCTTCGTTCTGGTGCCTTGCAGCTCCTCCGCTACTTTTCGCTGCCAAAAACCGCGTCGCACGCGCCACGATCGCGGGGACGCAAATTATCCGCGCCGAGCTCCAGCCACATGCATCCAGCCACAGGCAGAACACAGATCACGTGCCACCCGGCTAGACGGCCTTTACCGTGCGGTCCCTCTCGCGCCGTCGAGATAGCATTTGACTCGTCATCACCAACTATAATCCGTAACTTGACTTTCATATATCTATGCCTGGATAGTTTCAGCACTTTCAAGAATAACAAGTCGTTACTATTAAAAATAATGAGACATGCAGAGTAATGTGTTACTTCTGGCTATCTCGACGGCGCCAGACGGTCCCTGCGGGCTTACACAGAGCGCTGCGAGCCTGTGCGCCTGCCGAATGCGGTCTCCCCAGGCTTGCTAGGCTTAATTAGCCCATTCTGCCACCCCCCACCGCGTTTCGCCAGCCTCTCACGGGATTCAGCGCGGAGCTTACAAGACCGCTCTGGCGCCCTCCAGACCATCCTTCCTGCACCTCACTTCTTTGCGCCAACTCGTCGCCGCGCTCAGCCTTTCGTCAAGTCCCTTTTCCCGGGCTCATCCACACCTCAATCGCCCTTCCTCATCCACCTTATTCACTCTATCCATCCCAACATATCATCACCGCCATTGCGCCTTGCCTCACCTACACCATCTCCTCCATCATCGTCGTCGCTCTGGGTGATCTAGGCCTACCAGCCAGTCGCGTGCTCCATCGTCTGTCCAGCTTATAGACAGACTTTTGTATCTTTGATCCCTTTGAGCTTTCTAATCTACTAAACATACAGTATGGGACTGAACTATTACGCCTCGTCGCCCACCGTGGTCCTGCCACCGCAGCAACCACAGGGCTACTTCTCCCACCAACGCGCCCACTCACCGTCAACTATGGGTAACTTCCGCCCAAAATACCCTACTCCACCATCGCTCAACTATCTAGCCGCCGTCTCCAATGCCACCGCTGGGCGCAAACGATCCATCACCGACGTCGACGACCCGGAGGAGAACCAGCCCGTCGGATCGATCGTCACTCAATTGCCTGTCAAGCCGAAGCCGGAGCCCATATATGGCCCAGGAATGACGCTCATCTACCCGGGCGATCAAGAAGGCTTCTGTCTTGCAGCCGAATCGCAGTCCGGCACATGGTGCGAGGAGAAGAACGAGAAGGAAGAGAAAGCCCAACCTGCCCGTCCTATTGCCGTTTCACGCAAGTCGGCACGGATAAGCCCGTCTGCCAACGTTACCATCCCGTCGCTAAACGATATGGATACCTCAAAGACTGAAGGGGTCATTGACGAAAACGGCAACACCATCAACACGCTCATCGCGTCGCTAGGCGTGGGCTGGAAGAACGTCATGACAAACCCGAACCTGCGCGATGCAGCACGCGCTTATTCACGTGTTATTGAACGCCATTTCGACCTCACTGACGCGCTCGTCATGCTCGAGAAGGAGTCGCTGTCCGCTTATCTGGTCCGCGCCAAGCAACACGGTGTCCAAGGCTATTGGCTATTTTCAGATAGCCTTCAATGGTGTCAACTCGTTGGCTGGTCTTTGGAGCGAACTGTCAACAATCTCATGTCTGGTCCTACGCCCCGTGTCGAAGGAGAACGCATCAACGCTCGTCACCTCACTCCATCGGAACCCGCTATGCCCCAGCCCATCATGGACACGCCTGTCGCCGTTGGCCATGGTGACGCGATGGAAATGTAATGGACCCGCATCAAGCACTCCTTCCTTCTCTCTTCCTCTTCAATTCATGTACGACAACAACGCTGTTTCGGTTCGGTTTCTCTTCGCAACTGCCTTGATTTACGCTTTTCGATCTCACGGACTTTCTTCTTCGGCGAATTGGCGTACGGTGTTGGGTACGGATGAGCTCATGGAAGCGGTCTTCCATTTGCTAAATACTGTATATTATTATGCTCGTGCTGCGACAGCTTGATCGAACGTCATCGATCGCGTCGCGTAAGCTCAATGTCACTAAACACTGTAGGCAACAACAATATGAAACAATGATTATCATTACCTTATCTTCCTCGCCGTTTAGCGACGTGAAATCCACATGAAACACCCTCTCTTGCAGCCAAACATCCAAAATAGCGCAGTCCATCAATAGCCCCGCGAGGCCCAAGTGTATAATATTTAGGACGTGTTCTTAAGCTGACCTTTGAATTTCTGTCCACTTTTTCTTGCGATAGGTGTACCTATAATTATCCTTCTTTGCTACCGAAAGCGCAAAGGTACGAAGGCGCCTTCAAACAGCCGAGCTTTGCCGGATGGGCAGGGACCACAACACGAAAGTGTCGCGCCAACGCGCTCGCCAGCTCTCATCGCTTGAACAGCCAGACGGAGTATCGGAGATGGAAAACGCAACAGAGCATTGCAACCTACGTAGGTTAGACTTTTCATCATCTGCAGTTTGGGCTTTGGCTCACGTTAAGTTTCATATGCGGCCGGGGTATTCGTTCGTCTGTACGAAGCGGCCAACGGTCTACTTTGCTGCGCTTGAAGTTCAGTCACTCGTAGCAAGTGTAAATTCTCATACACTAGTGCGGCGTAGGGCTAAAATGTACAGTGGCTGATGTGACTTGGTGGGGTTCTGTTCGTTCAACTCCAGGCTGTTGTCGTACATCATGGCAAGCCAACAGGGACCTTTCCCAAAAATTTGCAGTATAGAGCGGTGTGAAAGCAAAACAACTTCGTCCATTCTCAAACTCCGCGACTGCGCCTTGACTGCACGTTGACACTCAATACTCAAGACGATCCTTGATGTTACTTTTTGTGTGGCTGAATTCATCGACCACCATACCTGTTAGGGGTTGCTGTGCGAGTGGTTCTCATTAGCACCCGAAGGATTCCCATCCCCATACATTGTAAGCATTTTCCATCTCAAGGCATAGCCTCTCGTCGATCCCTATCGATACGTACCTGGCCTTCCGCTACACTTGTGAAGAAGGTCGCTTTTAGAGAATAATCGCCGAAGTAGTACCCCGCCTAGTTGCGCCGGGTTGCCTAGCAAGGCATATTGGGCTATGCAAAACGGCTACGCGGGCCCTCTTAGACAAAACCTGCGCGCTCAATCGGCGCTACGATCTCTATCATCCACTACTACCTCGTCACCTACGAGCGGGGGGATTACCGACATGGGGCAGAACCATGCCTCGTTCCACATCGTGCCGTGCTCCTGATGAATACCATGGGTAGCCTGACAGCCAGCAGTCGAACCTGAGATGCAGGTTGTGCGATTCACCGCTAAAATTCAAAAGCCATGGTAACTGTTAAGCATAATTGCTAAGCACAATCAAGACGGTACAAGCCTCGCCAAGTGCTGTGCTGATCTACAACGTTGGGTGTATGTGTGATGCGGTTGGCAGACTTTTGCGCTAAGCAATGTTGGTGGCAGGCCTCAAGTTAAGCCACACCGGGGACCCACATCAGATATATACCATAGGTATAAGTGCTTACTTTGACAGTCCTTATGGGGTATTATGGGCGGGGCGGTTGCGATTGGACCACTTAGCTACCAGCCTTCACAGCTGGGTGAGATATCCGTGCCCACGAGCTGGGGAGAACCTCAGGCGCGGGTATATAGAGCATCAGGTCCGCGCTGTTAGCTGCCGTCATCTTCATTTCCCTCGTCATCGGACCTTTCAAAACTTCCTACGATCCTCGCCCTTCCTATCATCATTGCCCTACGTTCTTGAGCACGCATCCGATATACTTCAAAATGCATCCTGCCCTCATACTCTCTAGAGGCCTCTTCCACCATAACGACGACTCCAACTCCAACTCAAGCTCAAAACGTGTCTGTCCGATAGAAAACACTACCGGACCGGAGATTATTCCCCTCGTCGGCAACCTCACATACCACCAGTTTGCAACAATCCTATCGGGTGCCTGCGCCGCACTCAGCGCCCTTATTGTCGCCGTCCTGATCGCTCTCCATGCATTCAACTACTCGAATCCCGTCCAACAACGACAGGTCATACGAATCGTACTCCTCATACCATGGGTGGCTCTATTCTCTTTTCTAATTGTATGGCGGGATGACGCAGGAGATTACCTAGTCGAATCTCTTGACTTTGGATGTTCGATTGCGCTTTCATCCTTCTTGCTGTTCATGTGCGACTTGGTACTCTCGCATCACGGTGGTTTCGACGACCTCTTTGGGCAAGGGGCTTGGTCGAGGGGCGCATTCCAGGGCGAAAGCCCGGGGTGGCTAAAAGTAAAGAGACCATCATTCTTCTACGTCTTGAAAAGTTAAGCTAACAATGTATTCAGAAAAACTGGTATGGTGTTCTTCAGTTCATTCCGACCTCCATCATCCTTTGGATCGCCACCGCTGTCTCCCTCGCAGTCGGCACGTACTGCAAACAGTCGAACAACATCCATTTCGCACATATCTGGCTCAACGTCTTGAAGTTCCTCATCACCACCGTTGCCATTCTCAGCTCGCTCAGATTCTACGGAAAGAACAAAGCCAAGCTACTGAAGCACAAGATCCTTCTAAAGCTGTTCACGTTCAAGGGTATCATTGGTCTAAACGTCCTGCAAACCGTAAGCTCCGCCACTTCAAATGACCAAGAAAGATTTGTATTGACTCGATTGTAGTTCATCATCTCCATTCTCAGCGGCCGAGGCGTCCTCAAACCCACCAAATACATGACCTACCACGATGTCAACAGCAGTCTCGCGGCGCTCATCCTCGCCTGCGAAATGCCCATCTTCGCCTGTCTCCTGGTGTTAGCTTTCTCACCACTACCATACAGGAACGCGGGTGGCCCTGTTGCGGGCCCATCATCCGCCATCGTCGACGCTTTCAACATTAGCGATCTTCTGTCGGCGTTCGTGAGGGGCCCGATGAGGCTTGTGAGAGAGCAACAGCGACAGATCTATAGGCAGGACAGCATGAGAGTGGGGATGACGGCGAGTCCTGATCTGTCTGGTTACGAGGGTGAGACAGATTATGATTCTAGTGTGAGGGTGAAGCAGCCGAGGATGAGTTCTGCTGTGTGAGATGGCTTTTCGTATTTAAATTTGACTATGACGATTGAACGGCTTTCACGCTTTTTATTACTGTATATATATACCTCTATCAGCCCTTTTTCTTTGTTTAAGCTCTAGTTGCTAGTGACAAGAGCAAGTCGGCGGTATATCTCAGTTCGCGCTTTCATCGCTGCCCAACTTCATTGCTTCCCTGCTTCGTCCTAGAAGCACGAAAATCGTCATACCACAACCGAAAGCTCTCTAGTTCCAGGATTGCAGCTCTTATCTTTTTAAAGAAGCCTATTACCACAAATTCAATCTTTACAACACGACCCAATGCAGCATTCACTTGATTGAGCGTAACTGTCATACTGCCACTCCCGTTGCGTTTCACCGTTCAAAGCCACAAGCATTCGAGCTCAATTCACCCGAAATGGCCTGGTGAGATGAATTCAAGTTCTTTGAGTGGACCGTGGACAAGTTGCGGAGGACCAGCTTAGAAATCAATGGCGTAACACGTCCAAGCCTCGCCAAGCCTCGAGGTTAGTACGTTTTGCCTATAAAGTGCTTCCTGCCAGACAGGTCCGAAAACTTTCGGGATTCTCGCAAACAAGTACAGGGCACTTGTACCTGCAGCCGCTCAGCAGCTGTGCTTGAGCTCACACGCACGGCCAGCGGAGTGCGAGCTTAGCAATGAAGAGACGGCGATAGCAGTCCCGCGGTCAAAGCGACGGATCTTCAAGAAACAGTGAGCTAACCAATATTGAAGATATTGGATTTGAAATGCATTCGCGACGGAGTGTACATAAAAGCGATAGAACTCATTGACAGAGAAGACACAAGCAGCAAGAATCGTACAACACTACACAGTGAAACGCCCACTCTCTCGTTCTCACAGGAGATTCCATTATCTACAACATTATTTCGTCGCTCACCACATTTCAAAACTCAAGAGAACGTTTTCAACGTCACCTACTACTCAGAATGAGATTCACCGAGAAGTTGTCCGCAAGCTGGATTGGTCCACTGAAGACCTCGTCTTCCTCAGGGGCAAAGTCGCCATTGTGACTGGCGCCAACACCATCTCCAACATAGGGGGAAACATCGTGCACGAACTCGCCTTCAAAGGCGCCAAGGTGTATATCGGTGCACGCACTCTTGAGAAAGCCAATACTGGCATCAAGGAGATACTTGTCAAGTCGCCCTCCATCGATGCTTCGAACCTCAAGCCTTTTGTCGCTGACGTCGGCGACTACGCTGCAGTCAAAGCTGTTGCCGACAAGTTTTTGAAGGAGGAGAACAGACTGGATATCTTGGTCAACAATGCCGCCATAGTGGGAACGTCGCTGGAGTTTGACCGCTACGGCATCAACGCGGTGATGGCGACGAACCACCTCGGCCCATTTCTCTTGACCAAGACACTCCTCCCTCTATTGGAAAAGACAGCCAATGCGGACCCAAAGAGCGACGCTCGTTGTTCCTCCCGGGTATACCTTCTCCTCAATCAAAGGCTGGAACGATGAGTTCGGTGGAGCGGAGAACCCAATGCATAATTACATCCGTTACGGCTACACCAAGGTCGCTAACCTCTTGTTCACCAAGGAGTTGCAGCGTCGCTTCGACGAAGCAGGCACGAGAATTCTGGTTACCGCTCCGCACCCAGGACAGATTGCGACGCCTGGTGCGGCCAGACTCATGGGGACCGATTCCGAGGACTGGAAAATATCATCGACGCCGTTGTGGTGCGCTGCGCATCCGGAGGTTAGGGAAAAGGAGGCCGAAATCAAGGGTAGATATATTATGCCGTTTGGTGGGGTCAAAAAGTCGATTGATTTGGCGGAGAACCAACAAGAGGCGGACGCCTTGTGGGCGGTGAGTGAGAAGGTTTTGGCCGACGTTTTCAAAGCTTGAGCGGCAGCTGTGTGTGCTCATTTCCGCTCTAGTTCTACGAGGACAAACATGAGTGGGACTAAGTAGTCTACTAAAGAGAAAAAAGTGATACCATAAGGTTCTGCACGGACACATCAAATCATAGAGGGATATCTGAATCCACCTTTTGCGACTTAGTCTATCTTTCCACAGCCTTCTCTCTTTGTGCCAATACGATTGGGCACACGCATATCTATTATACAACTTAGAATAGCGACGGAGAACAATAAAGCAGAAATTTGCACCAGCCTGACCAGATCAACCTCTGCTCACGTCTTTGGATTCTCTTCCCATGTCTTAACCCTCTACACTACCAACGACCACTGCACCATTCCACTCCGACTTCTTTTTGCCATTCAAGCCCAGATTCATTTTCAGCTCCGTAGCCTCCACCCCTTCGTCCACACCAATATCACAATCCCATTCCAATGCCCACCTACTCCCAGGCTTTAACACAATGTCCACGCTCTTCTTTTTCCACCAAATCCGGACTTCTTCTACACATCTACTACCCAAAACATACTGCTCCCATGCTGTTGTGTTGCCATGGATGATCTGGGATATGAAGCCGAATAAGGCGTGGCCTTGGGTATGGTTCATTGTCATGTGAAAGAACTGGATTTGCGGGAACTTAGAAGCGACCGTGATGTAAGGCAGTACGTTGAATGAATCTAGAGTTTGCCCGATAGGTGTTTCGGCGGCGATGTCGATGCCAATTTTAGGTGTATCCACATTGGAGAGGGAGGCAAATTCGGGCTGCTCAGGCTCATCATCGGTGGTGAGGTCGATAGTGTAAGAATCAGCTGCGCAGTAGGCTACGATGTCGGCGTATCGAGCACATATGATTTCATCTGCAGGTTCGATGTAGAGCAGGGCGCGAAGTTCTAGGCAAATTATCAGTCTTTCGAAATACTGTGAAGCTCGTCTGATGAAGTGTACCTTCCGATATAGGCAATGCCTTGATCTTCTCAGGCTGCGCTGGGTTGATCCCGTTCTGAGAGGTTTTGCAAGGATTGGTTTTGTTTGATGCTGGCATGGTTCCCGAACTGGCAACCGGTACAGTTCCGCTGTGCCCACTCGCCTTTTTTTGCACCTGCAGCCGACTGCTCATGTTGTATTGTCTCTGGCTAATACGGTAAACCTTAACAAGGCCAGTATGTATCGTTGTGGAGCTATTGAAATATGCTTGCGGAGTTGATCAAATGCACCTTCTGCGAAGCTGTGCATAACAGTGCGGAAAAAAAGGTTATGTGTAACTATAGATAATCACAAACTGGTGATTGGAGCTGCTGTTTGGTCCTTACTCCAAGCTTCCAAGGTCTTCTCAACCTGATGCGAATATGGGTGATTTTTACCACGCCTCTCACTTGCGCTGAAAAACAAAACCGTAGCTCGCCTGGGCTCTCAGCAAATTGTAAAAGCGGTGTTGCAATCATGAACGGTACCGATGGTGAGAAAGGGTAAGAGCAACCGTGGAACTGCACAGCAGCCACGTATCAGTTTGATAGAGTCCTGGCCTATAGAATTGGCCTGATTCATCAAGGACAGACAATTTTACGTCCTTCTGGGGCTTTCCAACATTCTGTTGGTTTTGTATGCTGTTCATGCTGAACTGGACAGCTTTTCTGTTTGTGAGAGTGAAAGCCAAAAGAACATTAGAAGATTGGGAGACGCGAGGAAATGGTGAATATTGAGTTCGCATCGCTGTATGGGGTGTCGCTCTTTCTGCCATTTTCATTTCTTGTCATGGGAAGCAAAGCATTGTCCTTGATGTACGACAAGTGTTGCCCGGAGTGGATGACTGCTCACATGGATATCTAGATTGTATATCAATAAGAGAACAACACATACGAAATAGCTAGTTATTAGTGAGTTATCTGTAGTTAGATTATAGTTGTCTTGGAACGTTACGAGGTTCGGCAGCTTAAGCCGACCGTGGTTGACGCGTCGGCGAGTCACGGCGAGATCATTGTGGGACTAACATTCCGCTTGTTCCGCTCAACCCTCTTTGAACCAATCTTCAGCCGGCCAGCTTGCTTTAGGATCTAACAACCCATGTTCGTGCTGCGCCATTTTCTACACGATGCATGGTGTACTAAGCACTATCTGTCAGCGCGCTCAGCCATATGTGGCTGATGCGTGCCGTGATATCCATCTCAATCGAGACTATACATGTGCTGGCTCCCCGCATTGAGCGAGAACGCAAAATCAGTCGCTTTTATCAGTTACTCTCGGAGCCGACGTCAAGACCCAATCACATCCTCAAACAACCTTCCTAAATTGGACAGTAAAAGTGCGAAATGTCATCGCGGCGGCGAGATTTCGATGCAGCACTAGAGCGCGCCGACAGATATATCCAAAAACAAATTTATAAACTCGAACAAAAGAAAGCCAGACAAGATGCTGCAATGGGCAGGGGTTACGGACAAATACCACCATCACACAAACAAGCATACGGAAGTCCAGAGCCACCAAGTTACAGCCGCCCTCCACCACAAGGACCTATCGCACCGGCAGGTTGGCGGCAAGAATTCGACCCTCAAAGCCAACAGTGGTACTACGTCGAGCAAACGACAGGACGCTCGCAATGGGATTGTCCCGTCTTCTCCCCAGGCTCGTACACAGGATCATTTAGTAGGAGTCAACGTGTGGACACTCTCGGTGACGAACAGCTAGCAAGGAGGCTACAAGAGGAGGAAGATGCGCGTGCCAGGCAAAGGAGTCGCGCATACTCGCAACCAAATGGCCCTTCGAGCAGTAGTCAGTTTCTCGGTGTTGATCGGCCGGATATTCAAAGGCAGGTCGCGCCAGTATCGCCTCATCCTTCGCCGTATGGGCGGCTTCCACCTGGTGCATATTTGGATATGAAAACAGGACAGATTGTGACGAATATGTATCCACGGAGCATCCCGTAAAAATCGGTAATTTGCGCGTGCTTCAGCCGATATGTGGAAAAACTTTTAGAGCATGTGGTGTATTCATCTCGCTTGGGGACGTGATTTGGCCCTTAACCGACTACACCACAGCCGTTCCTTAAAACGGTCAAGTTCTTGAAATCGAGTATCAGCTCAGAGTCTCGAAGAGGGGGCTTGGATGCATTGAGCTGAAAGCACAGTCCCAGGGAGTACATGGTACATGTATCCATCGAGTGATATGAAGCGCTGTGTAACCTGGGCTCGGCCGAAAGACCAAGAGACCACAGCCTTTTACTTGAAATATGGGCACGTTGGACTATTCAGGTAGAAGCGTAAGCAGAGTCAATCGTTGGACGAAAGAAGTGTTATGCAAAAAAGCAATGTGATTAATTGCTTTTCGATCTACTATAGAATAGCCCTTGGTGCTAAGCTACTCTCGGACTATGACATCCTACTTTGAAGACTTTTCGAGCCCCTTAGTCCGCATTGATCGTTCCACACCCATGCCTGTTCTCGTATGTCGCCGTACAGATCGACTTCACAAAAATTCGGTCACCCTTCCTACTCGAAGATTCCCTCCATCTCTGGGACCTCCCGCGAGCTTGTAACCCTGAGTAAGGCACATCAGAGCTTTCGAGCAGGAGCACAGTATATGCTGGTCGCTGGTCGATTTGGACTTAGCATGGCCCGAAATTGGACGTATGAAAATCCATCATCTTCTTGGCTCAGCTGTTGCCCGTAAGGTGGCGTGTTCGACTTGTACCAGAAGTACATTGCAGCGTCCCAGGAACAGTCGATTTTCGAGAGTTCCATAGCGCTGATATCATGCACAATACCTGGTGAAAGTCCATTGAGGAACCTCTGGACCGTTGCACAGGTATTTCTTCCAAAGCCACGAGATTTCTGCTTGTCGGAGTCCAATATGACGGAAAATTGAAGCTGTGGATGTGCAATCTTTATCTTGACGAGAGGAAGTAGGTCTTCGCTGACCGCCTCTGGAATACTAAGCAGGACGTAGATGTGCGTAGGGTAATCCTGGACTTCTTCGACATTTTGGCAGTTGACTGCAGGGTAAAATACGTCGATATATCGGGCTATGTGAGTGCTCGGCACGCCGATTTTAGACTCCCGCAGATATTTACTACGAAACTCTGACCGGATTTGGCGACAGACCTGAGTGAGACCGATTGCGACACCATTCCCGGACTGGGGAATGCCGCACGAAGGCTTGACTGCGAAATGATAGATGCGGTTGCGGAGTTCTACATTTGTACTGTAAGCATTGGAAGGGTTTATTGGAGATCTAGGCAGCTGCACTCACCTCCAGGCAAGTCTAGGAAGCGGAATGCCATCCGATCGGAGTGAGCGCTGTTAGCTAGTGTGTCGCTACGAGGAATCGCGGCGAAGGCGTCGCTAAAGGGTTTATCGTTCATCATGCTAGCTTCACACGGTCAATCCGTCAAGTAATTCTGATTTATGCGTTATCAGCGCGCGACTCACTCATGTATTCAAAAGCCTCGTGGTATTGCTGAAATGGTTGCAAAGTCTTGCGGTGCAAGTGGAAAGAGCAAACGGACTAGTCTCGCACTCACGTGCGCTCCACGAATGCAATGATCACGTGGGCCCATACAATGCGTTAGGCATTTTTCGATGCGTACATTCATGATATAAGCTAAGATAGCAGTTCCGCCCAGCAGATTAGCAGGGCTCGTGAGAGCAGGTAGAGCCAGTAGCACACATTATGGTTCTCACATGCAATTAATAATATTGTGATAGAATACGATCAGTGATAGAATACGATCAGTGATAGAATAGTGCAGAGGAAAAGAGGGCAGATGCATTTAAGCGTTGGCGGGAAGACTGTGCACTGGTCAATCTAGCTAAACGTCAAAGCGAATGAGCAACCTTGGAAGGTTTGCGGAAGAGCCATCAGCTTCCATACCATAACGACCCTATAAAATGACAGAGAGGGACCTTTGTCTATTATCCCTCTATCCTAGAACAGTGCTCACTTCTACTACTGTGTCTATTTCAGCCCGAACTGGCTTCGCACCATGGGGATGCACGCTAACCTTTCTTTCTCTAGGACAGTGCCCATGATCGCGCATGAGAAAGAGGGCCGTTTTGTCACCTGGACGAATCTGATGCAGCCAGTTATTATCAATTATCCAGTACAAAGTATCATCCTCGATTCTTCCATGTCTATGCTCCTCCATTGGAATTCAATCCAGAAATTCTTCAGTGTTGGAAGGCCAGCCTCGGTCCACAAGGTCCCAGCTTCACATGCCGTCTTTTTATCTTTCATCTCAAAGATGAGTATCCCGTCTTGGTGGCCGAGGCTGATCTTGATGGAACGTACGCAATTTTGGAGGATACCATGCCAGACAGTGTTCCTTGAGTCGGATGTGAAACGGAGGAGGTCGTGGAAAGCAGCAGCGGCACCCCAGCTGACATAATTCTCATATTCTTCGGACGGGGTACGTACAAGCACAAGACGCTCGATACTAACTCGCAAACGAGGCGCCACAGCAAGGAGCTGAAACAGGCGATTGGCCTCTCTTGTTGGAAACCAGAAATAGCAATCTTGTGCTAGTATTCGCAGGTTGCCGCAATAAGTTTTCATAATTTGCGGTTCCGCCCTGGGGTAGAAGGATCGGAGGAAGGCTTCGAGGTTGTCGAGTGGAATTTCGATAGTGGTCTCGTTCATGTACAAAGGACGGAACTCGTCGCGAAGCTCGCGGCAAGTGTGCATGAGTCCCAAGCAGCTGGCGTTTAGAGATGATGGGGGGTGCATAAGCCGGGAGAGAGGTGTGTACCTGGGATCGTAGCTTCCCACAGGTAAGACAGAGTGCCGGTCTCCCATGCAAAAGCCGTAGATCATGTTACGCACTTCTAGAATTTGAAATTAGCGGCGCTCAATTACATTGATATGGCAGATCTTACCGCCGGGTAGGGCGAGCAAAGGGCAATTTTTCTGGGCCGTTGTAAGCTGCGCATTGCCTGCATAGGCAGATGAAGCGTTGTTGGTGTAGTCGGTCATACTAGTATCAGCGCGATCGCTACCGCAATTAGTTGATACAGTGTGGCTTAGAGTAGTAAGACGTACCTCAGAGCTGTGGTATGCTCGTGCATGGTAGTGGTGGATGAGAGAAGTGAGCTGCTTGTATCTAAAGTGGAAGAGCGCTAAGAGTACTTGAGTAGAGTCCGTGCTTGGTGATCGTGCAACTGAGGCCAGTGAAGGTGAGCCATCGTCACCGTATGTTGGACATTTGTACTACATGGAAAGAAAACCCGGTGCATGCCTCCCGAGGTCTAGCGTGGTTGAACGAGTCAACCTCAATATCCTTCACCGTTCAATTTCTTCCACAGTCCCCCTTTCACAGTACCACTCTTATGTTTATAAGGTACTGAACTATCCAAGTATATGCATGAGGATATTAAGAAAGCGCGTGAATTAGGCTCCAGTACTCCAGTAGGTTTAAAATGTTACTTTTGGTCACCTCGACTACGTGAGAGGTAGGCATCAGCTTTCAGTGACGAACGGAAATTCACGCTCATCTAGATATAGATAGCCATTGTCACATGCATATGTAACAATGAAAGTGAAAAACCCGTGATCACGCATTGATGACAAAAAGTCCTAATTCACTCTTTATGTTAGGGTCTAGCGGCCACGCACTCGTCGTTCACGCTCATGCTTAATACATGATAGCAAATTGGCCTATCGAAGAAACTGTCCATGCGGTATACTAATCCAAAGTTATAGAGAGTTCATACCCCTTAGAACCCTTATAACTAGTCCTTCAAGTAAAGTAGTAACGTACAGTGTATAGCCCAGACAAAGAGGACTAGAGCCACCCAAGATCTACCTACGCTGGGCTTCCTTCTCCGGACAAGGACTGCGAAGCCTCTTCCCGGGACTCTTGAACCAATTCTTCCTTTTCCTCTCGAGTCTCTTTGTTCGAATCGCCGCCTTCCCGACACCAATCAACACCGCAGCATAGACTTTCTCAAGCCGACCTATTGCTGCATCTATATTTGTTGATTGGTTATGGACTCGTCACAAGCCAAAACCGCTGAAATGTAACGATGGTGCTTGATCCATGGCATGCCCTGTGTCTCCATGTGGGGATTGGGTAACACTGTCGTAAAGATCTTCTCTTGGGCATAATTGTACTTCAGAGCCTTGATGCCCGGGGGATTGTGGCGACATTGTCCTTCAAAGATTTCCAAGTTGAATTCAGCACACGCGGCTCCTTCAGCTTTTGAGCATTTATCGAGCGCCTTCGCCCTCAGGAGAACCTGATGAGCTGTCGCCTTTCTTCGGATTTACTTCAGGCCGTGGTACTCGAGCATCGTCCAGTAACCGTGTTTCAAGGATCATCAATTGAGTCCCAAAGCTGACTTGCCCGTAGATGTGCATTAACAATGCTTCAGTGAGTTTTATCCTTCCTTGTAGGAAGATGTTCAGGAGTCCATGAAGCGCAGTGTTTGGAGCGAGACTGTCCCGACCAGGGTTGCTGAGAAGATACATCCTAGACAAAATCTCTACGTGATTTGCCGCTGCTAAGATGTTGCCAAATTGGCTTAGAAGCGAACCGGAGTGAGTGATACAATTATCATTGTCATCCATGACAGGGCGTATGACACTGTTCGGCGCCTTTTCGGGGTCCTCTGTCGTTGTTGGATCTCTAACTTCTTGTCCTTCCTTTCCGGCATCGCTGATTGAGTTGGCCATAATGCTGAGAATGGTCGCATTCTTCTTGAGTTTTTATTAAGGTACTAGATCACCTCGCGCTGAGTTACTCTCCGGTCTTGTAAGAACAACTTAGAGTCTTGAATTCAGACTATCGAGAACCTCGTGGGCGGTGGGAAATGGGGTGAAACATCGCATGCGAACGTAGATGTTTGAGCCAGATAATGTAAGAGAAGGGAAGACGGAGGTCGAGTAGGAAAACTTTATAAGAACGCAGAACAACCCTTTGGGTTTGTGCGTGCGGTGAACCATGGCAGCCTTGAACCAAATTAGAGCTCAAGTGATAGACTATTCAGACCTTCTAATTGGAGCAAAATCAGGCAACAATGTGCCCCTGCTGTGGGTAATGAGGAGGTGTGAGGTCCCTCGAGTATGTCACAAGCATAATAGTAATCACAAGTACCCAAAGAATTGAACGGGAACTGATATTGAGATATCGAGTCGTGGTTGATATGCAACGTTAGCGTATAACATCTCACGAAAATCGCAATTAACCAAGTAGAGTCGTCCATCCTGCGCGGTCTACCCAAGATCTCTGGACTACTGCAAATATGCGAGGAGCGCGGTATCGTACTTGCAGTCCTACTCGTCGCTCGCGCAGGGCCGGTTGACGGGAAAGTACACACAGGACAATCAACCGTTGAAAGAGTACCGGTTCTCGAGCTATGATATGGAGCATGTTGAGCCGGTGAATGCGCTGTTGAAGAAGATGGCGGATCGCAGGGGTGTAAGTATTAGTGCGGTGGCGCTGAATTATAATTTATGCAACGGGGTTATGCCGGTGGTGGGCGTGAGGAAGAGCAGGCGGTTAGTAATTGTCAGGCGTTGGGGTGGACGTTGAGTAATGAGGAGGTGCGAGACATTGGTGGTGTGGCGTGTTGAGAATTCGACGAGTCTGTGTCAGCAGGGATAGGGTGTGTAGATGTGTAAACAGAGATTGCTGGAATCTTAGATGTGTGAGTGTCGTCGCTAGAAGAGGAAATGACTTGTAAGCACTTGCACCTATACCTCTGTACGTTGTATGACTACCAAGCTTGCCAGCCATGTAAGCGCATGAATCAGGATAGCCCAAGCCCTAACACTGTCCCTCGGTCGTCTCCATAATTTCTCTCAGACACCATGTGGGAGCGGAACAAGGGTCTTGACGGCGTTGATGTTATTGTAGATAGCGTTCGGGAGTGACCGCGAGAGCCGCATCTTAAGATATGCGGTCTTAGAGCCACTTCAAGAGATCGTCGCGTTTATGATCAAGTCCGCTAGGTTGACCTAGTAGTGGTAAAATTACTTTCGAGCGAGTAGTCCGGGGGCGTCATCCGTGTTCATCGTCTCGAATCAGCTCTCCTTGCATGTTGTGCGGTTGCTGCACCTCTCATGTCGCTTGATCGCTTTGAGGGGTTGAATTGAGCTGCACCTAGTATAGATATCAGTCGTGCCTTCAAATCACGCCAACGAGCTCCACAAGGCTACGACTTAGGGACTTGCTACTAGTGTCCTGGAGGTTGCGATTAACGCGGAAGGGTCGGAATTGGAAAGACATGATGATTAAATACCCCTTTTCGAGAATCGAAAATGCACAGTTAGTTATAGGGCATGGGTGGGATGACGCGCGGTCAGACATGGAAATCTTTGCTCTTTCCGCTGCACGCCTGATTCGCGCACATAACAATGGTAAGGAAGGTGCGACCGCGTTACAAGTGACTATCATATTTCCAGCATCAAAGATACAATAAGGCGATATATTGATGCACGTATATCATCCCCAGAGGCGCGAGAGAGGATGCTGAAATTGTGGCAGTGCGCGCGTACTCGGCACACTAAAGGCCGTTGTACCCGTTATCCAGGGCTAAGTGGCTGGGCAGACGACAATCCTCACCAATCTCAAACCACACAGGGCGGGACGAGCATCAGCGGTATTCTTGGCAGTATAGAGGACGCGCAGTCTTCCTAGGGACGGCAACCAGTGAGACTGCCCTAGCGATGTCGTCTCCACTCTCTGCTTCGACATCAAAACTCCATGTTGGCCCCTACTTCGGGTTCCTTCTTCGCTGGTGTTTGCTTTGCGAGTGCGCCGTTGTCGTTTCTTCTCTTTGTCCGATAAGCTGGTCGCATGAGCATTTGAGCTACAGTTGAGTGTCATTCATTTTTTGCATTCGCATCGCTCTTTGTCGCAGCATTTTCGGTTTGTCCACATTCGCAATAATGATACCCCGGGCTGCATTGTCTGCCCTTCTATACGCCTCGACCGCGCTCGCCGTGTGCACCAAACTCTCAAACTGCCCGCAATTCGAACACCTCAAGACATCCGAATGTCAGACGTACCACCACTTCCTGGCTCGCGGCTCGACATCGCCCTACCCAGGCCACGTAATCGAGACGGTTGGCAAAGTGTGTGATGCGCTAAACACGAATGAGAGGCCAAATGCCTGCGGGTACGAGGATGTCGAGTACTGGGCCATGAATGGAGGGGACAAATGGTGCATATCATCGCATGAGGGTGCGATCAATGGCGCTGAGCAGATGAGGAACTACATCGCGAGGTGTCCGGATAGCCATCTAATCCTTATGGGCTTCAGCCAGGGCGGCAGCGTGTTGCTGGATGTGCTTGGTGGGGGTGGCGGCGAGCTCTGGGGATGTGAGCAGGAAGGGAACCCTAAGATGAACATTACCACAGCGCCAGGCTCCAAGGGTGCGCCTTCTCCCAGTTTTATTGTCGACGCGCAATTCGAAGCATACTGACCCTATCCAGTCGCCGCAGCCCTCGTCTTCGGACCCACGCGCCGCTCCGCAAACCAGTCCTACACTGCCGGCGGCGGCGAGGCATTCGACGGTGCGCGCCCGCGCACAGCAGAGCAACTCGCAGGCCTGCAACCCTACGCCGATGCCGGCCTTCTCCGCGAGTACTGCCAGCCGGGCGATCCCATCTGCGCGCCAAAATCCGCCAACACGAGCATGGCGAACCATTTGAATTACTTCGAAAGGTATACCGACGAGGCTGCGGCATGGGTCCTGGATCTCGCGCGCAAGGCTGATGGCATGCCTGCTCGAAAGTCGGGCGCGGGCGACATGCTGAAGAAGACCATTGCGCATCCAATTGCCAATATCTTCATACTGCTTTTCGTTCTATTTTGCCTCTAGTAAGTCGCCTCTTTGCGTTATACTATAGAACGAAATCAGTTAGATTTGGTGTTCCTGGTTTTAGAATAAAGACTCATACCCTACAGCTTTGCCGTTAGAAAATACGCCTCCTGGAAGGCTTCGAAAGCCCGTCTCTCGTCGTACGCGCTCGTTAACACCAGCGACTCCGTATAAGCAGCGACGTCCAAGAGATCAGTGAGGAGATGGGGGACAAGACTTGTATTGTCTTGGAAAACTTGGCGATAGCGCCACAAGAAGATTGGCATCGATTAGGGGGACGGGTCCGCTTTGAAGCCAGCCGACTGAACGTCGCTACTCATGCGCCTACATGTTGTCGTCCAACAGAAGATATTTAAGAGGAAAGAGAAGAAGAGTGCTCATCGCTGCGTATGTATTGAGATACCCCCTAGTACCATACTGTATTGCTATAGGCACTTTAATACGAACCGACCGGTTCGGGATAATCAAATTACCACAATTGTACTTTAGGACCCGGCAGATGCTGCCATGGCTTCGACCCTCTAACATTCCCTTGTTTCGTAATTCTAATGTCGACCACAACTGATTTTCGCAACTCGGTTTCAGGTTACACTTTTCGACTACCTCCCTGCCTGAGATCGCGATGCATTGTAGACAGCACGTCAGTCGCGTCGAATCTGCATCTCGCGGAACTTTTCGTATCTTTCCACCTCACTTTTCTTTTTCACATTTCCTGCTTCCTGCTTCCAGCACTGCACGCTCGTGCATGAAGCCTGACAGCTACTGGTAGACGATATAGTAATCTGCAGATCAGCTAGCCCGCACCTGCATGCTACCCACCTTCCCGTCTAGTTCAGCCTTACCGTCGCGGTGCGACCCGCAATGATAGCCCTAGTCATTTCCTCTTCGACGCCCGTCACCAGTGTCACACGTTCAATGTTAGCGCAACCACCAATCTCTTCGTAACGCCGTTATCTCTCCAGGCTTGGAGTAACTCGGAGAGAGGCTTGATATGCGGGGCGTAGATACGTAGCCCCGGGTAATCTGCCGTGCAGGTCGTTTTCTAGCTCCGGGGTTCGTGATAGGTTGCATGGCTCCGGTGGTTTGGTAAGGCGCTGAGGATGTCGGGAAATATGCATTTTGGACACGGCATGTCTGAGCGTAAGAAGCAGTGTTGAAAAAGGTTGTAACCGCCAGCCAGCTTCAATATTAGGTTGTACGACTCGAGGCTCGTCAGCTTACGATTGACGTTGAGCGTGATCTTTTGCATATTTGTTAGGAGAAGAGAAGAATTGTTATACAAATATAAGGTTCCCCAAAGACGTGAGCAGCAGGGTCGAAACAATTGCGAGAAGAAGCCAGCAACCCGAAAACTCGACGTCAACATGGCGACCACAAAAGAAGAACACCGAGAAGCCGTCTACCACACCCCAGACTCCATCTCCGACGCCGACGAACGAGAGCTCGCCGCGATTGGAAAAAAGAGCGTCCTCCGCGTTCGTCCCCCTCCTCCAGTCCCTCTTTCCTTCCCTTCCCCTTCGCTCCTTCCGATTCCAGCCCACCCAAACTAACCCGCCCCACTGCAGCGCAACTTCTCGCCCATCGCCATCCTCGGCCTCTCCACAACTCTCGTCATAACATGGGAGGCACTCTTCTCCGTTTTCGTCTTCGGTCTGACGAACGGTGGGCCCGCCGGGCTCATATACGGGTTTCTCTTCTGCTGGGTGGGGTGGGCAGCGGTGGTGGCGACGATGGCGGAGCTGGTGAGCATGTGGCCAACAGCTGGCGGTCAGTATCATTGGACGTATAAGCTGGCGCCCGAGAAGTGGAGGGTTGTGTTGAGTTATGTTACAGGGTGGTATGTGTTTCCTATTCACTTACGTGCCGAAGGCTAACGACATCGATGTGCAGGCAATCCGTCATAGCATGGCAGGCAATCACTGCTTCGGCCGCTTACCTCACAGCCACCTCTCTCCAGGGCCTTGTCATCAACAGCCAGCCCTCATACACCCCCTCGCGGTGGCATGGCACGCTGCTGGTCTTTTTCGTCATTCTGTTCACCTTCGTAGTCACCACGTTCTTGTCTAAAATATTTCCGCACATCGAAATAGCCATCTTGATACTGCATGTCACTCTATTCGTTGTCACGTTGGTAGTCATAACCGTCATGGCACCCACCAAGAGCAGTAATGCCGATGTGTGGACTTTATTCCTCGCCGAAGGGGGGTACAAGAGCAAGGGAGTGAGTTTTTTCGTCGGCCTCATCACTCCTATATTTGCGTTTGTTGGCGCAGATGCCGCCGTGCACATGAGCGAAGAGGTACCGCATGCCAGTCGCACCGTGCCACGGGCGATGATAGGTATGTTTTGTTTCATTTCGTTTCCGTACCCCATCCCATATATCCTCTCGTCGCTCCGTGCTAAACACAAAGCAGGCTCCATTGGCCTCAACGGCATAACCGGCTTCGCCATGCTCATCGGGATGCTCTATTGCATCGGTGACATTGACGCAGCCCTCGCCACACCTACCGGCTACCCCTTCATTGAAATAATGACCCAAGCCACGCGCTCTATCACGGGCGGCACCGTTCTCGCTGCGTTGCTCGTCCTAATGTTTTTCTTCGCTACGCTCGGGGTCGTCGCAACCGCTTCACGCCAGCTGTGGGCTTTCGCGCGAGACAACGCTGTGCCCAATGCGCGGCATATCTCTTACGTGCATCCGCGCATGAAGGTCCCTATTGTGAGCATCGCTGCTACAGCGACGATTACGTGCGCGTTGAGCCTCATCAATATCGGTAGTGCGGCGGTATTCAATGCTATCGTCTCGCTTGCTTGCGCCGGCTTCTTCGGCTCGTACCTCATACCCTTCAGTCTTTTCCTATACACGCGCACCCGACACCCGGAGAGAATTGTTCCTGGGCCGTGGACCCTGGGCCGATGGGGACCGTTCGTCAATGGATTTGGCCTTTTGTGGAGCATTGTTGTCATGTTCTTTAGTTTTTGGCCCGCGAGTGTGCCGGTGCAGCCGGTTACTATGAACTGGAGCTGTGTGCTTTGGAGCGCGGTCATGATTTTCGCTGTTGTGTTTTGGTTTGTGCATGGGAGGAAAGTGTACAAGGGGCCAGTTATCGAGACCCGGCTTGGGGAGGTGGTTTTGGACAGAGAGGCTTGAATATGCCGAGGGTACGTCTAGACCACTTTTGTGGATGATTCACCCGAGTCCCATTTTTTGATCTTGGGTTACACGGCCTATGTTCATATCTGTCGGATGCGCGATGAGAAGTTGAGAGTCATTCGAGCGCCTGGGGTTTTTACACACAGCCCACACCCAAAGAACGGTTACAGCATACCCTATCTAGTAGAGTACTCGAAGCGCTACCTCAATTTTCATATTCTGAGTATGCCCTGGCAAAGAGTGATCGTTATTTTGTAGTGTAGGTGCTGACCATATTACTCCATTTGGTAAGCGCAGGATTTCACACTGTAAAGATTGTACCGAAGTGGGATTTCGAGTCAGACGGTGTAATTCCCCGACTTCACGTTCTGTTCAGACCGGTAAAATCATGATCAAGTCGAAACGCAATTGGAGGTAGAATTGTCGTGCTTTTCCAGGCTTCTAATTGGCTCCTTAGCGGTCATTTTCCGCTTCGCTTGTACCTGCTACACCAAGTAACCGTCTGCGGTAGTACCTGAGTCGCCCGTGTATAGTCACAGCAGTGTAAAAAAATGGAGCATCGGTTCGTCGCTAAACGTCAGAGTATAAACAGCAGGGAAAATTGTAAGTAAATTCCTATCATCCACCTAACCTCCATCACACTCTCCCACCACAATGGCCATCCCCTCAACCTTCACCCCCTCCCAAATCTCCACTTTCCTCCACCACATCTCCTTCCCGCCCTCCCTCCACACACAACGCTACACTGGCACCTCTCTCTCCGCCGATATACACCTCCTCACCCAACTGCACACCTACACGATCTCCGCCATCCCCTACGAAAACCTCTGGCTACACTACAACCCCACGCACAAAAACACAATCGACCCCCAAGACACATACACCAACATCGTCACAAACGCCCGTGGAAGAGGCGGCTACTGCTTCCAAGTCTCCATCTTCTTCAACCACGTCCTGCGCGGCCTGGGTTTCCCCGCCTACCTGAGCGCGGTACGCATCCGGTACCGTGAAAACGGCATTCCGCGCGGTGAGTACCGTGGGTGGACGCATCTCGTGAACATCGTCCCGCTGTCCGATGGGTCGAAGTGGTGTTTAGACATTGGGTTTGGCGGGGACGGCGCGACGGCGCCGATTCAACTCGTTCACGACCGACCGCAGAGGAATCTGGGAAGTCAGCAGATTCGGCCGTGGCGCGATTGGCTTCCTGCACAGCTGCATCGGACGGAGGAGTCGAAGGTGTGGATTTGTCAGTATCGGAATGGGGTGGAGATGGAGTGGAATTCTTTTTATGCGTTTGATGAGCGGGCCGAGGCTGTGGAGGCGGATTTTGCGCATTTGAATTGGTTCACCGGGTCGCATCCGGGGAGTTTTCAGACGTATACATGTCTTGTGGTTAAGTTTTTACGGAGGCGGAAGGTGAGCGCTGGTGATGGGGCGGAAGAGGGGGAGGAGGAGATTTATGGGAAACGTATGTTGGTCGATGGTGTTGTGAAGGAGAATCTGGGAGGGAAGACGGTGGTTGTGGAGGATTGTAGGACGGAAGAAGAGAGGTTGAAGGTGCTGGAGAAGTGGTTTGGGATGAGTTTTACGGAGGAAGAGAAGGGTGGGATTCGGGGGTGGGGCACGGAGTTGAGAGGTGATGGAAGTGAGGGGGTCATGGCCAGATTGGGGAAGGGAGGTGATACCTGGGAGGCCAAGAGGGATAATGATTGGAGTTGGACGTGGAAGGGGCCTGCCGTGGAAGAATAAGTACATCAAAAAGAAGCTGAATCCTCTGGCTGCTCATTAACTGAGCAAAAATACACAACCCAAACTCTTCGGCCCAGTTCCCAAACCAATTTTGCTCCCCCAACCATCTAAACAATCCCCGTACCATCCCCATCTCTCCACTTCGCACTCCACTCCTTCACCGCATCAAAGTCCCGACACACCCTCTTCGACCCCCACCCCGGCGCACCCGCTTCCCCATCCTCAACGCTCGTATCCTCCAAATTCGTGTCTGCAGCACACATCAGCGCTTGCCGCAGGTAGTCAAAGCAGTGCTTGACATGTCCGGGATGCAAGCCGTGAGCGTGCTCGGGGTGCTTGATCTGCTCTTCCAGGTATGCGTTATAGATGAATTTGTCGGCGGCATGGGGGTGGTCAGAGGGCGATTTGGCGTGGAGGGATCGGGCGTGGTTGAGTTTGCGGTAGAGGTAGTCGGATGTGAAGTATGCGGTGCGGATACCGTGCTGGGGATGTTAGTTTGGTGTTCATTATACGGTGTTATTGACAACGTCGTATCCGTTAATTCAACTGCAGCTTAGGCTGGTGGGTGGGGAACAGCGAAGACGTACCAAACAGTGTATCTCATGAAACACGCTCACACTCTTCAGCTCCTTCGCAAGCTTCGGGTGCTTAACGAACCCTCGACCTGCTGGAATCAGATCCGCCCAAGCCTTTTCTGTTATTGCACTTGGTTCCTGGGCGAATGTGTCATTCTGCTGCCATACTACGTCTTTTATGGCGCGCTGGGTGTGGCCAAACGGCGCTGTGTTGATGTCAGTATAGCTTTTCAATAGTACCGTGTCTGATGGAGGCGCTTGGAGTCGATGAGGGTGAAGGGGGGGAACGCACCGATGTATCCGTCAATCTCGTAGTCAACCCTGAACATCTCGCCTAGCACAAGGCCGACCAGCATACTCAGCAATACCACGAGAACATAACAGAACATGTGTCTCACTCGTGAGGACCGACGCGTTCGATGTAGATCTCGAGTGATGAGATACTCTTTCTCGTTGCTAGAGTCGTCTCTTGGCGCTAGAGTAGTGGAAGTGGAAGTGCTGGCATGTTCATGCTCGCTATCGTTTTCGGAGAATTCTTTTGAGAGGCGATGATATGGAATAGTACTGGGATTGGAGAAGGGATTGAGATTCGGCATCATGGTGACTAGACTTGACAAGAATACTAGCATCCAAATGAAACGAAAGTAGGTGAATCAATCTACTCGACGTGCATCATCGGAGTCTGAGGCGACCCACGCCGGTAAACTATAAAGAGATGAGTGCACGTGCATAGTGTATTCAGACGCCAAAAGGGTAAGCCCTGTGTATTGTGGCTTTCACGTGCAAGGCTTCTGGAAGGCTGAGAGAACACGGCAAGAGCAATGGTGAGAACAAAGAGATTTCCTGATTTGGGTGTACCGTAAAGCTAGCCTATCATGTCCAAGCGCCTAGGGTATTCGCTGCAATATAAAGGGTATCATACAATTTCCGCCGTCGTAGGGAAGATGAAAGTCCGAATCCGCCTCATTACTGCCTAGAGATTTGCGATGCTGTGATTCGCTGTGATGGCGCGAGTGCGAATGCGGAGGAATGCGCTCTAGTTGAGCTTCTTGTTTCCAACGGCGACGGTCCTGCCTTGGCTGCGCTGGTACTGCAAGAAAGCGAAGACAGCGGCGGCCGCAACTGCGAGCATGAGGACATTGCCTGGGTGTTATTAGCAATAAATTCTTACAGATCTCTCAGGTTTCCCCCCATTGGGTGGGATCTCTTACCGAGCAGGAAGCTGACAATACCACCAGCCAGGTCAACGAGACCACGGAAGAAGTTGATGACGAGGTCAAGGCACTCGGTGGCGAACTTGAGTGCGAACTGGACTGTCTGCTGCACGAGGTGGCCGGCAGTGGTAAAGAAAGACCAGACAAGCTCGACGAGCGAGCTGACGAGGTCGGAGAGGGCGTTGACGATGGACGACATGTTGAGAGATTTGTGTGGTAATTCGTGAGTCGCGGATTGGTTTAGTGTGCGGTGTGGTGAAGGAGTGTTGCTGAAACGTGGGTCGCGTGGAGAGGTGTTGTGTCTTTTGTAGCAAACGAGGTGGTGTCTCAATGTTGTTTGCGGCCAGCGCGACTGCCTACAGAACAACTTTATCGCTTCCAAGCTTTGCTCTGGAATGACGCTGCTGCTACGTGATTTCGGTTGCACTTCCTGTTTTCTCTTTCCCTTACCGGCGATCTGGGGCTGTTATGGGGGTGGCTGGTTGGCTATGCGGGTGAATGCATCTTTGTTTGGGCGAGGGGATGACGTCACTTGTGTAACCGAAGTGAATGCCCGCTGTGGGCGAGAGAGACGTGACAGAAGCACCAGGCACGCAGTAGGTAATTGGTTTAATTTTCACAAAGCTGAGGAGTAAAGAGAATAGCATCGTGGTAGAGAGCCTATCAGAACGTTGCAATCACGAAAATTACCATTGTCCATATAAAGGCGTGGTAGTTGACGTTCGTCGCCTGAAATCCCAAAATAGACATTTGCAGTGCATTCGGAAAACATCTAAAAGGGATTTGCAACTCGAGAGATCTTCCAGTGCCTGTGAAGAGGAATCGCCGGGCTTGCGCACAACTCTCGTGCGGTTAGTTCTCCATGGGAGATCTGGCTGTGAGGTTTTGGTGAGGTTGGCGGACGCGCCTTCCCCGCTTGCGTCATACCCCGGCCTGAAGCGGGAATCTCGTCCCACGGTTGAACGTGTCGCAACCGCCGCTTCGCATCATCATGTCCGGTGCCCTTGACAAGCTCTTCGCGAAGGGCAAGGCGAAAGTGAAGGAGTTCGCGAGCCAGCCTTCATCGCACCAGCAACATCAGCAAGGCTATCCAGGCCAGGGCTACCACGGTCAGGGCTTTTCGGGTCAACAGCCACCGCAAGGCTATCCAGGTCAACAAGGCTACCCGCCTCCAAATCAAGGGCAGTACTCTGGCGCCCAGTATCCGCCGCAACAATACCCACCGCAAAACCAATATCAGCAGTACCCGCCGCAGAATCAGCAATACCCTCCCCAGGGCCAGCAATGGGGTGCTCCCCAAAATCAATGGGCACCTCCCCAGCAGCAGCAATGGGGCCCACCACCGCCGCAACAGCAACCCCTTGTGCCGCCCATTCCACAGGCTAGCAAACCCCACTCGCCGCAGCCTCAAGCGCCGCCTGTACCTCAGAACCGACCCCTATCGGCGCAGCCTCCGCCGCCGCAGAACATCCCTCCCCCACAGAGCGAGAAGGTGTACTGGAAGCCATCTTTCGACGCTGCGACACCCGTATCGCAGAACTTCCGACACGAAATCGGCGACCATGGCTGGGGCAACAACGAGAAGCAAATGTACACGGACAATCCCGCGAATTCGTTCCATCACGATAACCGCCTGATTATACGCGCCCTGGTACAGAACGGCAGCTACACCTCTGCGCGCCTGACTTCGCACCAGACGCTATCGCGACCGCGAGGATACTTGACAGCGACGATTCTGCCGCCTGTCGCCGAAGGAATCTGGCCTGCGTATTGGATGTTGCCAAAAGATCCATTTCAGTGGCCAAATGACGGCGAGGTGGACATTTTTGAGAGCTGGAATGGTGATTGCGTGAATCACTCCTGCTTGCACTGGGGTCATTTCAACGGCGAAGACCATGGCAAGCACCGCGTGGTCGAAACCCATCTTCCTGGCATGCCAAGACAACCACACACCTTTGGCTTCGCATGGATAGAAGAGGAAGGTATACCAGAGTGGAGAGGCAGAATGATATGGTATATTGACGGAAGGCCCGTCATGAAGGGCAACATTCCGCAGGGTACGAGGAGGATGGAGGATTTTAGGCTTATGATTAATATTGCAATGGGCGGGAACGTGTGTCAGGGGAAGTTGCCTCACGATGGGTATTACGATTTGGTTATTAGTGATTTGAAGATGTGTGAAGAGCCACCACAGGGTGGATGGCATGGATTTGAGCAGACGTGGAGCAACACGCCAGAGGGGAAGACGATGTAGCGAAACCTAAGAAAAAACACAAATGACGCCCGTACCTCATTACTGCCTCACGCGCATCGACTCCAGTATTTGCTTCGCACCCGCAAATTCCAGCTCCGCCAACGTCTCATCCCATAGCCTTTCGGTTGTTTGCTTACCCTCGGGCGTATACATCATGTGATGGTATGGGGACAGTTCCCAAAACATGACAAAGCCACCATGGCTTTCCTTTCCCTTCACCGCTGCAGCATCGACGTACGTCCAAGCCGCCTGTTCGGGCGTCCGGCTCGAGATCTTCTTCATCACCCCCATCAGAATCTTGCTAGGCATCGAGAAGTTCCTGTGCAGCCCTGTGCCAGAGGTGAATCCTGGTTCCACGGTGTTGATAATCACATCGTCGGCGGAGACAGCCTCACTGAGCTTTAGCACGAGCATCATGACCAGCGTCTTGGTGAGCGAATAGCGCTCTCCTACTGCAGAGAGGCCAGAGAAGGGCTTGTCGAAAGACGGGATCAGCGGTACTGCGTTTCTATTGTCGAATATAGATACCGAACCCAATCCAGAGCCGATGATCGTCAACCGCCCAGGGCCCTGAGATGGTCCTGGCTTCAGTATTGGGAGTAGAAGGAGCGCTAATAGTGCGGTGGAGAGATAATTGACCTGGAACGACTCCTCATGTCCGGTTGATTCGTTCAGTTTGGAGACTGGGTCGCTGTGAATGCCTGCGTTAAGGATCGCGATATCGAGTCGAGGTAGTGTCGCACACTTTTTGGCAAAGGCTTGGATCGACGGGTAAGATAGCATATCCAGCTCCCAGACCTCGATTTCGGTGCCCGGGTGGGCTTTACGGATTGGTGCGGCAGCCTCTTCACCCTTCTTAGTAGATCGAACGGCGAGGATGAGTCGAGATAGGCCTAGGGTTGGGAGGAGTTTGGCGCATGCGAGCCCGATGCCGCTGTTGCTGCCGGTAATGACTGCGGTTCTGCCGGCAAGGGAGACATTTGGGAAGGTTTTGTTTGGAACGCCGGACGCTTTCATCATCATCTTCAGGAAAGAGTCATGGTTTGGTGTGAGGTTCATGGAAGCCATTTTGACGGGGATTGGGAATCAAGGCAGGATAGAAAAGTCGAAGCGATCAGTGCTATGCAGATTGGCGAACACCGCCTTTTATGTACATCCTTCATTTGCCTTCGTTAGATACGGACAAAGCGCGGTCATGCAGAAATATCTCGCGATTGCTTTACTGACGGAACGATGGTTAGTGAGCTGAAGAAGTTTAGCGTCTTCCAAATAGGGCCACTGCTCTGGTCGTTCTAGGAGGTCCGTGCACATCGAGCTAACTTGGCTCCCGTCCCACTCCGTCCCACATCTTTGTTCCGTAGCCTTGCTCGCCTTCGTCCATCAACATGTCTGCCTCTCTCATTTGCTATCATAGGCACATACCTTGGATCGGCGATGTCTCCTTCGTCGTCACAACCGGTCGGAAATTAGATCTCTCGCCGTGCCCTCATATACCCGCCCATGCCTAAAGGAGACACCATTCTGGCCTCTCACATCTCAAGTCAGTCAAGATGTCAAATCAATTCGAGTTCGTCATGACCGACCCGGCGGTCAGCCTCAAGCCAGGCAAAAGCTCGCTCATCCGCAGCCGCTGCATGCAGGGCAAAAACAAGCGTGAAGGGTCTCGCAGGTCCCAACGGGCAATGAGAAGAGCGGCCGCGACATGCAAAGCGGTATCCCAACCCGTTTACAGTCCCACGTCGGATATATACCCGTTTGAAACAGTACCACCATCGCTGAACACCTTCGCCCTGGTTCGCTTCGCCAGCCAGGTGGACACCGAAGCCCAGGGCGTCATTTTCAAAGCATTCGCGTACAACGTCTCGAATCAGGCGCTGTCTCCGCTGGATCGTTGCGTGGACTTTGACTGCATTGATTCGGTATCTTTTCATTGGCTGTTCGCTGACGCCGCGTTCTTGCACTCGATTCTGTTTGCAGCTTATGCGGTCGACGAACTTGTAGCGTCGACAGGGAGCGGGCAGCCGGGGAGGAAGGTAGTGTCGCACCTGCGCGAGACGCTAGCGTTGCTGGCGCAGAAGATGGAGAAGATTGACGTTCATGAGGATGAGGCCGTGTTGTATGTGGTCATTAACCTGGCGCTCATTGCTGCTGTCTATGGCGATTGGAAGGCTGCTGCGGCGCATTTTGGCGGATTGCATAAGATTGTGCAGTTAAGAGGTGGGTTGGAGTTTTTGCATGCAAGACCGAAGCTGCACTTCAAACTTGATCGGTGAGTCAAAACTCCATCTAGATTGCCGCAGAGCTGACTCGACCGCTACAGTCTTGATCTTGCGTGGTCCCTCAGTTCAGGTCGTGCACCATTCTTTCTCCACCCAGTCGTCTCGTGGGAACAAACTTTACAACCACCAGCGTCTGATACCTCCTTGTACCAGCCACCTGCCAACTGGGATGTCCGACTAATCAGTGTTTTCCGCGACTTCCAACATCTCACCGTGGCTATCAATGAAAATGTCCAGAAGCACGCCCGCCACAATCCCGCGTGTTTTCAAAAAATTCTCAGCTCGCTGCAATCACGATTGATGCATCTCGATACTTTGCTCCAGGACCCCGTTGAGCAGCTCATTCGTCTCGCTTTATTGGCGTTTCTTACGACGACGTTCAGGGTCCCTGGGAGGAAGATACCGTATGCGTGGATTGCGAAGAAGCTTGAGAAGGCGTATGCAGATGCTGTTGATAGTATGATTAAGAGAGATAAGGTCTTACAACTATGGGTGTTGATGGTGGTTGCTATTTCGGTGGTTGGACCCGAGAATAAATGGCTACAGGAGGCCTGGAAGGCGGCAGATATAGCGGTCAATTGGGATGAGGCAAAGAAGCGGCTCATGAGCGTCATGTGGATTGAGTGTCTTCATGACGGCCCTGGAAAGGCTGTACTGCAGCAGTTTACAAGCACTCACTCAACTATAGACCCGCATTAGCTGCCGCACCAACAAGCAAAAAGCCCACTAGCCACACGTTACTCCGTCAGTTCACCCGCTATACCCTCACCGGTAACCGCCAAACGTAATATCCAACGCCCAGAGTTGCGCAAAGCCGATATCGTGCAGGCACTTCGCCCACATCCTCGGTTCACCCGAGCCAAATCCGAACCGCAGCCATATCTCCAGCCCTGGTATCAGAGCCTCCGGTTCCCGACACGGCAGAGGACTGAGCAGAATCTTTTGCATGCCGTGCAGAAAACAGTGCCTCATCATACTGTTTTCCGTCTTCGCAATGCGTAGAATTGTACTCAGGTCGTATATGAACTGGGGCACGCCGTCCTCATTGATGTGTGTGGTAGCAACTAGGCGGGCATGTAGATGAGGTGCTTTGATGAGAAGGCGTAAGAGTGGAAGCAGGTCTACTTCGTCTGGTATGTCGGTGTTGTCTCTGGTCGTTGTTTCACGATCTCAGCTGATCTCGATACTTCCGTTCGCTTCTGCAAGGGCCTCTGAATCCTCAAGGTCGTAGAACGTGTACATAAAGCGCGTCACATCGCGAACATCGATTTCTACTTATACGCAGCGCTTCTGGTAGATGGGCAGGAATTCCTGGCGGACTAGGCGACAAAGCTGAGTGAGACTTCGGCATTCGTGGGTCTGGGGAGGAAAGACGTTTCGCGGGTAGTGGACCAGATTTAAAATCTCGATGGATTTTCTGGCGTTGAGCATAACGAGCTCGTAGATTTGATTGCGGATCTCTGGTGCGTGACGTTAGCGGTTGGAAGGCAAGTGGTGTGGCGCACGTATTGCGACATACCTCCTGGTAGGGCGAGAAACCCCACGCGGCGTTGGGATGTAGCCTGAGCTAGAGCGCTCATCTTGTTGAGATGTTCGAAAAGTTTGTTGATGCGCAGAGGGACGCTACAAATTGGTGTTAGACAGGCAGTCGCGGTGAAGAAGGCTGCATGTACCCGGGCTGTATATCGGTAGCGAATCACGGATGAGTAATTAGCATAAGGGTTACAGTGGAAATGATCGAAGTAGTACTCGTAGCGAAGCGGTGTTGAGAGTAATCAAAGCTAGTGGGATTCGGGATGGCGAGGGTCCCGTAGGTGAGGTGAAGGAATCTTGGCAGTGGTATCAAGTAAGTACAGCCGTGGATGTCGGCACAGCACCATCAAGGAATAAGCCTACAGTAACGAGTTGAAAGGTAAATGGCAGTTAATTATATAACCTAATTGACCATAACTATATCTCAGATGGTTCGGCGTAATTCATACCCGCATGCATTACCCGCATGCTTCATCGCTTCTCGTGCTCGCGATCGCTCAGGGACATAGCCCAAGACGCGTTCAGAAATTTGGTGCCTCTGCGCTCCGACCCAGGAGCCAGTCAATAGCGTCACGCTGCTCCTGGGTGCGTAACCCCTTTCCGCGTTGCTTGTTCGCCATAGATGCTAGACCTACTCGAACATCCACCGTTGTTAAACAGTTGAGTCCTGTCTTCGTTAAGAAGGCCTCCAGGTCTTCAAAATTGTGCGTGCCACTCATCCATACTTCCTTGGACCCACGGACGAATTCAATGTGAAGGCAGGGTTCATATGGCAAGATATGATTCCTAACGTTGGCCTCAAATCGGTTTTGAGGATAGAAATTCACCGTTGTCACCGCCATGTCTAAGTAGTGTCTCCAAGTCCTGTCCCGACGGCACAGCTCGATGAAGTAGTCCAGGTCTTGTCCTATCTTCAGATCAAATGCTAGGGGATGAGGCTTCCTGGATGATATGAAGCCAATTATAAGGTTTGGTGCCTCGTTGGAAAGGCGTACAACTGGAAGTAGTTCGGAGCATGTCCCAGTGGAGTATGGGTTGAATGTGATAATGAGCGAGGCCTTACAGTGTCTAAAGGCTCGGTCAAAGCAATTCGCATAGCGATGGACGAGTTGAATGTCGATGGTAATGTCTACGTGCCCAAGAAGGTAGGAATAGAATTCTGTCCTGATTTTTCGGCAAATGCGGGTGAGGCTTGCGTAGTCGGAGCGTTGGTGTGGGTCTAAAGAGAATTTGTTGTTCTGTTGTTTCAGTGGGAGGCCGCGAGAGAGGATACAGGCAAGTCCCAACTTTAGCGGATTTCCAGGCACCAGGAAATTGTAGATGCGGTTCCTAAGCTCTACAAACCGAGTCAGCACATCATCATGCACCAGCGCAAGTCGAGATGAAATTCACCTCCAGGCAGGCTGAGAAGTGTTGGTGACTTGGATCCATTTCGTGTAGGCTCGCGTAGAGTCGTAGGCAATGAACGTTTCAATGGGGGAGAGCAGTCACTGCTCGCGGACAAGACAGCTTCATTGTCTTTCTTGGTCGCTTCCAAGCCATGGTTGGTCGACGAGTCGCGCTCTAGCTTTACGCGCTTCGATGTTTCTTCATCAACATTTGCGTGTAACCCAGGATCTATTGTCGAAGAGGCGCGTTCGCGCTTTATGCGAGGGGAACTGCTCTAGTTAGCTTCGCTCACTCTCTAGGGTGGTAGGTGCGTACGACATCGGCAATAAGACTGAGAGGGTTAAGGTTGAAAGTAGATTCTTCCGGTGATGCAATAAAGGTACGAAATGAGATCTTGGAGCACGCGGCACTCATATAAGATCAGGAAGGCGAGTGACGAAGAGTGAAAGTGCAACGGTGACCCACAAGCGTGTTTATCCGATGACATCACACACCATAGCAATGGCAAGGGCTACCTCTGCAAGGCAACGACACTATCCATTCCGGCACAGTTTCTAGGACGCTGTGATTACTTGCCATTCATTGCCTCCATGCACCGACTCTCGTGCATCCATCCATTCATCACCATATCCTTAACCCAGTACTCCACTTACATCGATCATACTATATCATGTCAACCATTGGACCTCATCATGATTTTTCCAAGCATACCGTTCGTTTTCTCTCATACGTTTTCTAAGTCGCTCCTTGCCCTCTTCGCTCATGTTCAACACTTCATCAATGTGTTCTTGCGGCAGAGGTGCGGGCAGAATTCCTTCATCCGGCTCAAACCATTTCTCCTTCGCTGTGTTCGTGCCATCAACTCTTTTAACTTCCATTTGCTCCCTGAAGTCGGCCGGGAAGCGATTATGGAAGGCTTCGATCTGCTCTAAAGCTGCACGGTACAATTAGTTCTGGTATGGTAGAGAACCGAACATCAAGGGACTCTACTTAGGGCCGCAGCAGAGAGCACCTTGCGATCCGCGGTCAATGAACGCAAGATGCCGTCTTTTCCGAGATGTATGATACCCATAATGTCAAGTTTGAAGCTTTTTAAGACGCGGGTGACCTCTTGCTGCAGGGGATCGGTTGTGTCCCATGTCGGAACACAAGCAGGAGGCTGCTCTTCTGGTTGCGTAGTGTCTGTCATTGTAATATGTGGACGTGTGAGGATATCAAAGGATGCTGCTAAGGTTTGAAGACGGTATACGGAAAGTGTTGGAGCTGGCTCATCAGGTTTCTTTTGGGGGCGAGGGTGCTTAAGAAATACTCAAAAGCTCGAGATTTACTCGCGGGGGTGGCGATGCATACGAGGAGGCCGCCCTTAACAGGCATGGATCGTCATTATTCGCATGGTTGCCTAAATCCTATCCTTTCGATAAATTCATCATTTCTAAGTGTGTTGTTCTTTTGTCCTGCACCATATCTTCGTCCTACTTTATCAGTAGCGTGACGGAGACATTTCGGCCGAATTCAAAGAGCATTACTTTTGCCATCCAGGGAAACAATTGTCGCAGATCATAACCAATTGTACGTAGGATATAGCTAGTGTATCTATCCTCTGCGGGACTTCGTAAACAGAGGACAATACCTGAACTATAGTTCTGTGAATAGATCATAGGATAAGTCATTAGAAGAGCGAGGATAGCTTCACATACGCTTTGTATGAAATACCTCAGCTAGACCGAGCATGAAATGTACCCAGGCGGGAACTTACAAGATTATCTCAGATTCTCAGAATTGTGAAAGTTCCAACTCTTATGCGTATCACGCAGCGATGTCAAACCGTACAATTCTCTGTAACACCACAATCTCGAAGCTCGTCTGGCATCCCCAGACACCCTCCCTTTGCGTACTCCGCCGTATCTCTTGATACCCTCTTTTCCGCCAATATGCCCCATTCAAGCACTCTGCCGCCTGGATCCACAGGGTCAGGGTGCCCTGCGCACACTCCTGTCCCTTCTCGCCAACGTGCTCCCGAAGCTGAAGCTTCATTTGCGCAATAAGATGTTGCTCTAAAAACGAAAGCAACTGTAGAGCGACACCTCTTCGTGCATATTTTGCGTCTCCATCCACGCAGACTGCTTTGATCTCCCAGCCCTCTTCAGTTTCGGGTCCGTCTTTCAACCATCCACCTCTCCATGGTACAGCGGCTGCGCATGCGACGAGCTTTCTAGGATCGCTGATCCTTATATCATTCCCGTTCGTCTCGGCATTAGCCTGGTAGAGGGTCCCGTTGTTTGCATCGTCGCCCTCGTCAAAGATCAAAGCAACAACGCTATTTTCAACCAACATGCCGGTATATGACTCAATAGTTGGAAAGCGTAATCCAGTGCTGCTCCATTTCACTGGATCGAGTTTCTTGGGACGAAGAAATGCATCATTGGCTAGGCGGATTATCGACATTGTTAAAGCTGGGTTGGAGTTAAGATCAGAGCGTGTGAATAGCGTAGGCGCAGAGAGGGTTGGTGTCGTCATGATGGAGGAAGACTACCGGAAAGTCTAAATGAGTTATGAATGCAAAAAGGAGAGAAGGCTTCAACTTGTAAGGAGATGTGAGTCATGTTGTTGAATCTAGATGTACAGTGTGTTCGCGAAAGTTTTGGGGTCGCGGGGGAGCACAACGTCGGCATCGGAGTTCCTGAGTTTAGGTGGCGTCTCGCGGTGGGCGGCCACCTTCCTCTTTTGGCCTACCCGGTCTAGGCCAGCAGAACGCGTAGGCGTATAATTTGCCTGCGATATAAGGAAAGGCATGGTAACATAGGAAGTTCTTAGAGGAGGTATGGACAGATGACAAATGTCTCCAATGAGGCTGACAACGTTTTGTGGTGAGCCAATCCCAAAAGCGATGACTGGGACATTTTTACAGTTCTCTTCTCCTGTCACCCAAAGCACTTCTGGAATCATCACCAAACCTGCGGTTTCATAAGCTATGTTTTCACTCATCCCCAATATCATGTCCAGTGAAGTACACGAATTCTTCTAGTTCAACAGCTGCTTGTCGATCTCGAGCAACCACTCCGCTTCATAAGCCAGCCACTCTCCTCAGCGCGTCGGTACATAGAAGTCGTTTTCTACCGCGTTCAGATCTCAATTTGCATCCAATCGTATGTTCTACGGCCGTCCCTGATAACTCGTTCCTTCTCCAACCGATCAGCCTGTTGGCCCTGGCCACCTCCCGTCTCCTGTTTCCTTTTATCTTCAATCGTCTGAAACTAGTCCTTCTGTCCCCGATTTATGCCGTTTGGGAAGAACTTGCTCAACCTGCTTCGCCTGATCCAGGGATAATCTACTTTGACTTTTAGAAAGGTAGTGATGACTTTCATTTCAATAAAGTACGTCTTGTATTCCAGATGAATTCCTCCTATTCAAGCGTCCCAGAGCCATGCTGCGACAATGACGTTTTAAAAGCATGCCTGGAACTCCTATCAGCAGAAGCTAACTTTCCACGAAACTATATACAGATCAGGGACAAAACAGCAACTGATCTAATCCGAGTGCTATAGGCTGGCGCCTTGACGGCGGCTAGGGAAACCGAAGTCGACCATATCATCTATACTAGCTTTTCATAGCTATGCCACTGGCTGATCCAATACTTAACAGCGATGGCACACATGGCACCCCTAGAGACTTCGGATGGTACCTTCACCAAATTTCGGTTTGGGCAACTTGGCCACATCTGGCACGCGCTTGGTAGCCGAAAAAAGACTCATGCGAGGGACGAGGCTGTTTGCATGGCGATTCTACTCGACCTAGAACACGCTTTTCCTGAGATCATGGATAACCTGGTTGAAGAAGATTTTTAAACCCGATGGGTCACGAAGGAACGGAACGTGATTGGTTGATTGATTGAATTGAATTGATTCTTGTTTATTACATCTCTGTGCGCCCCGTCATGAGGCTGAGTCGACATTGGGGTGGTGCCCTGACTACCTCGACGGTGACGGGCTTAGGTTTGCCCGGAAGCTGCCACTTCTGGTGGGACCGCGGTGCCCTCGCGTTCCGAATACGCGTAATCAGGTGCCGATTTGCCGCGTTAAATCTAATCGGTAGGAGCCTGACCGCCCTTTTTTGCTCAACTCTCTCCATCAAGAGGAGTCAGAGATTTCCTATCTCTTTGGTTGTAACTACGCCCTTTGAGTGGGTCTGTTCGGCACCTTTGGTGTTACAAACCCGGGAGGAAACCCGCATGTGATTGCATGTGGAACGAATGAGGTTTCTGTACCATATGTCCATTTGTTAGATCCCCATACAGCCATATGTCCATATGTTACGATCCCCATACAAGGCACTCTTACTGGTACAGTCTCCCTCCCCCATCATGGCTGCCTACCATAGGTAGCGTGGTAGATATCTAGTAGAATACGTCAAGGTATGCAAAGGCCTATAACTAGGAATATAGCAAATAATAGGCTCATGATTGAAAGAAAACCACGTTAGGTAGCCGTGCCGGGCAAGACTGTGGGTGTATGTCTCTGTAGGACTTCTACGAGTCAGCACGATGAATTCAGTCGGCGGACTAACCCCAGTCGGCTTTAGAACGACGCAAGCTGCACTGACGGTACGGAGATTTCCAGCTTCTTACGTCTATAAGAAGCATCAATGTCATGTCTGAATCGTAGTATAACGAAGCAGAATACGCTTGTCGCATCGCCCAGGTTACCAAGGGCAGAGTTCCACCACATCTCCGGTTACTATAATACTATAGCTACCTCGTCACCAGCACCAGATGTCTCCCCCATCCACTATTGATGATGCTTTCAAACAAGCTGTTGCACCCGGTCCGGATCGTCTACTATCGGGTGTGGCCCTCGGTGCTGCAGGATCCCCCAGGGCAAGTACCATAGGTATGGTTCTCCTTCTCTTACGTCTGCAAGTCATTGCAAGCAGCAAGATATCAGAAATCAGCCTTTCCAGTACACCTACGCTGACCGCCGAATAGCAGACGAGGATTTGGATCTGCGCGATTACCTCGCTGCATACGGCACTCTACAGCTAGACACAGCTTCGTCTCCCATGTCGACCAAGACGATCATGTGGCTCGCCTCGTGCACGAAGTTTGTGACATCGATCGCAGCCCCTGCAGTGCGTTGAGCGCGGCCTGTTCTCGCTCGATGAACCGGCTGATATCGATCGGTTCCTCCCAGAGTGGAAAAATCCCGAGATCTTAGAGGGAATGTCTGACGACGGCCATCCGATCCTGAAGCCTGCAAAAGCAAAGATCACGTTAAGGACACTGCTCACGCACACGAGTGGGATTGGGTACGACTTCATGACGCCCATGTTGCTCAAATGGAGGCAGAGCCGTGGCGAAGGACCGCTTGCAATGCAAGCACCTGTCACAGATGGCTTCACGACGCCCTTGGTCTCGGAGCCGGGCAGTGCCTTTGTGTATGGTGGTAGCCTTGATCTCGCGGGGTTAATGGTAGCTAGGGCGAACAATTGTACCCTGGAAGCATACATGCGCCGGAATATATTTGATATCCTGGGCATGCATGACACGTCTTTCTATGTTACGCACAACGACATTGCTCAACGCTTGATGCCATGGACGAGTCGAGGTACACCTGATGGGCCGCTGGTTGATGGCGCCGGCGCAGGTTCAATTCACCCGCAACTACTAGATCCAGCGGACGAGTTCGGGGGCGGTGGTCTATTTAGTAGCGCAGAAGACTACCTCAAGCTTCTGAAGGCCGTACTCCATAACGATGGGAAGCTGCTCAAACCAGAAAGTATCGATCTCATGTTCACTCCATGCCTTACTCCTTCTGCCCAGGACTCACTCGAGAAGATACTCTCAAATCCGGTCCAAGCAAGCATGGCGATCCCCGGTGAGCCTCCTGTAGGCACGCCGGGTGCGAATACTTGGTCGCATGGACTCGGTGGCCTCGTGGGACTGCAGGACAGTGAAGAAGGACTAAAGGCCGGCTGGATCCAGTGGGGAGGTGTGCCAAATCTAAAGTGGTGGAACGATAGAAAAGGTGGTACTTGCGGAATCTTCGCAACGCAGTTGTTTCCACCTGGGGAAGGAAGACATGCGTTCCTGAATAAGATATTTCAGAAGGAGATGGTTGCGAGGTTTGGAAAGATGGACGCGGTGTAATGAAGCATCAAGGGGGCTTGACTACCTCATTGACATGCTGAACTTACATATATTCTGACACTTTGATACTCGACTTGAGTACACCGTGCTCCTCTGATAGCCTCTGGACAGTAGATATAGCGGACTTTCGGGGCATTTACGATGCTTATCAAGCGTCTTGCTGACAGGCTGCATTAGCGCCATCTAGTTTCTGTGACGTAGGCAAAGCTTAAAATCCAAACCCTTTGAACGTCCAATCGCTACGGCCGGAAAGGAGGCCCCGCCCTTAACTGCGCGCCTGCAACATCACTTATCATGGCTGACGGAGACCAACGTCTAAGGATGGATGCGGGATACGGATAGCTCAGCGCGTGCGGCCGAGGGCGAGTAATATCATTATCGCCGGCCCGCATAAAATCTATTGCAAGCATAAATTGCAATTGTAAGTAACGCATTCAAGATTGCAAATATTACGACACTACTGCGCGCCGTCGCGCCCTAGGCCAGCCGCTATAATCATCATCGGCGTTAGCAACCAACCCACACTATCAAACCCGATCGCTACATATATAGGTTACATCGTTGCGCTTGAACGCATCTGCCCAACGTTTTGCGCTCGAGATAGTGGCGGGATAATTAAGAGGCGCAAGCATGCAGGAGGAAGACTACGAAATACTTCGCAATGAAGCGAACGCGAGCCCCGAGAGATACACTGAATGGGACCGGCAACGCCAATTTCCCCAACAATATGCCGAACTACACAGGAACGATCCAAGCTACGAGGAGCGCATACGGCAAGAGGCGATTGAAAGTGAGGAGCGGGACCCAAACGTAGGCAGGGAAGCTGTTGCATCGATACCTAGCAAGAAGGAAGAAGAGGTCGCCCCGCTGTCGCGGCAGAGCAGCGCCTCATCCGCCTCTACGTCGAGTTCGGCGTCTTCAAACTCCACGCACAGCGCCCGACTCGAGGAAATCCGGACAGTTCGCTCAACAGCCCGCGATCGCCGGTCTACTATTACATCGCAGGCATCGGATGGGAACATATTACACCTCCATCCTACCGAGCGCGACCCAGAAGCCATCCGCCGTATAGAGACACATCGCAGCCAACACCGTACCACCGTCGGGGCCTCTGGGGTAGAATCGCGTCTTACGCGAACCCTGTCACGCCGCAGGACTGAACGACCTCTACCCAGTCTCGGTGCGGGCAAGCCATTTCCGCCGCCTCTGCCAGAGCGTGAGGAGTATGTTGTTGAATTTGATGGTGTGGATGATCCGATGCATCCCCAGAATTGGCCCATGAATAAAAAGCTAGGTATCGGGGCGGTGTTGGCCTTTGATGCACTCTGTGCAACCATGGGGAGCAGCATCTTTTCGCCCGCGACGACAGCTATTTCCCAGAAGTTTGAGGTCGCGCCAGTAGTTGCTACTCTTGGAACGAGTTTGTTCGTGTTTGGATATGCATTTGGGCCTCTGGTGCGTATATAACTGAAAGCATCCTGATTATCAGAACTCGCGAGGCGAAGGGTCCTGGCAGACGAGAAGCTAACAGCTGTACAGATGTGGGCGCCATTTTCTGAACTCTACGGCCGCAAACCACCCCTCATCATTGCCGCTTTTGGCTTTTCCATCTTCAGCATCGCTATCGCTGTCGCTAAAGACCTCCAGACAGTCCTCATTTGCCGCTTCTTCGCCGGGCTCTTCGGTTCCAGTCCCCTGGCCATTGTCGCTGCCGTTTTTGCAGACATGTTCAACAACAAGTTGCGTGGTCTTGCTGTCGCCGTCTTCTCCGCAACCGTGTTTATGGGACCACTCCTGGCCCCCTTTATTGGTGGCTTTATAGTTGAAAGTTATTTGGGGTGGCGATGGACCGAGTACATTAGCAGTTTTATGGGATTTACAGCTTTCACTTTGTTGCTGCTTTTCCTGGAAGAAACGTACCCGCCCGTAGTGCTGATTAACAAGGCGAGTGAGCTGAGGAGACGCACCAAGAATTGGGGAATACACGCCAAGCAAGAGGAAATCGAAGTTGATTTTAAGGAGTTGATTGTGAGGAACGTCAGTCGCCCAATGAGGATCTTGTTCACGGAGCCGATTGTGCTGCTCATCACAATCTATATGAGCTTCATCTGTAGGTCTGCATCGCAGAACTTAGAGACGAGCAAACTGACCAAACTATAGATGGCCTGCTCTATCTCTTCCTGACTGCGTACGCTCTCGTATTTCAAGGCAAGTACGGCTGGAGCAGTGGTATCGGCGGCCTCGCATATTTTGGCATGATCGCTGGCGAGATCATAGCCTTTCTCGTTATCGCTTTTGACAACCCGCGATATGCCAGGAAATTGGCAGCAAATAATAATGTTCCTGTTCCCGAATGGCGACTGCCTATCAGTATGGTTGGTGGAGTGCTGTTTGCTGGTATGTCATCACTCGTACCCCACCATCGCACATTCATCAACCTATACTAATTGTACAACAGGCGGCCTCTTCTGGTTCGGCTGGACGGGCTACACAGGCCATGTTCACTGGATCGTCCCCGTTCTGTCCGGCCTCTTCACCGGCTTCGGCATATTTTCCATCTTCCTATCCCTACTCAATTACATCGTCGACGCATACCTCATGTTCGCTGCTTCCGCTATCGCTGCCAACACTTTCATGCGGTCTATTTTCGGCGGTGTCTTTCCTTTGTTTGCTACATTCATGTTTGACGGCATGGGGATCGAGTGGGCTGCTACGTTGTTGGGATGTGTAGCGGTTCTGCTGGTCCCGATGCCGATTATGTTCTATGTTTTTGGCAAGAAAATTCGAGCGAAGTCGAAGTTCGCCCCTGCGCCAGACATTTTGCAGGATAAGAGGAGGGACGAGGAGGCGAGATTGGGTACCGAGAATTTGGCGGGAGATGTAGGAAGTGGTGAAAGCACTGATGGTGAGGGCAACAAGGAAAGAGAGCTGCAAAAGGAGAAGAGCAAGGATCAGTAGGACTTAGGCGTTCAAGCAGAATATCATACATTGATTACGAACTTGACACATTAGAGCATCACTCCTTCCTCATATATATGTGTTATAGTCGTTTGCACGCATATCTTGCCCATACTAGTGACGGCAAACGAATGAGGAAGGTATACCCGAGTGCGGACAAATCCCGAAAAGGGAAGCCGTTCCGCTCACTTCGGAGGATTGTAGTCCCTTAGTAGCCCCGCAACACCAAGCAGGTGACGCAGAAGCTCCCGATACTTCCAGTGCGGGGTATCATCGACCGAATCCTCTCAGGCCTACACAATGCGTAAATTTACTCGTGAAACTTTCCCTAACCGGCATTTACGCGTCAAAAACAGGAACAGGTTTTGAGTAATACCAACAGCATTCTTCTTTCAACTTCCATCCCAACTTCCTTCCTTTTATTTTCCACAGAAATCGAATCATCAAACACTACCGCCAACATGTCCATGTCCATCGAAGAATGCCAGCAGCCCCGAGCGGGCTTCCCCCGCCCTGTGCCAGACATACCAACGAACGTCATTGAGCAGTTCAGCATGAAAGGCAAAGTCATCGTAGTCACCGGCGCCGCAGAAGGAATAGGAGGAGCCGTTGCCGACGCCATGGCCGAAGCAGGCGGCAACGTTGCCCTATGGTACAACTCCAACGACGCCGCCGTGCAAAGAGGCACATCCCTCGCGCAAACCCACAACGTCAAAACAAAAGCTTATAAAGTAAACATCACAGACCCCGCAGCCGTACAAAGCACCATCAAGCAAGTCGTCGATGATTTCGGCCAAATCGACGTCTTTGTCGCAAACGCAGGGACTGGGGATTCAAAACCACTCCTCGAGCAGAGTTTGGATTCGTACCACAACCTCATGAAAGTTAACGTTGACGGCCCGGTTTTCTGCGCAAAATACGCGGGGGAGGTGTTCAAGAAGCAGGGTTTCGGCAATCTTATCCTCACATCGAGTATCTCTGCACACATTGTCAATGTGCCTGTCGATCAGCCGATTTACAACGGCACAAAGGCATTTGTCTCGCATCTGGGCAAGTCGCTTGCGCGCGAGTGGCGCGAGTTTGCACGGGTGAATATCGTTGCGCCCGGGTTTTTTGACACGAAGATGGGTGCGGGGCCGCAGGTTGTTACGGAGGGGTTGAGGATGACTCCTTTGGGGAGACAGGGTGATGTGAAGGAGATTAAAGGACTGTTTCTGTATTTGGCGAGTAATGCGTCGAGTTATGTGACGGGGAGTGAGGTGCTGATTGATGGAGGGTATGTCCTTCCATAGAGATGAACGTAGTTACATAGCTGCATTCAGAATTACATCTCGATCCCGGATACTACTAGGATGACTCGGTGTGTGCACCAGGAATAGTTTCGGACCACTGGTATCTGGAAGTTCAACTCATATTAGGGGCATAGGCTACGTTCCATTGTCCGAGATCCGCCTACTCCAAAACATTGTCCTTGTGGGGACCGAACTGGAAAAAACAGCCAAGTGGAAGGATGGATATCAAGAAGAGGATAACTAGCACCTATGAGTCTGATTGGGTTTCGCACCATGTGCAATGAGCACTATTCCATCATCTGTCCAATCCTTGGCATCTGTGTCTTTTGGGAGATGAACCAGTCCTCACCAATCCGTGATGCTGACGACGTGGTCATATTCGCCGTGCTCGTTCGTACCGAGCTGGCAAAAAGCATAGGGAAGGCTTGTCAAGAGATTGTACACCTTGTCCTTCTCGATTGGATCGTCCTCTTCGAGTGGTTTGCTTAACTCCACGCCGACATCAAGGTCCCCGTCAGCGATCATGTACCGAGCATCGATCTTGCTAAAAGTTCCTTTCTTCAACTCTGCAAGCCATGACTTCTCCTCCAGTTTGTAGAACTCGTTTAACAGTGTGCAGCCTTCTTTCGTAACGAGCTGAAATGTTTCGCCGCAGCCGTCGCACCCATGTTCGCATGGACAATTAGGAAAGGGTGCGAAGCGGCACTCGAATGCCGGGTTCATCGCGTGTATCTTGAGAATTGGCAGAACATCGAAGAGACCAGAGCTGACGCAACTGTCACACAGGTCGACTGTAAGGTTTCGAGGACTACTTCTACCACAGATACTGTCTTGATAGAAAGCATCAAGGAAAGCGGAAAGATCATGCGAGGATATACGTATGTGTGCTTTCGCTGCATAGATTGGCAAGTATTCGGCGCGCATCTGCTTGCAAGTTTGTGCCAGTCCCATTCGATATATTATGAGTTTGGCAACCTTGCTCGGAACAGGGGAGTCGGAGTGGTTGCGCACATCCATGAGTTGTGTGGGTTCGTCCTTGTCGATCGCCGCGAAGTCGTATATGCGGTTCCGCAGCTCTGTTATCGTCAGGTAAGCGAGAGGCCTGCAAGGCCCTGCGAGTGGCTTCACGGATCGTCTTACCTGCTGGCAGGTCCAGGAAGCGGAAAGTCATGGGTGCAAGCGTCATTGTCGTATTGCTGCTGCAAAGTTAATATTGATATGATGAAACTGCAACCATCGTACGTACACCATGTCAACTTGCTTGTGTGGGTGAGGTTGTCCTGTTCAAGTGGTGCACATTGCTGTGGGGTAAATAAGTGTCGAGGAAGGCACGGTTGCAACAGCCAATTGGACAACAGGATTGCGTAATGACAGCGACGCGTGCTCACGTGAGCGGGGCATTCACTAGATCGTCGCGTACCTGTACACCCCCGTTTTTTAAATCGTGCGCTACACTCAAGCAACCCAGTCTTACTTATACAAATCCCCCGAAGAAGTGTAGCGGTCTACCAAAGCTCCGCAACATTGCAATCAAACTACCCAGGCACGCGCAGAGAGCTTAGTGCATTAGACCAATTCCCACAAACGCTCTTACTCATTAGCCGTAGAGTTACGACAACCCGTGGGACGTATTTGCGCCTACACCATCCCAGGCATGGCTTTCCGCTTCCTTGATCTAGCACCTGGTACGTCAAATTGTGCCTTCGTTCATGTAGACAAGACGATGCTGACGTAACAAGAACTGCGTAACCGCATTTACGAGTTCGTGGCGATCTCCAACGAGCCGATACATCTCACAAAAAAGAAGAGCGACACCTATGGGGCCAAGGATGGAAAGCGGAACACCAGAACATTTGCAGGTTTGACCCGCGTTTGTTCCCAGATCCGGGAGGAGTATCGACCCCTCCAACGTCGAGAAGCCAATATCTAAGTAGAATTGGATGAACTGCCCGCTTACATGAACACCTTCCACGGATCTCATACCGACAAAACTTCCACACCCCGCCAGCTCATCGTCGTTCTCAATAGTCTTGTTGTCTTTGATCACGACATTGACATTTTGCCTCTCCTCGTCATGCGCACTATGAGCCCATCACTCGGCACCAAATTCCATTTTCGCCCTGGAGATCTATATGACGAAGAGACAGTTTCCGAATGCAAAGACTTGAACTCGCTCTTCCGACATGATCACCCCAGTTGGCTTGACGCCATTCGAAGTGGCAGACTACAGAAAGTGGCGGTGGACCGAATCCACGGATTAATTAAAGTATAATGCATACGAAGTGTCCAAGAGGTGGGACTGCCTCGATCTTGGGCGGACAAGCTCTGGCTATATCCATCAAGGACTGGGGGATGAACCAACGGATTGATTCTGCTGTAGAGTACCTATGGGTGGACTGCGTGTGTACGTAGCACCATTTATGGATCTATACGAGGATGTGCTGAATTGGGACCACCTCTCTAGGCATCAACCAGGATAATGAGCGGGAAAAGTCCGCTGAGATCGCCAACATGTTCGAGTACTACAAGAGTGCGCATATGTGCACATCCTGATTGACATGCTCTCTGTGTGGAATCCACAGGAGATCGTAGACAACCTGAAGTTCATCGACCACATACTGTCACACATGGGCGGAGCGGCGCTCGCCTCGGAGGCTATGAATCCAACCGAGAACGCAACGAATCGTCTTACAAGCTGGGCAAACACAAAGTGGGCGTTCCCGGTACCTCAGTCGACAGTAAGGTCCGCCGCTATCGATATGGGTGTACTGAACTGCTACTCGACGCGTATCAAGCATGTCAGGTCACTGTTCCACAACCTGTACTTTTCAAGGGTATGGAACTTCCAGGAAATGATACTCGGAAAAAATGTCGTCATGTGAGGCAATAGACTGCGAGAGCATATCCTGCATAGGAGAGTTGCATACCTGGATGGATCTGGCTACCGACTCTAAGGATAAGGCGTACAAGCTGCAAGAGTGGATTGAAAACTCTAGGGTACTGAAAACCGGATCTGTGAACGCAATCTTGAGGGTAATAGAGGAGGACAAGCTGTCTCTCAATAGCCTGCAATTGCAGGTCACGGGTATCAGCTGTGCAAGATCAGACATCATCAACGGAGGACCACACTGGTGGTACGAGAACCACAAGGGGATTAGCAACATATTCTCTGCTATATCCATTACACCGCGCAACTGTGGGCAGAGAGCGGATATCTTCAGGGGACTTTTAGGCGTCTTCAGCGGGCTGTTCACAGCCGAGGAGATTGAAAGGGACATGTCTGGAAATGACATCGAAAAGATATCGTTCAATTTCTTCAAGCAGCTGTCCATCAAGACGAACCTGGCGTGGACTAAGCTGGCCATCAGTAGTGGTGAGAGAGGAGAATGGGACTGGATACCGGTAGTGGAGAATTACAGCGGCGACATGACAACCGATTGCTTTGCCGGGGTGATCAATCTGGGCAGGCTAAAGACTAAAGGCCAGGCGAAGGCCGATGCGATGACTGGGTTGAAAGGCGTCCCGCGGAAGTACATGAAGATCAGACTCAACAAAACCGAAGACACCACTTTTGAATTTGTCTTCAGAGGCTGCAATTGCGGACAGAAAGTAAAGACTGGAGTTTTTAGCAGCGAGCCTATTCCTACGAATGACCAGCCCAGGAATGTGGTCAGGGACGAGACTGGCAAGATGTTGGTGCAGTGTGCGACAATCCTGGCAAGCCTCATAGACCCTGGATGTGATATCGTCCAGTACAGGAGAAGGCTGCTTCGTAAACTTCGTCCGAACTGGAACATTAGTGATCCAAGTGCAAAGCCCACGGCGTGGGAGGACAGGTGCGTCAGCGGAACCCCTTGGGAAAACCCACACCCGCTGTATCTCAGGACCCACAACATGTCGATGAATTACCGAATGGTAGACATCTACAGCTGCGAATCACGCCTCGCAAACGAAAGCACGGCGAATATTTCGTGTGAAGTTCGCGTAAATTGCGGATGCACAATAGTCGCCCCGTTCTCGTTGGTTTTCGAAGCTATAACTGCCGTCCAGGGTAGCTCTCTCGGCGACACCTCTGCAGAACTAGACTCAGACAACCGGATTGTCTTGAAAGACGGGCTTGGGTTGGTGCAAGTCGGAGACGTAGGGAAGACGTTCAATTTAGTGGCGTTTGGAGGCGATGTAAACTTCCACAAGTCGCATGCATCGGTTTGCAAGAGCACAAAGGTCGACAAGCCTGTGAACCTGAAGGTTGCTTGGCCAAGTGGTAGAGCCTTAGTCAAAGAGGAGTTTGCTCATGGTATAACGGATACGATGAGAGATTACGGATATGTGGAGACCGGAGGCTCAGGGAACTTATTCATCAGCAGGAACCACCTCATTGATCAGTACAAGATCATCGGGGTCTGCATTGATGAATACATTCCAAGCGAAAAAGGCAGACGCTCAGTGACCATACGATGAATGATATTTGTGTCAATAAGCTGTATGAGATGAGTTTTGGAGTCCAGAAGTATTTGCGTCGTGCGCGGTCCACACATGCACTTACTTCTAGTTTTGATGACGTCAGAGAGAGAGTCCTCGTATCGGCAAGTGTCGACGAGATTGATGTGTTTAACTTAACACATGTGAGTCATTGATTATACCGATATGTACTGCCTGAATCTCTGTCAAGGTTGGCCGCACTTGTGATGAATAGACCTGGAAATCTAGGTAGAATCCTGCACTCTCTTCTCCAGTGCGGGCTTGCATCCAGCAGCTGAGTATCCTAACAGGCGTATTAGAACAGTAGATCAACGGATGTCTCCCCGGTAATATAACTATAATTCCCGTGTTGCTGCTAGCTCCCGAGATGAGGATGCGAAACTTCACCGAGTTCAACTCCAATCAGAGCTCTTCATCGTCGCGTATCTCACTGAACAAATCACCATTGGATTCCGGGTGAATGGTCCTCCTATTAGTATAGTATAGTAGGCACTGCAAGACTGACTCAAAGTCCGCCGTGACACCAGCGGCAGCATGCGTGCCTCGTTCATAGACTCCATACCAGTACAGTCTCTCCAATTTCTCAACAGGTTCCGCCATGCTTCTAATGTCGCGGTCACCTCGACTTCTTGCTATATGATGATTATCATCGGTGAACCCTGCGTCGATCATACCGATCGATTTCTCGGTCACCTTTACTTTGGGGCAGCCCTCACAGTATATATTTCCCTCACGCTCTACCTTCATCACTCGTCCTGTACCGCAAATCACCTCAACTATCAGCTATTTTAGGCTTTTCAGTGCTATCAGCACCTAAACCTCCGCCGGCAACGCCTCTCCACAGTTATATAATGGCGTAAGTACTCGTCGCACATCTGCAGCGTCGCTTGTGTCGTGGTATCCAGTGACAAAACGACGTGGTGGTGGTGAGATGAACTCAACTGACGTGTATAGACCAACGCGCGCAAGCACTCCTCCTCCTCCCGTCTCCACGAGGGAGTTCGGCCATCCGACCCCACGCCCTCCACCTTCGACTCCCGGTCCCGGTAACGGCAGACTCGATGGTGGCAATCTCATCATCGGCTCGCAGCATGCTACTGTGCCTCCCTCTCCGGGTGGCATATCATCTCCGTCTTTTGGCTTGCTTACGATGGGTACCAACCAAGATCCCCCCGTTCCGAACCGCATCCGCAAGGCGAAAGGAAAGCAAGGTGCGCGCACTGGGGCTGGTGTCAAGAAGGCGCCGCGAACGAAAAAGCAGACCGGTGGTGCCCTGGCGAAGCTTGTTGCTGCGACATCCGCCAAGAAGCCGTTGGAGATGTCATTCCGCTTCATGGATCTTCCGGGTGGTAAGTTCTCTGTCTCAGGGTAAACTCTACGGCCGTAGCTGATAAAAACCAGAGATCCGCAACATGGTCTACCATCACACGTACGACAACCCAAAGCAAGCGCTACTAGTCCATTGCCCACGCATGGCTTCACTGCGCGCACGCACCCGTCTTGATCGCGCACGTCCTCTTGCGTCTGACATTACCGGCATTGAGCATGACACCGCGCTCTCCGACCCCAAGAGCCCGCGTCGTACCCTCCTCTCCAGATTGAAGACCGGCCCCCTTCCGCGTGAGACTAACCATCCTTTCTTTGGTCTCACACAAGTCTGCCAGTTGATCCGCGATGAATATCGCCCAATTTACCTACAGAAGCAGGAGATCGGAATGGACCTGACCGAAGTCGTGGACTACCTACAGACCTTCTATTACGATGCACCTAGCCTCTTCGCCGAACTACAAGCTCCCGGGGAGCGCAAGGACGATTTGCCCTTTACAGGCAACTTGACGATCGCAGTTGGGGATAAGATGAACGAGAAGGAGCTCTCCACTGAGGGCATCGAGATCGGTCCGTTGCTGGACATCTGGGCCAATAGCTTCAAGATCGAGGCTGGCTTTGGACGCTACATGAAGGCCAGATATGTCCCTGAGGGTGACGGCGAGGCTAAGGATCTGTAAGTGACCCCTCAATCCTCAATCCGGAGAAGTAACATATTCGTTGACCACATTTTGACCAGTTATCGCCTCTTCGGTCGCCGTGTCTTGCCCAACCGCTCCTGCAGCCAAATGAACACGCTTTGGCGCACCATTCTACGCACCCGCGCCCTCGCCTCCGTCCGCATCCACCGCAAGCCCGCTAGCTTCGTCGGCTCCGCCACTTCAACCTCCACGTCTAGCGTCCTGCCCGTTGCCCCGCCTCGTAACGTCCCTCAGGTTGTCAAGCCTTATATCCATATCATCTTCAAGCCAGAGCACGCGGAGCCGTGGATGACCAAGTTCGAGTCGGACATTCCGAAATCTCCTAATTGGCTGGCCGATCGTGGCTTCCGCGGTATGGAGTACTTCGACGTCAGGGTTGGTGTCGCACTTCTAGGCAAATAGTAGTGTCAAGTCTGATTTGGCGTCGCGATTTCGCCGCGACTATTCATGACTAGGAAAGATATGGGTTGTGAGGACTCTTGGAGCATGTCAGCTATGTAACTATCATTCTTCTTTGTGAGGGATGTCGGCCTTTGCGGCTCCACCATTGGCGCAAGATCTTGTGCATTTCTGGTAATATCTACGATATTCATCTATGGGAGCCATCTTATGGCCAGTGGTTGGTTTGCATCCTTTTGGAGGGAGCGTCTCGCGATATCGGGACGCGTAGTTTTTTCCATTCAGTAATTCAATCAAAAGCCCAGTTACATTTCATTGCAAGCTTGACCAAGAGAACAAAGACACCAGGGAGTGTCTTAAAAGGACGCAATATATGACGATGGTGAGACTGGTCGATATTATGGTAGTGTGAGCAATAAGGAAGATGGTTATACTACAGCCTCAAATTGGCTATGATTAACTGTCGCTAGTGGTTACGTCAGCCCATGACACCAAGCACGGCGGTTTCTCCCACACAGCAACTTTTTTCCATCCCGACTCTACGCTTGAGGGCCGCGATCATCCAGGATCATTACGCCTCGGCCTCATAGTGCAGATTCAGCGCGTGCGCCGTGATGCAGCTGCATGTTCCGGCAATATGTGATCTCAGCCGGGAAGCACGCAATTGTGTGCCAAGCCCTCTGGTGCTTTTGGATATGACGACACAACAACGACCATTTAGAGTAGGGCAGCGAGGACTGTATCCAAAACTCAGTCTTTCTCCAACGCCATGGTCAGGTCATCCCTCCTCTGGGCCAATATAGGCCTTGCTCTAAATGCACAGCAAACGCTCGCCTCACAGATCCCAATTGGGACACCACAAGCATCTAGCCGACCAAACATCGTCTTCATCTTTACCGATGATCAGGATTTGCATATGAATTCGTTGGATTATATGCCCCTTCTGCAAAAGCATCTTCTAGAGCAAGGCACTTTCTACAAACGACATTTCGCAACGGTTGCACTTTGTTGTCCCTCGAGGGTGTCGCTCTGGACAGGCAAGACTGCTCACAACACCAACGTGACCGATGTGAACCCACCATGTAAGTGTAACTGAATAGCAATGCGATGCATGAGCTAAAAATCATCAGACGGTGGCTATCCAAAATTTGTTAGCCAAGGATTGAACGACAACTTTCTCCCTGTCTGGTTGCAAGAAGCCGGATATAACACTTACTACACAGGCAAACTTTTCAACGCGCATACTGTTGACAATTACCACTCTCCCTACGTCAACGGTTTCACTGGCTCAGTATGCATTATGTGCTCCGCCGTTTCAATATTCTAACACCAAGTAGGACTTCTTACTGGACCCATATACATACCAATACTTGAACTCTACATATCAGCGTAACAGAGAGACTCCTGTGCATCATGAAGGCGAACACACGCTTGAGATTCTCGCTAAGAAGGCGTACGACTTCCTCGATGATGCGGTCAAAGAGAATGATCCGTTCTTCCTGACCATTGCCCCCGTCGCTCCCCATAGCAACGTAAAGCTCATCACCGGAGAAGGCCCGATCGATGATCTAGTAGCCGAATTTTCTCCACCCATTCCCATTGAGCGCCATGCGCATCTTTTCAAGGATGTGAGGGTCCCACGAACTGAAAATTTCAACCCCAAAGAGCCATCTGGTGTGAATTGGGTTCGAGGGCTTGCCCGTCAAAGCGAGGAGAACGTCGAATACAATGACCACTTCTATCGGAATAGGCTTCGAGCCTTGCAAGGGGTTGATGAGATTATTGATGGTGTCGTCAACCGCCTTGAGAAGCACGGGATTCTGGACAATACATACATTATTTATTCGACAGACAATGGGTATCACATTGGCCAGCACCGCTTACAGCCTGGGAAAGAATGCGGTTTCGAGGAGGACATCAACATACCCCTCATTATCCGTGGTCCTAACGTGCCGAAGAATGTCACTACGGATATAGTCACGACACACACTGACCTAGCACCTACGTTTCTCCAGCTCATTGGAGCTCCTCTTAGGGCGGACTTTGATGGTGAGGTTATTCCAATCTCGAAACGTAGCATAGAAGAAGCCAAACATAAGCGCCACGAGCATGTGAATGTGGAATACTGGGGTCTTGCATTGGGCGAAGGAAGAGATTGGGACGGAGGTATGTTTATCAACGCACACATTAAAAACTGAGTTGACACATGTATAGTTCGTTTTCATCACAATAATACGTACAAAGCGTTGCGTATCATTGGCGATTCTTACAATCTTTACTATTCTGTCTGGTGCAACAACGAGCACGAGCTCTACGACCTCAATGTGCGTACAGCCTGTCGATCACAGACTTCGAAAAAGCCGCTGACATGTCCATAGGCCGATCCTGGTCAACTACGCAATCTTGTCAGTAATGAGAACAACCCTAGCCAAACACTGCTTGGATTTCCGCTCTCCAAGGTTGCGGCTAGGCTTGACGGCTTGCTATTCGTGCTCAAGTCTTGCAAAGGGCGCACGTGCATCGAGCCGTGGCGTGCATTGCATCCAGAGGGCAATGTAGAGAAGCTGCACCACGCTCTTTCGCCTCGTTTTGATCAATTTTACGAGGTACAGCAGAAGAAGATTGAATACAATCGCTGCGAAGAGGGCTACATTATTGATGCCGAAGGGCCGCAGTTTGAGAAGGACGGGTTGGTCTATCGCTACAATAGTCAGTGGTCTGACTGGGTTTGATCGACTGTAAGAAGCAGATTGGACGTAAGAGTGCATGTGTGGGCTTGGTGTGGATGTTTTAGTTCGTTTGGTTTTCTGATAACGCAATCAGTTCCTTGTGTTGCAACATCGGCATCCCAGAAGCGATGCTCCGCACCTGCATACTGACACGCCTGGCCCTGGCTCCCAGATGCGCAATGACTCTTAGTTGAAGAAATTTTGTTGCAATACGGATAAGAACGATTTGCATCTCAGTCATTCTTTCACCTCACTCGCACTCTAATCTTTACTTCTTGGTGCCGCTGCTTGTCATGGCTTCGGCGAACGTCGCTCAAAGTACCCAGCGGACCCCGCTTCTTTCTCCATCTAATCATACTTCGTCTGCGAGTAGCCTAAGTATATCGTCAAGCGATACCTCCAAAAATGCATCAAATGTTCAACCAAGCTCAACGCATTCCAAAAGTTCGCTTGACGAAGAGGCAAGGCTCGATGCTACGCCCAGTAAAACGCCTAGCACAACGACAGCTTCAGTGGGTCGAATAGTAGGCGTACTCCTCATAGGCAGTTTTATATCAAACGCAGATGGCTCTCTTCTACTCGCGACGCATCCCATCATCGCCTCCGAGTTCAACGCACTCCACGACTCGAGTTGGCTTATGACCAGTTTTGCTCTCGCGGCAGCAGCAACCCAGCCACTATACGGGAAGCTGAGTGACATCTATGGCCGCAAAACTATGCTGCTCCTCGCGTACGTGCTGTTCGGCTTCGGTTGCGGTTTGGTGGGCATCGGCGGTTCAATGTCAGTTCTGATTCTGGGTCGTGTCATCTCTGGTGCGGGTGCAAGCGGTATGACAGCTCTAGTCTCCATCCTCATCACCGAATTAGTCCCTCTTCGGGATGTGGCAACTTGGCGCTCGTACGTCAACGTTGTGGCAACAACGGGTCGCAGCATCGGGGGTCCCCTGGGCGGCTGGCTCGCTGATACTGTGGGCTGGCGATGGTCCTTTTTGGGACAGGTCCCGCTTGCCGGTATAGCCATCATCCTTGTAGCTTTTGTTCTTCCTTCTCGCTCTCATCACCTCGACGATCACCTACAGGGAAGTAGGCTGGCCAGAATCGATTTCATTGGCGCTACCCTGATGGCACTGAGCATACTCGGCTTGCTCATTCCTCTCGAGATCGGCAGTGACCGTGTTCCATGGTCTTCTGGTATCATCCTCGCCTTGGTTATTGGAGCCGTCGTGTTCGGTGCACTTTTCCTAGCGACAGAAGCCTGGATTGCAAAGGAGCCGATTCTTCCATTACCACTGTTACGCCAGCGTGGAGTAGTCGTCTCATCTTTCGTAATGGTCTTCCAATGTTCTGCACAAATCGGACTGATGTTTGCAGTACCGCTGTACTTTCAGGTGACGGCGGATGCCTCGAGCACTGATGCAGGAGCCCATCTTGTGCCTGCGGTAGTCGGTAATGCCATTGGTGGCATACTGTCTGGTATCATTATCCGCCGCACAGGACGCTACAAGGCCCTCATCCTTGTGGCTACATTAGTAGCAGCGACTGGATACCTTCTACTTATCCTCCGCTGGCATGGCCATACCCACTGGCTCGAGTCGCTCTACATCTTCCCCGGTGGCTTCGGCATGGGAATTGTGCAGTCTGCGCTCTTCATTAGCGTTCAGGCATCCATAGATCCGGGCTTCCAAGCGATTGCAACTTCAACACTCTATCTGATGTCTTCCGTGGGTTTCTTGGCTGGCCTGGCTGGCGTGAGTGCTGTGCTTCAGGAATCTTTGAGAAAGGGGCTCGACCACCGGCTTACAAAACTGGGTTTCACCGATCAGAGGAAATGGAAGATCATCGAGCGCGCTGTATCAGACGTTCACTACGTCGATACGGCAAAACCACTGATAGCAAAAGCGGTGTTGGGGTCCTATATTGAGGCGTTGACTTGGACACATGGTATGTAAACCGCTCTTGTCGTCAGACTCTGCTTACCAGCCCTGCAGTCCTTTCTTTGATATGCTCAATGATCGCATTCGTTGGAAGCCTCTTCCTACGACAACACCTATTAGACTAATTAGAAGGAAAGATCTCGTGGAAGATAGGATGCTGGTGCGGGCAGGAAGTGCCTATAAAGACAAGATTAAACTGCTAATTGTAAGACCATCATCTGTATACTGTTGCATACTAGGATGCAGAAGAGTAGGGAGAGCAGGATACGACCCGCAATCGGGTGGGCGATCGGATAATATTAAAGTACTACATCGCGAGGAGGTGTCAGTGGTGATCCTCTATCAAGACTAGACCTCTATATATATTTGCCAAGTCTCCCAATCACGTGCGCTTCTACTACACCACAATACACAAGCATAATCGTACTTCGGAAGCCTACGTAGCTATCTCTGACAATCGTTACGATTATGCTATATATGATGCTTAGAACGACCCCTCCCACCTCAAACCGAGGGTTAGAATCTGAGGAGGATTTCTCACAGCTCACCGGTACTAAACCTCCCCATATATGGCCAGCGAACCATCGTTCAGGTAGTCGACATTGTCTTCACCTGTAAGGTGCCCAGGTGCGGGGTTGCTCGTAACTAAGACACATAGGTCCCTGCATATGGTGGTACCCAGCTTTGCTGGTAGCACGACTGCAGCTTGCTCAACCTACTCATGGGTGCCGTTCCTGCCGTATTTCAACTCGACATTGCTTCATCTCTTTTACGCTCACTTAGACCAGTTCTTTTGCAACTCCATATCCTTGAAATAGGCAACTCCGAGGTGTGCCATTCAATCCGCCTTAAAGAGCCCAATGCAGCGCAATAGGATGTCGAAACCGAGTGATCCGGAGAGGGAGATGGTGGATCAAATACCCACTGAAGGAAGCAAGAAGCTTGACGCGGCGTGGACTTTTCTTGTCGACCACTTTGATGCAAATGCCGAGGCTAGGCCTGTCGACTTGGAGGCAATACGGCGAAAGATTAATTGGCATATCGTACCGTTGATGTTTGGATGCTATACGATGCAATTCCTCGATAAGGTCATTCTCAACGTAAGCGCCATCTACTTGGTACCTACATGGAGTATTGTCGACCTTTCCAAGCTTGGTGCTTACCTGTGTGTTAGTATGCGGCTGTTATGGGGCTTCAAAAAGACTTGAACCTGGAAGGCAACGAATATTCGAATATAGCGAGCTTTCTTTTCATTGGCCTGCTGTGCTTTGAAGTGCCAAATAGTCCGCCCCTCCATGCCAGATGAGACTGCGTGAGACTAATATCACAGCAGTCTATTTTCTCCAGATGCTACCAGCGGCGAAATGGCTAGGGGCGAATGTCATCCTTTGGGGCACCGCTACCGCTTGTGGCGCCGCTGCGCATAGCTACCAGACTCTCCTCGTGTCCCGCATCTTCCTCGGTATCTTCGAGGCTACAATCGGGCCATCGTTACCCCTGATCAGCTCGCAGTGGTACGCAAAGTCTGAACAAGCTCCTCGATTCTCGTTTTGATACTGTGGGCTCGGGCTAGGGCAAATTCTGGGTGGCGCGATCTCGTACGGCTTCCAGAACATTGAGCCCGGCTCTGGACTCGCTGGCTGCCGATCATGTTCATCGTCTTGGGATGCGTGACTGTCACTATAGGCCTCGGTACCATATTGTGGGTTCCGGATACCCCTATGCAAGCACGTTGGCTTTTCGATACTGAGAAGATTGCCTTGTTGAAGTATGTCAGCGTCAACATGACAGGCATTCAGAGTCGCAAGTTTCGATCAGGGCAGATCTTGGAGGCGCTGTTAGATCCGCAGCTGTATCTGATGGTTCTAGCCGCAATCTTGGTAAGTTCTGCGCGGCGTTTCACTCTTAGACATTAACCTCAATACAAGCCCTCCGTCTCGAGCGGCGTCGTCACCACGTATTCGGCAACGCTGATTCGCAACCTGAGCTACAAACCCAAGCAGGCTGGGTTGACGAACATGCCTTCCGGCGCAATCAGCATCTTCTTTGCACTGCTTTGTTGGTGTTGGGATTCGGAAGCAGTCTAATCGATGGCTTTGGATCATTTGCTGCATCGTTCCTGCGTACGTATTTCCTGACATACTATTAGTATCCTCTTTTGGCACCATAGCTAGCATTATAGGAGGAGCGTTGATGTCGTTTCTCCCCGTCACATGCAGATCCGGCTGCCTCGCTGGAATCTACCTGGTGAACACAGTTGTCGCCCCCTTACCCGTGTTGTATGCTGTAAGTCACCTCTCAGTTTGTTCCATGCTCGAACATCACGAGCTGACATGAACGATAGTGGACCGCAGCCAACCTCAGCGGAGCCACGAAACGCGCTTTCGCCGCCGCTGTTGTTAGCGGCTCCTTCTCGGTTGGCAACATCATCGGGCCTCAAAACGTTCCAGGCCCGCGATGCTCCGAACTACCGTCCTGCTAAAGTAGCTGTCATGGGTACGCAGGCTGGTTGTGCGGTGGTAACAGTTTCGCTCTATCTTTACTATCGCTCGCAGAATACGGGGAGAGACCAGAGAAGAGGTGCGGTTAAGGAGGACGAAGGTGCCTTCATGTCGCCCGAGGTTTGGGCTACCATGACCGACAAGGAGAACCAGCAGTTCCGCTACTGCTACTAGAGCCTGACTCGATCACGCGTTCACTAAGAGCGTAGTGGAATTGTCTTCTAATTTGCTTATTATTGTGATAGTGTTTTGTTTCAAGAACGCGTGATGACCGCGCTAGCACGTGCCCGACGTCATGCTGCGTTTCCAACGTTCCGTTCAGGAAGCAGGCCACCACGCACACTCCATCTCGAACCTATCACAACGGCTATCTCAATCGACATGCATCCTTCGCGATAATACCTTTGCCTCTAAGACATCGATCTAACGCCTCTGGATCGTGTACATGTTCCACGCGTTACCCCTGTGGCCGCTAATGAAACAGGTACCGTCTTGCATGCAACGGCTTGCATCCGCATGGTTCGCGTAGAGGTACCCTGCAACACGTCGCGCGACAATTCGATGCACACAACAACAGTTTCGTGTATCGAGTGTACTGTAGTTCGTTGATCCTCTGCGCTACAAGCTCTGCAATGTGGAGAGAACATTCTGGCCTCCCGCAAAAGATGTGAGGTCATCGACAAGGATCCTGACCAGTTGCCGCGTCTTTACACCCTAGCAGCTATTATAGCTCGCGAACCCCTCTCTTACACGTCCAGATCTTGGGTCCATCTTCCCGAATTGTCGTGTCGTCTTCTTGTTAGTGGCTTTTTCGCCTCCTTGAGCTCAAGACCAGCCGTTCGCCTTACAGCAACTTCTTTCGCATTGTCGCATCTCACACTACAATCATGTCTCGACCCAAAAGCATGCCCGACTTCACAGCCCTAATGGATGCATCAACGACGCTGTTCGAAAAGCGAATCCATAATCGAAGACAGACATCACCCGAAAGGAAGTCGCATTTACGGAAGAATCCCAGTGTCTCGCTGGCAGCTGGGTTGATCATGAACACAGAGAGCCCGAAGAGTACGGGGTCTCTGCACTCCCCGCGAAAGCACAGTCGAGATCGGATAGTAGAGGGGAGCCAGGAAGAGCCGGATGAAGGTGGAAGCTTGTTCTATGCTTATGCGCTGAGGGTATGCCATAGTCCGCTTCCATGCACCGTGTTCGCGATGAGCGCGTAGACTCGAAACACACGAAACTAAATTGCTATCACAGAGCGACTACGCGCACTCGCCGCCGTACATCCTCACGTTTGCCTCCGCCGCCATCTGCTCGCAATGGTGGGCCCTCGTCCAGCGCGAATATCCCGACACCGCCCGCCCAAGTCCACAGTTCTTCGTCCTGAAAAGTGAAGACATGGAGCACATACAGGATGACCCTAAGTTCTTCGACCTTCGGCACAGGTGGTTCTTCACGTCGCAGGATAGTCCCACCGCTGCGGCGTCCATCATACCGCTGCAGAATGCAAAGGGTCACCCTGTCGCTCCACCGCAACAACCAATCGAGGAAAAGCCGGCAACGCCTGCTATCGACAGCCTGTTAGACAAGTTGGAAAGACTAGCAAGTGTGGCAGAGACCAACGCAGAGCAGATCCACGCGCTCTCGGTCGCACAGTCAGCCGGCTTACAAGCCATGCAAGAAATCAACGAGTCGAACAGCACTCAGATCAAGGCCATTGCGGACTCTCAAATCAAGTTGCAAGCGCTCGTCGACCAGAATGCATCACACTACATTGCCCTTTCGAACACGTCATTCCAATCGCAGGAGAAGATCAAAGACCTCATGAAGACCACCGCCTCCCAAATACACAGCCTCTCGAAGAACCAAGCACAGCTCGCGAATACGTGTGACAGCATGATGCAGGGTATTGACCACCTAAGCACATCCGTATCGCAGATGAACTTGAGCACAGCGCTATCTGATACATCCAGTAACTTGTCTACGCCGTCCGCGGCTTTGTTCAGCGCTATGGCCAACCGGATAAGTCCTGCACCGAGGAAGTTGAATCGACGGGTAAAGGGCGTGTGGTATGAATACGACAGTACAGCCACGCCGACCGGGTCGCCGAGAAGGAGCGTGAATTTTGTGGACACGCCGCCCAAGAGTCCGGTAACGAAGAAAAAAACCTGAACATAGTCGCGCTGACTCGATGGATGAACCGTTCGAATATGCCGAGAAAACACGAGCGCGTCTATCGAAAACATTCCTGCCCTTCCAAACCTGTCGTGGAGCTGTCGACTCCAGAAACAGCGACTGAACCTACAAAATATAGCAGTCGTCCCCACGGACCAACAAAGTACGAGAAGGACGCACCGATCTGTATCGAGGAGCGCATAGATATCCAAGTTATCAGCTTGGGGCAATACCTAGCATGATTGCCGCGTTTCAGGGACCGTGTGACAACACTAGGACCTAACTTCGCTAATGACTGAACTGGACCGCACTTCTTTACGTCTCCGTCATCGGTAGAGGTCAGATATAGAAGGTGCAATCGATCGTCAGCGGTATAGCGGTATATCAAGCTGGGACCATGGTGCGCGTCTACTTGCTTCAACTTAGAGCCGGCAGAGTGGCTAACACATAGGCGCTTGGACGAGTCATGTCCAAAGCATTGCGGCGGACAAAATTACCTACTCTATTTAACGCGCATAACATAGTTGTACAGCTCTACAAAGATAGTTTATATACACTCTATTGTAACATATTACATCCAAGTCTTTGAATCGAGTAATATATGACTGTGCAGTTGGTTACATCAGGTGTCCTTTCTCCGCTTTTTCTTTCCTTCATCGTCGTCACTAATGTTTTTGCAGCGTCATCATACTCATACTTCCTCTCTAGATCGGCGAATATAGATTGATCCCCGCTGTTCATTACCTTTGTCTGACCTGAGTGGTGTGTTCGCAGTGCTGTGACACTCGTACTCATGCACTGACATCGCGCGGAGTCTTCGTTCTAGTCATAGCTTGCTCTGACAGCGCGTGTAGCCTTCGTTCTGATTATATAAAATTCATGCTCTACGCCCTCTACTTTCTGCATTCTACTTCACCTGTTCAAGTGGTTCACTACACTTCTGTTGTCAACTTATCAGTATACCTTGTCCAAGTCTCTATCACGAAAATGAACCTCCTTATCGCTATCCTGCCGCTCCTCTTGTGCTTCCTCCACGTCACCGCCGCGCTCCCAACACTTATCGCTAAGGAAATCACTCCCAGCCCCAACGGCACTTCACTCGGCGTCGGCTGGTGCGGCTCTTACATCGAACTTTCCGAAAAGATGCCTCGCCAGGCTAACCGCAGCGCAACTGTGTCGCTCGTCCTTACCATCGGCCTCTGGAAGCAGGTGGAGGATCTGAAGTGCGTGCCCCTACATCCACTTCCTCCGCAATGCTTTCCCTCTCCCCTCCTTCACATCATGCCTCATATCAAGCAGGTGGGATAACGACCATCCTATCAGCATGGATCACAACATCGAAGACCGTCCCCTCATGCTGAGCAGAGTCTACAACGGGTACGACGCCTTCTGGGTGTACTGGACGCATCCAGATCCTGAAAACCCGGACAATGAGTGCCTGGAGTTTGGATACTGGAACGGCACTACCATAAGCAGGTGGAATGATCATGATAAAGATGTCGGTCATGCAGGGTGCACCCACGAGGAGTGGCGTGATAGCAATGGGACTTCTTATAGGAAGAGGGGTAGCACGTGCATGTTCAAATGCGATGCGTATGAATAGAGAGAGCGAGGAGAGGAAGGGGAGGATGGAGTGGTGGATGGGCTCTTGCGCCTCCAAAATGGCCGGGAGTCAATTAACGGATGGGGTATTTAAACACAGTCTTTACAAATCTCCACTCAACCTGTATATTGCCAAGATGACTTAGAGGAGCTAATTTACCATATTTCTGATGGACGCTAGAAATGGGCTTACTCTCTAATGATAAGACTATGGAAGAAGAGTGGATCTAAAGATGGCCTTTGACGTACATGATGAGGTTCACATCACGTCTTTATCACCGAGTGCAGGCGTGTGCAATATCTCCGAGTTCGCGAGACAGAAAGGATTCAGCTACAAATTGCTTAGTTCTTGCTTATGCGAAATAAGCCTTAGGCAACACTGTAAGGCCTCCATAGTAACAGGTTATAACCACCAATCGAATCATCGTTGTGATATTTGTATCCACCGGTGTGATTTTTTTGTTCCGTTATCTGATTAGGCTATACCGTATTGAGCCTAACAAGAGTTGCATTCGGAGATCTGATAAGCGGCCTAAATCCGAGCCCCGACTGACCTGCTACTTTAAGGTAGCAGAAGGAAGATTGGGACGGGTATGGAACGTTATATGCCGTGTGGGAAGACGTATGAATAATAAATCGCCATTTCTCGGATATCCGATGAGCAAGTTTTGCGCCTGTCAAATGTTCTCCGAAAGATGGCTTATGCTACCGAGCCCAAACAGCCATCGCTCGAACACGACAGGATAACTCCGACACCTTCGGTTATTGATCTGGAAGCACCACCTTCAACCCACAGCGTCGTTGACTCCGATGAAAGGCTCGAGCGCCTCAAGCGCGAATACGGTGTAAGAATATTCCTCTCTACTTCACCCGCCGTTTCTCCCTACTAACAAGTCTAGGCAACATGGACCTCTGCAACAGACCCCGCCGATCCCTACAACTTCCTTCCACTCAGGAAGTTCATCATCGGCACCATCTTCTCCTTTGGCCAACTCATTCCCATAATGTCCGCTAGCATGATTGCTCCTTCCTTACCCGCCATCGCCAAGGACCTTAGCATAAGCGCTTCGACCGCCCAAATAACCATGTCGAGCTACTTTCTCGGCATGGCGATTGGACCGTTTTTGATTGCGAGTGCGAGTGAGATATGGGGGAGGAAAAGAGTTTGGATAGTGTGTAATTCGTTGTACGTGGTTTGGAATGCGCTGTGTCCCGTTGGCGGGAAATTGGGGTTGATGATTGTAGGGCGCATCATGGCGGGTGGTGGAGCAAGTGTCGGTGTGACGGTATTCAATTCCTTAACACCGGTGGTTTGTGCGTATGGCTAACAATGCACAGCTGAACGGGCCCATCATGGCGGACATGTACGGCGAGAAAGACCGCGGCAAGTCTCTCGCCATGGTAACACTACTCCCTTACCTCGGACCAGCTCTTGGACCCATCATCGGCGGCTTGGTGACGCAGCTGGTGAGTTGGTCGTGGATCTTCTGGATCATGAGCATGTTCAACGCTGTCATCCTCGTACTCGGTGTCTTCTGCATCCGCGAATCGTATACGCCAGTTCTGCTCCGTCGCAAAGCAGCCGCTGAAGGTAATCGTACCACTAGCGAACAATCTGCAAGAGAGGAGCGAGCTCGAATAGCTTCCAACCTCATGCGGCCACTGCGCCTGCTTGTTCAACGGCCCATCATCTGGATCACAGCGCTGGCGGGGACGCTTGCTTTTGGCGTGTATACCCTGATGCTTTCGACATATGCAACTCTATGGATTGACAAGTACGGCCAATCTGAATTGATCAGTAGTTTGCATTACATTTCCGTTGCACTCGGCTCGACCATGTGCGGACAGATTGGCGGCCACATCATGGATGCAAGCTACAAAGTTCTGAGCAACCGGGCTGGTGGCAAAGGCGTACCCGAGTTTCGCATCCCATATATGCTCCCTGGTATGATCATCATGCCGGCAGGTCTCTTCTGGTACGGCTGGTCCGCAGAACGCAAATTATCGTGGATCATGGTCGATGTCGGAGCCGCTATCTTTACTCTAGGCAGCTTTGTCGTAGCGCAAGCAAATAATGCATACCAGATTGGCGAGTTTGGACAGTATGCCGCATCAGCGGGTGCTGCTAGTCGTTCGGTGTCCTATCTCCTGGCCTTTGTCTTTCCGATCTTCGCGCCCGAAATGTACGATAAGCTGGGCTATGGCTGGGGAAACAGTACGTTGGCGTTCATTACGATGGGCCTAGGTCTTCCTATTTGCGCAATCTTGTGGATTTGGGGCGCCAGATTGAGAGAGTTGGGTAAGAAGAAGTGAGGTTTCGGATGTTTAATAGGACAACTGCGCATTCAGGGCGGTACGTCCAGCGCTGTATTCAATCTCAAATGGCCCGGTGTGCCTATAGCTCAACCTAGTCTTCGGATAATGCGCGTTTGTTGTCAATTGTCCTTCTTTAACACGTCCATTTGTCGGCCACTGGATAGGGTATCATGGCCGCTACTTCTCGGTAATCCGAGCGTCATTATGCGATGCTGTTGTTGACTCTCCATCTTCCAATACGCTTCCTCCAATCTCGCCGTCTTCTTCGCATAGAGGCTCTCTATGCAGTTTCGTCCGTTTAATGCCAAAGGAGATAACCAAGCCTAGTGCGCTGACGACGGTGAATAGGATCCACGTCCCTCTCAAAGCGTCCGTGAGGCCGTTGCGCACCACGGTTTTCTGGGACTCTGGTAGCATAGCAACAAGGTTGGCCTGTGATATTGCCTCCCCACTCGCGAGCTGATGAGCGAAATGTTGGGAAATACCGTTGTCCACGAAGCTTTGGAAGTGGGTGACCATCAAGAGCTGGAAGACTACTTGGCCAATGACAACACCAATCGCTCCAGAAACCATGCGTACAAAGCCAAAGGCAGCAGTACCAGTTGCAATATCAGCCTCGCGGATGCGTGTCTGCAGAGCGATGAGCGGCGCGCCGAAGTTTGGACCAAAGCCGAGTCCGATTACGATCAAAAAGCCGATGGTCTTTCCAAGGCTAGGTGACGTGTCCAACGAAATCAGAAGACCGACACCAACAGTCATAAGAAGTAGACCCGCCTGTAGCACCTCAACAAAGCGTCCTGTCTTTTCGATGACATGACCGGATGCGAACGAGACAGTGGCCAGCGGTATCGCAATAGCTAGCATGTACAGGCCTGCAACCGACGGACTTCGTCCAAGTACGATCTGAAAGTACAGCGGCAGGAAATATGCAATCGAATTGAAGACCAGCGCGTCGCATGCGCATACACCCAATGCGCTCAGATTGCTCACATCCTTGAAAATGCGCAACGGCATTATGGGACTTCCACCACGTTTTCCTTCCCACCATTGAGTGATGGGAAAGACGACGTACACCAAAGACCCCAGGACAAGGAAAGCGATAACTAGGGGCGTTGTATACGAGCTAGTACCACCGATCTGAAGGCCGACCAAAAGCAGGATAGTAGCGGCGAGGATGGTGACTGTGCCGAGCCAATCCATGGACGCGAGACCGGCTATTAGGGGCGTCCGTGGGTTGTGTAGATGCAAGGTGAAGTAGAGAACGATGAGGGAGAACGAAACAATCGGAAGGTTAATGTAGAAGCACCATCGCCAGCTCAACTCTTGCGCAAAAATGCCGCCTAGTACTGGTCCCAGTGCAGACGCCACAGCCCAAACAGCGCCTACTGTGCCTAGATAGAATGATCGATCGCGAATACTGAACAAGTCGCTGACGCAGACATGGACTAACACGACCACGCCACCTCCACCTAAACCTTGAACAGCTCGCCCGGCGACCAGCATCGCGGCATTGACGCTGACAGCACAAAAAATACTCCCACCTAGGAAGATAACATTCGCCGTAAGAATGACTGGCTTTCGTCCAAAGACATCCGACAGCTTTCCCCAGAAGGGCACCGAAGCCGCATTGGTAAGAAGGTAGGCCGATCCAGTCCACGCATAGAGTGAGTCCGGAATATGAAATGAGAGGGATATGGTTGGTAGCGCAGTAGGTATGAGAACGGTGTCGAGCGCTACTAGGAAGATGGAAAGACTGAGGGCAATAAATGCGAGGAGCGTTGGGAGAGGAGGCCGTGGCGTACGAGCTGATGGTGCCTGTTTTGGCGCAACACTTGCATTTGATGGGATGGAAAGGCTCAGGCATTCTTTACCATGATGCGCCTCAGCATCTTTGGTGTCCATGGTGTGGGCGTCCGATTCGGCGAGAGACGTATGTTGCGAGTATGGGCGGACTGGTGTATTGATCGCACTGTCCTCAAGCATGGATGAATTGGTACTGGCTAGAAGAGCAGCAAAAGACACTGGGTGTCCAGGATCTGGCTGTGGGAGCTTTGTCGAGGGCGTTGCCGTCATGGTATAGTCATTTACTGCGATGAAATGTCTTAGATCAGTTGGGCCTCCCCTTCGAACCATAAGCTTGATACCTCGCTGTCCGATGCAGCTCCTTAAATTTCGATGAGAGAAGTTGGATAAACAGTGTATGATTCATATGAACAAGGTTCCGTGCGTGCCAGATTCTGAGACCATCTAAAAAGCGGAGAATTGAGTGTTCATAACGGAATGTAGATTTCGTCGTGGCGAGAACCCTGCAGATGCATGCATTGTCGAACGCATGCTCTCAATATTGACTCGAAGTGATGCATAAACGCCCTGCAGGATCGACATCGGGCCGAGATATAGAAGGGGTGACATGCTTTATGCGCACGTGTACCGTATTGCTGGGACAAAGATCCTTGGATACGCTTATGCGATCGAAACCGCGTCAAAGGATCCAATCTTACGCGGGGTGACCCTGGAGTAGTGACTTTTGCCGCGCGCGCCCGTAGATTGTGAGCTGTAAATAAAGCCCAACAGGAACCAATCTGGCTCGACCAAGATGAAACCAGATTCATGGTGTGATAAGATACAAGCGGCATTTCCGACGAAAATCTCAGGACCTCGGAGGCGAGCTGCTGTGGTATGTAGTAGTAGGTACGTTTGCCATCATGGCGTAAGGGTTCTTCGCACGACGCGGCTCGGTGTGCTATAGCTGTAGTGTAACTAGTTGCAACTGCAAAGCCCCAGCTTCCGAATAGTGGCAAACTCGTGTCACGTAGCAGTTTCCCCGTTGTTCGACTCTATGAGATTGAGTTGGAGCAAAACGATATCGTCGCACTTCTCCCTCCGATCTGCTCTTTTGAACGCTATGTTAGTACGATGTCTACGTGGATCTTTTGATGATCCTACTATGAAAGCACGCATCAAAACAAGCCTGCATATTGCGCAGGTCAATTTCTCTATCTGTACAAATTTGTAGGCGTTTGTATATTTCTTAGCGTAACGAAAGGCATGAGAAGCTTACATCAATCTATGTCAAGGAGGTGATGGCCTGCGAGCTGTGCCCTTTTGGCTCTATGGTCCGCATATACAAGAGCTGCTGAGATTATCACGATCGTAGCGTCATCATAACACAAAGATCGTTCGTCGAGCGAGAACACCCATGAAGATCATTGCAGGGATTTGCAATGCAATTCCGGGTGCTTTTATCATATTGGATTTAACAATATCAATGTCGCGGATGTCAGCTTCGAGAACATCCAACCGCTGGGACGTAGCGAGCCCAAAATTATTACTCAAGAAGAACGTTGTGATTCGCCAGTTCAAGGTCAAGCTAGGTAACGTACCCCTACCCTGGTAGGTATGTTGTGTAAGAGACGACCCATGCTCGGTCATTGGGAGGCGTCTTGCTTGCGAAACCATTTGCAGAGAGAGATGCCTAGATGAAGCTTGATGAACAGGCTCATATGGAGCTGCAATTACTTTCTGTTGGTTACTGCGTGCTAGGCGCTAAGTTGCGCGTCCCTAGCCGCGCAGACCCGCATCCTATACATTCGAGCCTTGCCGTATCCGAGCTGCAGAAGTTGCTTCACCGCTCCCTGAGCCGGCAAAGATGCTGCGGAACGTGCTGCAACTCCTGGCCCACTTCTCTAAGCTCTGGCTCGCCGTCAAGAGAATCGAAGGTTTTCAAAGCGCATTGTGGCCAACAATGGCTGTGATGACAAATGGTTATTGGATGCCCTCACGCTTGTGTTCTGCCCAATTTGAGTCTCATCACCCTCGATAGGGAAGAGAACATGTAAGAAGAGGTAGAGGGCGAGGAAACCTGGTAAGGGTCCGGCTACCTATGCATTCTGGTACAAGCAATGAGCGGAGAGGCTGAACGCCCAGGTTGTTCTCGTGCGCGAATGGACAGCCCGTGCGACGGCACGGCTTTCACACATGTTGGGAGGGATGATGTCGGAAAGCCGCGTTCAGCAATGCTTCGAAGCAATCCGAATGTGAGGTGTGTCGCAAGAGACCTGCACATTTGAGACAGCCATGAAGCGAGAACTTGATTTTGTGACAGGTCCGGCGGCGATGTCTCATAGCGTGGCAGTCGGTTGCGGGCGCTTGGTGATGTTAAACGGTCGCGCCAGACAAGATGTTGCCGTCTCAGCGAGGAACGAAGGGTGAGACATATGTGCTGTTCAGCCGCTCGATGTTCAACTACATTGCATCGTTCATGGCCGTGACCCGTCGCTTGGGGCTTTTCCCTTTTGCTTTGTTTGTCGTGCAAAGTGCGTGTCGTGCGGGACGGAATCCGCCTTACCCGTAAGGGCGCGAGCGCGAATCCGTCGTGACACCGTGGCGAAAAGTGGCTCCTTGCTGCTGTTGCTCTGGTCGAGCCGATATCACAGAGTTGCGTCCAGAGGTGGACGGAATTCAGTCGAGCGTCATAGTGCTTGGATTTGGTGTAAGAGCAAGAGATAGCAATCGCGTTGGCACAGAGAGGTGCCGGAGAAGCGCGGCCCGACCCCGCCATGCTTCATCCCATCAACTCTCGGATGCACCATTTCAAAGCGCTTCCATCGGCCGCCTTACAAATGGTGCTCGTGTCGCTGCCCGCGATTACTAGCACTGCGAGTTTACTCATCATCTGCAGCGGCCGACGCTAGCAAACTAATCTGAGTTCCTCTTTGTTCCTACATAAGCCATCGGCAATCTGAAACTCAATAATGAGATCCACAAGTGTTCTTTGCTTTGCAGGATGAACCAGGTATTGATTGCCTCAGCATCTTCTTGCTCTGCATCGGCCGATGCAGCGGGCTTGCGAAAGGCGCCCCGTATTTTCCTGTTTGGGATGACTAAACCATGCGAGTGTGAGAGTAACCGCGGCATGTGAGAAATATTGGGCTATGAAGAATGACTACACGGAGTATATAAAGTGAAGGATGTGCTTGTGAAGATACCATCATTTAGCACACTCTGCATGACTGACTTCAATAACCTGCACCAGTCCGACCAACATTAGCAATTTCACCTCGATCAACGTATATACTTTTCGCAAAAACACCATTACCAGACAACACGAAACGACCACTTCATCATCCACGCATCTACTACGACTCAATCACCATGTCCTCTCTCTTCAGAAACGTGATCATAGCTGGAGCAACCGGTTAAGTCGGCGCCCCGATCCTCACAGCCCTCCTCGATGAGCCTTCCTTCAACGTCACGATCCTCTCCCGCACAACTTCATCCGCCAAGTTCCCAGCCAATATCCCCGTGAAGAAGGTCTCGGATGACTACACTGTTGCCGAACTCACTGAAGCGTTCCAAGGTCAGGACGCCGTCGTCGTCGCGCTATCCACTAGCCCAGTCACGAAAGATGGCAAGGACGGTCTAGCATTTCGGCTGATTGACGCCGCGCTCGCTGCAGGAGTCAAGCGCTTCATCCCGTCCGATTTCGCCGCGAACAATCTCGACCCTCGCGCACGCAATCTTGTCCCTGTCTACGACCGTAAAGGGGAGATGCTTGCGTACCTCATTGCCACGGCCAAAGACAGTAACGGCGCCCTGATATGGTCATCCGTCTCTTGCGGCTCCTGGCTTGACTGGGCGCTCAACCCCGCAAAGTCAGGAAATTTCCTCGGCATTGATGTCAAGGGCCGTAGAGCCCAGATCTACGACTCTGGCCGCTCACGCTATGCAGTGACTACGTCTACGAACACTGGTCTCGCTGTCGCGACGGTCTTGCTCAACCCTGAGATTTCGGAAAACAAGCAGATCTTCCGAGCAGATTTCATGACTACTTCGCGGGACATTGTCGAGAGTTTAGAGAAGCAGACGCGCGAGAAGTTCGTGATAGAGGTCAAAGAAAGTAAGCCGCAGATCAAGGCGTTGCGAGAGAAGTTTGATGCAGGCGATTACGATGCAACGTATCCTTTACTTAGGATCAGCTTTGCAGCGGATGTCGATGTCGGGTATGATTTTGAGAAGGAGCAGGAATTGTGGAATAGCAAGCTGGGTTTGCCAAATGTCACGCTTGAGGAGGTGGTCAAAGAAGCAATTGAGCTTGCACATTGCTCATAGTTGGCTCGTGAGTATTGAGACAAATTGGTTCAGATAGTGAGAACATGTTTTTTATCATTTCAAAACATTTAGTTGCCCTATTGATATTTGAACATGGAGCGATGGGGCTGGCAGAAACATCCTCCTTGTTTGGGTCGCTCATTGGACAGTCATAAGTGATGAAGACATGCACTAAAGCATTTTAGGGTCATATTTTCTGCTAAGTGACCTGCGGTTTCGAGTTTCTTGGAATGGTAAAACGTATTGATATAATAAAACTCTGCTAAGGTAGAAGGTTGTATTCAACTTCTTGTGTTAGCATGATGGGTGCTTTCGACAAATTTGATTTGTATCTAATTATAAGAATATTTCAGTACCTTAACAGCAGGATTTCTTTGTTTGGTAATATATTTATATAGCATATCTTTGTTGCAGGGCTCTGATGTTAGCGTCCATAAACGTTCATAATACTTTGTTGACTGTACTTGTTGCTTTGTTGCGATGCTATGATCTTATCTAGTGTCCCAAAATCTTCACAATGCTTTGTTGGTCATATTTGCTCTTTTGTCAATAACGGCTTTATCATGATGATCATCAATAGAACTGAGAATATGGACGCGCAAGAGAAGCTCTTTGGGTCTTTACATACATAACCAGGTCAGTGGATTATATCTGCCATAAGTTACCCAGCACACAGGCACAAACAACCTCCGAACATCGGCAATTGAAAACACTCTTGACTGGCATCTTTTCTGTTTCAAAGTGATAACCACATCAAAACTTAGCATGTCGTGAGTTCATCGGCGACCCAGACCCCGAAATTTATTGCTAATGTCCACAGTCGCAAACGTCGGCATGACGGCAGTAATCTGGCCCCCCTCGGCGCCCCAGCACCGCACAATCAAGAAAGATCTCTACTTCAGCTTCCTGGTGGTAAGTGAATCATTTAGGTTATGCTACCATCGCTTACATAGAAACAGAAATCCGAAACGAGATATATAAGCACTTATTTGATGACTTTATAGCTACTCACCGACCTTATATCATCACTCGAATGGGCATTGAGCCTGGGCATAATCCTGCTATGCCAGTGGACGAAGTAATAGAAACTCGGCACCCGCTGGTCTTGACTGCGCCAAACGGGTATGAAGTTATCCCCATCGATGTCCACCATGGAACACCCCCTGATGCCGAGGTCCAAGCAGCCATCCACGAAGGTTATCGGAACATGAAAAGGGATCTTGTTGCAGCAGGGCAAATATCTCGTCAGTTCATGTACGAGTATCGTTCCTTCCAACGCACTCTTCTTACGCCCTTTGTGCACCTCGACGAGCTCGACGATTTCATCAACATATTTTACCCCAGCAAAGACCCAGACGTCGCGGCTAACTAACTTACCAAGGTCGGCGTATCACTATAACTCTTCCATATCATACCAGGGCCATGTATGATATCTTGCCTTTGCTAAAGTTCTTTATCCGCGCGCCACACTTGCATTGCGATATATGGACTGTCAGTGCTCTTGGCCGCTTTGAACACATGTTTCATGGCGACGAACTTAATCTATGGATCTTCAACGTTGTGGATTCCTTGCGCTCGTATATTGCTGCTCCGCCTCTTGGTTCACCTGATATAGTGAGTATCAAGTTTCGTTCTCACGGAGGAGCTCAATACGAGCACGCCATGAGTTTCACCAGATCGCAGGCTCATCACCAGGCGGCACTTCGATTTACCTTTACGCCTGCATCTAGCCACGAGTGGATGGATGGTAAGATGGTCCGCTTTGAGCGGACCGCTCTACGAGCTGGAACGAGGATGAATAAGGAAAGAATGAAAAGGCAGCGTGTTGTGCAATTTTTGACGGATATTGGCATGAATAATGATGACGTCAAGGTTGATTGGGAGTTGACATTTGGTGTGCTGGGTCAGCGTCGTTGATATTTGTAGCTTATACCATACTGGAATCTACCATGAGATTGACAAGCAATGTTTGTGCATGAGCGGGTGGCTTTCTAGGAGCCGTGCTGTTAATCAAAACGCTAGCTTATTCACTCTTTGACATGGCATCTTCCTAGTACCTTTGGTAGTAACCGTTTTCCAATAATTTGAACATACCACATGTTTTTCACTGATACCGTAGTGCACTTTCGATTCATTGAATCACTTCCCAGCTCATATCCGAAAGTAGTATAGTGCACTGGCTTTCAATGGTGTTATTGGCTCATGCTCCGGGTACGAGTGTTTCCTGCCCGTTGCCGAACCCCCCCTCCCCTTACAAGAGTTAGGCAAATTCCTGGTCTGCCTATAGCTATCACGCATCGTCCCTGACACCCCTTACCTCAACCTTAATTTCAACCCTCCCACTCCCAAAACTTAACACTTTCACTGAATAGTACAAACATGACGTAAGTTATCCAAATATTGGTCACCAATATAAGCCTTGTTGCTCACATATGCAGATCAAAGCGGAAACAGACGAACTCTCAAGTCAATCCCCATCTGAAGCGACAACGTACAGATAAGAAAAAAATACTGCAGGAAGTCAAACGTCCGCGCATGAGTTTAAAAGACGCTGCTTCAGCAAACAAGAAGAATCGACTCCTGTCGCTTCCAGGAGGTACGATACTGAATGAAATACTTAGTCAAGGTGTTAACGCTAATCATCTTGTAGAAATCCTAAATCGAATATATGACATGGTCTTAGCTGACTTTGAAGACACGTACTGTGGATACAAACGAAGTGACATTACGCCAATTTTGCGCGAGCAACAGCCACAGCCAAGCCTGAAATGCACTCTCGTATTGTTACGCCCTAAAAACCGTCGGCCCACAGAACGCGCAGAATATCTCTATATGAAGAAAGACTGGGTTGCTTTGAGCCACGTGAGCCATCAGATTCGCCACGAATTTCGCTCATTGCAGAATACATCATCCCAGGTCTATATTCATGCGGAGTTGCTTCTGGAATTTCTATCCAAGCTGTTCAGGTGTAATAACTCCACGGTTGCAACCACATCCATCTCTACCTTCGAGCATCCTGCCAAATTGACGATAGTGTTTGATCGGGGGTCGAAGATCAATGTACTACCGCTTATGCAGTTACTTCACCGCGCCCCAACGCTACAGTTTGATGTCTGGACGCTGGAAAACGGAGAGGCTCGCGATCACGCCCTTCATGGCATGATATTTGGAGCACAGAACTCCTTACGAACCCATCTCACGACAGAGCTATCTGGACATGTCCTCCGTGTCTCCTTTCAGCCTGGTGAGTTCCTTGAAATTCGCATCCAGGAAAAGTATGGCGCGACGTGGATGGCGAAGGATTGCAAAGGCGGCCAAGAATGGCAGGGAGCGCTTTGGCGGCGCACCCGTGGCAATGGCATAACCAAAGGCGGCACATGGATCAAGGATAGACAAAATCGGACACGCGAATGGCTCGAAGATGCAGGCGTGGACATCGATTCTATTAAGAACTGGAGTGTGACTGAGGTCACCAGTTCTTAGGAGAACCTGGGACGATGCCGCCAGGTGTTTTAGGAGCACTTGAACCGGCTGCGCTCAGCAGCTGTTGACAGAAGGGGTTGGTCTCGAGAGAGGTTGGGTAATGATATCGAGGGAAACCGCGTTTGCGTTAATACTAGTGGCGGAATTTCTGCTGATCGTCAATAGAATACGCAGAAATGCTCAGCATGTTTATCGCAAAAGGTACAATGCAATGCACGACGGACGCTGTCCAACGCGACATGGGAAATCATGGTAGATGATCACATTGCCGGCTACGGCGTATTCGAATATGTGATGAGCATGCTCATGTCGAAATACCTGCATTCAGCAGCCTATGATTCCAGAGCTACGTTTCTCATAAGGTATACACGGGAAGGAAGAGTTAAGATACCGAAATGTTGTCACTTCAATCAATCCAGACACTTTCACCCAAACCAACGAAGTCGTCCAACTTAGACCGGCCATAGCTCTGGATCTTCGCCGCAGCCACTTCCGTTCCATCTCGTTTGCTCATTCTCAGATCCATCGGCTGCAGGAAATCATGCTCACTGCTCTGCTCCAGCTCGAGAGCAACTACCGGAGAGCCTTGGTCGAGTCCCAGAAGTGTGATATATCCCATTGGTGAATTGGTAATGGCGACTACTTCGCCAGCTTCAAATGGTGCTGCGGCGAGTTGACCTTCGCCAGCACCCTTCCAGCTGGCTCGAGCAGCAACACCAATGACATCACCAGTGGTGGCGTTGAGACTGAAAGCTGTAATGACTGCTTGGTTCGGGGATTGGGAAAGTGTCCAGAGTGTAGATTTCGAAGAACTAATAGCGAGGGACGAAGTGTGAAACTGCGTCGCATCGAGCGATGACGGTAGCAGTTTGTATCGCGACGGTGACAAGGTCGCTCTACTACGTAGGCGCGCGTTTTGTTGAAGCGGCAGCGTAACAAGTTCATTCGTATCTTTTGTAACCAGATAAACCAGATTTGAAGTTGGATGCGATACAATCTGTGATGCGCTTGTGACATTCGCCAGCATGTCGATTCCGGCGATATCCTCTAAGCTTGGGTCCTCAGCAATGTGAAAATTGGTTATTGAAGTCGTAGAAGAAACTGATGAGTGTGAGTTCAAAGCATGCAAATTGCGACCATTTGGGCTCCAAGCAAGTGAGTGAATATCCCCAGCAATCTCCTTGGAGCGCAGTGTGGTGAACCCATCGGACGTGAGGCCAAAAAGCACGCTGCATGTTCCTGTACTAGCTGTTCCCCATATTCCAAGATTGTGAATAGAAGATTCAAGGTGAAGGGAGGTGAACTTGGTCGTGTTGCCTGCCTCGGTCAATATTCTCATGGCTGGGAATTACTTAGATGTGAACTGACATGAGGAAGGTATATCCATGACTCCATCACTGACAAACTCGTATGTGGCGGCGATAGAATAACGAGTTAGCGTCCCATCGGATGGTCGACTGCTGAACAGATGCTGCTTTGAGCGCTGCAATCATGGTCAATACCTGGTGCGATCGTGAATCGTTCAAAACGAACATCAAGGGCCAATGATGATGAAGCCCCAGCCGCATCTCTAGCTTGGATCATGTAGACGCTTTTGGAATCAACATCCAATTCCAACGAGTAGAGAGCTTGCCCATCAGTGGTTCCGACAGCGAGATGATGCGTGAGAGGATATACGCATGGCGCGAAGAGCGCAACTACAATGAGACCGAGCATTGTAACGGTTTGGAAGGAAAGGCCTGGGAAAGTGCAGACGAACAGCTGCGAAGATACTTTAAGAGATTCACTCCCATTGATTTCCAAGCTTTAACCTACTATGTCCTCACCTCTAAAGTGGAATGTGGGGTGCAGCTGATCCGCAGGGGTGCATTGTGCCGATTACCCATTATGGTAGAAGCTCCCCGTCGAATAAACGTTACCCAGCATAGTGAGGAAATTAAGAGCCCAATCAAAACCCTCGTAGCATTTCGGCACTTATCCTGGAGCCGCGTTTCTCCATGGCACTTGAGCTCTTCCACGTTGGGCGCGTGGTCGACACCATGGCGGTCAACTCACTAACTTCGTCCGTGTCCATGGAAGCGAAGAAGTTTACGATGCTGCTAGTCCTCATACACAACAAGGAACTTAGATGCATAATAGCTCATTCACAGGCTCAAGCGCAAAGATTTGGTAGATGCATGTAACCCTCTTGGCCACGGAAACCTGTTTATCGCGCCAAGCTTTCGAGGATCGTAGCGCTCTGGCACATCTTATCGTCCACTTCTGAGTGTGTCCAAGGTAGGAACATTACCGTTGTGGTGTAGAAGCAATGGAAGATGAATGGAGGTGAAAGTCTTTGCGGTTGGTTGTAGTGAGGCTTCGAATGGTGTTCGGGAGACCAAAGAACCTTTGGAAGCTTACCTACCTATGGTAGTAATCGTGACATAAGCTAGCTTCCTCATCACAGTGCAGGGCTCTCATCTACTATAATTATTGTTGGACACTCCGCATCGTCTTGCAGCGATGGGTAATGCATTAAAGTACCAACGGTTCTTTAATGTCTAAAAGTAACACTAACCGACGTGTAGCATCGAAAGGGATTAAAAATACCTAGATAGTGCCTTTATGGCGGATTGCTCAAATGAAGTATCCTTTTTAGAGAAAGAACAACAACTTCTATACTTCTGTGGTGAGGTCAGTCCCGACTGGAATAGACACAGTAGCAGTAATACACTAGTGGCTCATGATCTCCTCCAAAGCAGCCATTGGCAAACTTCTCTTCCGAGCGAATACCACAATTGATACAGCTAGCAAACATTCATTACGACGCATACGACTCAGTCCTAACGCATTCATAGAAACAAGCATGCTTGTCTCAGTCCGGCTAGCCACTCCCATCCTCCCCTTGGCCCATTGTAAGTTGTTGCATCGGAGTTATGACAGAGAGAATGTCGTTCTGAGACCTTGATGAAACCCCCACCGGTACCACGCCTAGAGCCTTCGCCAACTCGATTTCCTCCACAGCAGTTGTCATAGACCCATCAAGACGAATCCACATCCCACTCTGGTATTTAAATGTTCTATCCGTGGTGCACCAGTAATACCACTGTTCTCGACTTGTGTCCCACTTCCATTCCGTAAATCCAGCTTTCGGAGCCAGTTGGTCTGACGTAGAAATTGGAATGGCCTGCTTCAGATCGCGCTCCATGTCGTCCAAGAACTTGCTGATCAGGGATCGTGTTCCCTTCCATTCCCCCCGTCCATCCAAGGATGGGTGCATGAGGTGATCCGTAAGATTGTCGGTTCGATAGATATACCCCAGTGCACTGCCTGAGATCTGGGTCCCAGCACCGATTATCGTGTATGCTTTGCTGCCTTTTAGCAGGTTCTCAATTTTTTCCCTGCGTTCCTCATGCTTGTCGCCTATTACAGGTGAGTCTTCTAGGGCAGATGTGGACCATCAAGGGGGGAGACCCACCACCACCGTCCGGGACCCAGGTGGCCCTATAGATCCATTTTGAGGCTATGAATGCGAGTTTGAGATGTCGAACCGCATATGTAATGCCAATGCTTAGGTTCAGCCTCCGATTGGATTCCACCTGCATGCTTGTACCACTGATAGTCGAACGTTGAGAGGATCAGTTCAAGGTCAAGCTCCGCGGTTGCAATTGTGGTTCAATGTGTGGAAGATGGAGGCAGTTTGCGAGGAGTTGAATTGTAGAGGATTGGAACACAGGGCTTCGTTGCAAACTCAGACTACATGACAACGATGCTTTTCAGCCTCAGCCTTGTGTCCTACGCCCTGATCTGCCCAACTCAGGCAGCAATGCATTTTCTTTGGCGTGCCGCCCCACCCCCTCGTCTACATTACTATATGTGGTATCCAGTTTCACGTGGCAGGAATTATGTAGGTGTGGGGGCACTCGACTCAGGAGACGGGATTAATATGGCGAGAAAGGAGCAACGAAAGTTACCTATAGTACCCTAGGCATTTTTAAGCGTCGAATTCTGACAGATTGATGGTATCAGAAGACTTCGGGTGCAGGTGAACTAAATGTAGGCCATAACGTGACCGTGATCAACCTGATTTGACCTGTACATATGTGTTTCCCCTAAGTATCTCCGCTCCCAGGCAGAATCAACAGAACTAAACAGTGGAAGACTGAACTCGACCAAAAGGAACGGAAGATTACATGGTCATCGCTTCATTATCGCAACCAATCGCAGCCAAGCTGCCGGATACCTAGGTAGGTATGCATGATGGCGCAAGCCTTGGCATTGCAACAACACGTTTTCAACAGGCTTTAGCAAAGACCACCTTGGGCTATCTCTGCATCTTCGTAGCACCTAGGCGATACTTGGCCTCTGCGAACCATGTACCGCACCATGTAAATCTTAGCCGTCAAAGGGAAGGGAGGAATATCTTTCGCCTCATTTTTTTAAGCCCGTTCTACTTTATTCACGTTACTAGTCTACGTACTTTAGTGCGAGCAAATATGGGATCTTGCTCTCACAGCCGCCGGTGGCGTCGCCAAGGCCAGCTTACCTCGGACTCTTGGTTCGTGCGCAATCAGCTTAAGTGCGGCTGAGACTTGCTGCCCATCTTCACGTTCCTCGCGACTTCTCGAGAAAACACACTATGGTTGCCCATTCTAACATTACAGTAAAGGAATCGGGCTTCACGTTGTTATCGAATCCAACCGAGCCTCAGGCTGAGTGAGTACTCTTAGTGATTGGCCCGTTCCCGTTGACTACTTACCAATAGATCAGCATCTTCTTTATCCATGGCCTTCAGGGCCATCCTCGAGCGACCTGGACATACTCTCCGGAAGATTCTCGAACTAATCAGTCAGGAACCCGGCGAGATGGGTTCCGCGAGCGACTTACTCGGGCGTTCAGGAACCGATCTGGGGAAGTAGTTTATCAAGTGTCAGACCAGCAGGTATTCTGGCCACAGGATCTGCTGCGCGAAAGCTTCCCAAACTTAAGAATATTCACATATGGCTATGATTCGCATGTGACGCACTGGTTTAAAGGACCAGCGATGCAACTAGACATACTCTCACATGGAGAGAGCCTAATTTCTGGGATAGCAGCTCGGCGCTCGGAGGATGCGCGGCGTCCCCTCCTTTTTGTCGTCCACAGTCTTGGTGGACTAGTCCTTAAGGATGTTTGTATAACAAACTGTTTAGTTGAATCACCACTAACGTGAACCTAGGTACTGCGTCGTGCGAGGAGTTCCGTTGATCCTAGATTCAAAGATATCTATCTAGCAACGCAAGGGATTATTTTCTTCGGTACTCCTCATCATGGAGGAAATTACATAAATATTGGGCTCACTGCGCAGAAGATCGTTGCAGCTTGTGGTCTCGACGCTTCTAACAAAGTTCTTCGGGACCTCAAGTTCGACTCAAGTATAGCAAAGATGTTGAGTGAGGAGTTCACACAGTTCCTCGATGAGAGAAAGCCATTGGTGTATACGTTTCAAGAAGCAAGTGGGTTAACTGGCTTCGGACCTTTATCGGGCAAGGTCTGTGCGCGTTGATTCTACACGTAGTCTTCGCTAATACTTCTTCGTAGGTCGTCGATGATGTCTCCTCAGCATTAGAGTACCCACTCCAATTTAAGGATCACATATACGCCAATCATATGAACATGTGCCGATTCTCCGGACCTGAGGACGAAGGCTACGAGAAAGTGAATGCTGCGTTCACACACATTTTGACTGGCGGCATGCAAACAAAATCGCAAGGTACTTACCACTCGGTCATGTTCCATGACGTTAGCTCATTGCGTGGCTCAAACAGTATAGAGTCATAACTGACGTTTTATTTTTTTACCAGCGCAAGGCCTCTATCAAAGTACGTGATCAGCAATTCGTCCCGTTTATCACCAGAACTGATACTACGCCTCGGGAATAGGAGTCTTACAAAGCCTCTTCCTACCAGATCACGAAGAGAGACTGAATCAGGTTGAGAAGGCATATAAAGGCACCTTTGAGTGGCTTTATGAGGATGATATCCCGTTCACCCAATGGCTGCAACAAGGCAGCGGAATATTCTGGATTAGCGGCAAGCCAGCATCTGGAAAGTCTACATTGTTGAAATTCGCCGTTTCAGATGCAAGAACCTATCAATATCTCCACCAGAACAACTCCGCCAATCGTTGGATTACTGGTGACTTTTTCTTCACCAATCGTGGGAAGCAAGAACAAAGATGCGTGGACGGCTTGTTGCAACGAATCCTTTTCCAGCTGCTTAGCCAGTCAAAGGAACTCTTACCCTTTATCGAGCGCATGTACTCCGAGCATGCTCAGCACCACGGATGGCTCTTGCTATACCTGGAAGATGCCTTGAAGAATATCATTCAACAACGAAAGGTACCAGTCAACATATGCTTATTTATCGATGCGTTAGATGAACAGAGCGAAGGCTACTACCAGAACCATGCGACCCTCCTCAACTATCTCCGCTCTCTCACTCAAAAAGTCGACGGCAAAGTCGTGAGGCTACTCCTATGTCTCACTAGTAGGCCTGAGAATATCTTCGTTGACTGTCTTCGGGATTATCCGGGATTCCGGATACACGAGCATACGCATGGAGATATTCGCATGTATGTCAACAATCGATTGAAGGTATACCTACAGTCACGGCCAGACTTAGCCGCGGATCCCACTACTCCCGCTTTCTTTCACACTCTGTGCGAACGCATTTGCCGAAGGGCTGAAGGTGTTTTTCTTTGGGTCAAACTTGTCATTGTAGACATAATCGAGGGTCTTCGGGATGGAGATTCGCCAAATTCCTTGCAACAAAAGCTTGACACACTGCCAGGAGATGGCGATCTCCAACAGCTGTATGCTGGAATACTCATGAGATTGACACCGAACTATCTTCACGAAGCCTACCTTATGCTTTGGATGGCTTATGCGTCCAACGAGCCAATGCCCCTTGCCGATTTCTTCCAAGCGAAGGGACTAATGACTTTCGGAGACACGAATTATGACTGGACTACTCCCCCAGTTGCGCAAATGCAACTTCAACTACTGAGTCGATGTCGAGGATTTCTTGAGATCCAATACTCGTTCACTAGAGATGAACAAGGGCAAGAATACTCGGGCCCCGTCGCCCAATTCCTCCATCAATCTGTCAAGGACTTCCTCCGCGAATCCGATAGCTTCGACAGAATTCGGGAAAAGCTCAAGCTCCGCTTTCCTACCTCAAAAGCACTCTACGAAAACGGACATGCTTATCTCCTTCGGTTCCGTGTTTCTCAGCATTTCCGCAAGTATAGACATAATCCCCACCACTTGGCAGCACTGAGCAGCTTTGACTTGAGGAAGTTCGACGTTCTTTATCATGCATACATGATCGAGATGACACTCGGACGACCGATCTGCGAGCCCTTGGATGCACTTGCTCAGTTTGCGGATAACTACGACCTGACACCCTACTATCTACGACACAAAGGCTGGAAACCGCCGATCTCGTGGCAGCCTACATTTCTTGTCCTCTGCGTTCAAGCCGGTCTCAGAAAATATGTCCAATACGTGCTAGCCAAAGGAATCGACTTGCACAGGTCTTCTGGGCGGCCTCTTCTCCATTATGCGGTTTATCCCGTACCAGAGAGCCTAAGCCAGGGAAGGACAGATCCTTTCCTTGCGACATCAGGAATGATCAGACTCCTCCTTCAGTACGGAGCTGATGTTGATCGAGAGTTTGAATCACTTACGGCCCTTGGCTTTGCTTTCCAAGCATTTTATGACCGGAGAGCACTGCTTGGGAAAAGCCAGCACCTGGTCATTGAGACTCTTCTCGACGCTGGCGCAAGCACCGAGATACAAACACGAGAAAATTTACCTGCGCAGGGAAGAGATCCTCCTATTATCAGAGCCGTTAGTCTACTTCAAGCTGCGGTGCACAAGGATGACCAGGACACTGTGGAGTTGCTGCTCAAGTATGGCGCACAAACTAACTCCTTGGATGAGAAGGACTGGGTTAACTTGAGAAAGGGGTATCTATATGGAGACGAATGCCCCTTTGCAGATCCACACAAGCGCCAAAAGTGGCTGCAGGAAAGAGAGCGTGCAATCAACGAGGGGAGAAATAAAAAGCCCATGCTGCGCTTGATTGAAAAACATATGAGGTTACCTAGACAGACTATCAACCGCAAGGGACGACGCCGCGAGTCCATCACCTTATCTCCAATGGCGGCACATTTGACTGTAGAGCCAGTATTTGGCACTCAGGTTCCTGTACAGCAGCGGGGCGAGGAGCCTTCCAAACCAACAAAAGTCCAAGACCTAGATTCGCACACTGCGTACTGGAATACCAAGAGCTTTATTCCTGGCCCTCGCTCGCACTACCTACATCAACGGCCGCCGAATCGATATAGCAATGTATCCATTCCTCGTGCAGAAGGCGATCTACAAAGATCTGATTGGACCAAGCAACAGGAAACTGGCCGGACACTACCAGACGCGCTTCCCCTCCCGAATCTGCACAATTACAGTCAAGCATATCCGCTTAGCGACCCACAGTCTCGTCCTCTCCAGCCTCAGATGGCGTTAGGAAATGTACCAGATCGACCAGAGATGGGAACAGGCCGCAATCAACTTAGCAAAGTCACCCAACCGAGGACTTCGGTCTACACGGCCGTGAATAGCCTCCATGCAGGCGGGAGCCGTGACCATGAACTTTTTCTCCCAGCCTTTTCTACAGCAGTCCGTCCCAGAGCGCCAAATCCTCCGTACCCTATTTGAAGATAACGTTGCTGCGGTCTGAACGGAGGGAAATAAAGTTTTTTATGACCAACACTGAGTGGAACGATGTTGCTCGACCTCATTCCGACATGCGAAGTTCCTAAAAGACGCAGAAGAAGAAGTTTGGAAACCCATGCCACCTATTACTTTCGCACGACCGGAGAAATCGGTATTCGCAACCGGGATAACAGATTTGTACAAGCGGTTGATGAGCCTAGCAGCCAGCCCTAATGCTCGCAGAAACTATAAGAATGTTGCTGCCATCCACCTTCAGAAGTCTCCTGAAACGCACTCCTCTCCTGCATCAGCTTCGCCCGATGCTCCCTCGCCTCCTCAACCGTCATGGGCAACGCCTCCTTCGCTTCCTTGAAATACTCTTGGACCATATCCATAAGCTCTGCCGGCAACTTGCCATCCTCACTGGCCTCCGCCTTGTTGAGACCATGCTGTGCCAAGAGAGCGATCAGCGCCGGTGGGAGTTTGGTACCGGCTGCGGAATTGGAGCTGAGGAGTGATTCGGCATACCAGGTCATTTGCTGTGGTGGGACATTGGCGGTCGAAATGATGCGCTGAGTAGGATCGACAAGCCAAAGGGCGATGAAGCGGCGGTGACCGGGCTTTGTGGGGTCGATGAGGCGGAAGGGTGAGACGCGATGCTGGCTTCCGAGGATGTTAGCAGTCGCTAGCACACAAGCACAGACCATACTTACAACACGTTCGGGAAGGCGAGCAGTCTTCCTTGACGCGTCGCCACAGTCCCGTAATTCTGCAAACATGGCGAGTTGCCGCCGCCAAGTGTAGTCCCGTAAAACTTCTCCATCCAATGATACGCCTCTTGCCCGACGTAATATCCCTCATCCTCATTTAGGTATGCCGAAGTCTGCATACGGAAAGAAAGGCTGCTGTCTGTAATGTTCTCGCTGTCTAGGTAGTACAATGCAGTGGCGCAAATGTGCTCATTCATCTGTCCTTCCACATGCCAGCCACCAGTAGGGAACTCTGGCTTCTCAGGCGTGAGCTCAATTGATGCCATCTTGACAATGATTTGGAGACCCGAGTCGCGGAAACGGTCGATGAGGCGCGTCCCTTCTTCTGGTGCGTAGTCGATATCTTTAAAACAGGGCTCAGGAATGTAAGGTTTTCGAACAATTTCCCACGTGTATCTTAGGCGATCCTCCTCATCGCAATGATCAGGATCGTAGCCTTCGTCTTGAAGCTGCTCTACAGTGACTTCTACATCTGCGCATTCGGAAGGATTGTTTGGGATCCAATTGTCGCCGTTGTCGTCACTGCGAAAAAATAATGCTTAGGAATATTCAGTAGATCAAATGAAGTTCTAACTTACTCCGGGTTCTCCGGCTTGCTATACCGAGGTTCGGTACGTCCGGCACCATCCCCCTGATCAGCCATTGCGAGGCATTGGTCCCACAAAGGTAGAGACGTTTTGATCAACTTCTCGATCGTGCGATAGATATCGGGGTATTTCGTAGGATGTAGGTTGTTGATGTAGCTTGTGAACTTTACCTCTCCGTCCTCTTGAAAGGCGACATTGGCTGGCAGCCACTGGTACGTCGCAGACCAATAATTGGGCGGTACATCACTAGAACCGACCCCATACCGATATCGATCTCTCTGGTCATCCCATTTCCAATCATCTTTGGGAACTACTTCCCCCGTACCAGCCCAGCGCTCGATAGCGTTCTCTACGCCCACACACGTTTCTTGGAAGGCACGACTTCGACCATAAACTAGGGGATACATGGATGGGTGCACAAGATCTTGTACCATGTCTTTAGAGTTGGGATGCCAATCTGGTGAAGCATCGTGATCAGCCTTGAGCTTGTCAAAGGCATTGCGAAGAGCGTCGTGGAGCTCTGCCGAGACAATTCTGTCGGACTTGGCCACCGATGCGGAGGCATCGAGAGTAGGGACAATGCCAGTCTTTTCGAAGTATTTAGCCTTACTGCGGAGTTCTTCGACACACTTGAAACTTATCAGCAACATATAAAAACTAGATGGAGGGCAACGTACACAGTCAAATGTGCCCTTGGTCATGATACCTTCAGGTATTTCGATCCAATTGTGGTCGATGACGTCATCGTAAATGCTCAGCTGCCTGCCATTGCCAGTGTCCTGCCAACCTTGGCGCTTTCCGGCAATGGACAGGTGCCAAAGGTCTTGATCTGGGATCGCAAGCGCTTCCTTGCGCCATTTGGCCACAATCTCTTCATCGAACACTTTTTTATGCCAGTCTTCCTTGTCAGTCAGCTTCTCCATGATGTCCATCATAGCAAGCTCGCGCACGGGAATCAAGTCGGATTGGGAACCGGTGCAGCTACCGTGTGCACCAATAGGGTAGTCGCCTTCATTGTAACGGAGCGGAAGGCCAAATCCTGGATACTCGTGCATGACTGGCGGGGGTATGGGCTTTGGGTGTTGTTTTCGAATGCTTTGTTTGGCAATTGATGTTCGTGCCGTATCTCTTGCGGCTATTGATCTTTGCACACTATTACTGAACAGTTTCCGGGGTACCGATGTAATTATCGCTCGCATGTATTGGAAGGGAACAGTAATGAGGGAACAGACTGAGTGAGCAATCGTACGGTTGCAGGACCAGCATATGTATATATATATATATATATATACTTAGATGAGTTGAGATTTTGTTATAGGCCCGTCCTCGATAGCATAGGCAGAAGAGGGACTAGAGGAGGCAACAACGCGCGCTGTCCACTTGATGAGATGAAGTCCAGGCGCATGGGCCCTCGGGTGCCTGGCCCTTGCCTATTTGAGGCCAGCTAATCTATGGGCTAGGACTTTTCAGGCTGCTCTCGCTTAGGTATCAGGCCCCCGAAGCTCGAGACACGAAACTTTGAATCATTGAGATGAACAACAGGATTATTGATCTATGATGTGGAACAGCCGAGTGTTCTGGTCTGTGTTTCAAATCGCAGTCAACGGAAGCTTTCGCTTAAGATGATATCAACGGCTTGTTCAGCGATGGCTACGATGTGGTCAGTAACGTTCGTTTCATAAGAGCGTTTCCATCGAATTGCTAACCATAGACGGGAACCTGATAATGTGCAGCAAGCGGCTTCGGGATCTGGTCACTTGGTTAGAACTGTTTAAACATCGTTTGGGTGGATAGAGATGTGAATGACGCACCACACTCGCATCTACAACACGCAAGTTTTCAACACCGTAAACTTTCAGCGACGAATCAACAACTTTGCCCATTGCTGCCGTACCACCAGGATGGAAAACTGTACTTCCGCCCATCTTGATACGCGCATCGATCTCTTCGTCCGAAGCGCCTATCCCAAGAACCGGATATCCAGGAGGTGTATACTCGCTTTCAATAAGGTCTTTGCCTTCACTCGTATCGAACATCAAGCGCGAGTGCATTCTAAAACCCTCGCGTATGACATGTTTGTCCGTCGCCGTCGCGTAGTAATTCGGATCGATAACGGGCGCATCGGTAGGGTTGGAGGAAGCGAGCGTAACGGAGCCTCGAGACGTAGGTAGACAACCCATGATGAACGTCGATACAGACGCACCGTTGAGTGGTATTTGTAACCCCTGCGTTTCCGCTCCCAACGCAGCGTAGAGAAGAAGCATTTCTAGGTGCGTGCGCGGTCCTTTGAGCAAGGGATGATCATTAGGCACTGGCCCATCATCCTTTTCAATGACAGCTTTGAGAGGCTCTACCGGGATTGGCGCTCGAACTAAGAAATCTACTGGTCCACCCATTTCATAGTTTGGGCCACCAAAATTGGGCGATCCGAGTGCAAGGCCCTTTTCGGGGTGTCTAAGCTTCCAGTACCGGAAAAGCCCTAGATGATCATGTAGGTTTTGGCCGACTGACGGTAGATCGACGACGACTGGGATGCCATGTTCGGAAAGATGTGATGCGTTACCGATTCCAGAAAGCATTAATATCTGCGGTGTCCGATAGGCCCCGGCTGAGATGATGACCTGCCCATTTTCCTTCAAGTCGATGATCTTACCATTATCGAGCTCAACGCCAATGACAACCTTTCTCTCGTCAACGATTACGCGCCGTACCAAACTGCCAGTAAGCACCTGAACACCATCTAGTGGATACACAGATTGCACAACCTGTCGCTTCCCATCCCGCCAGTTTTCGACCAAGTCACTGATACCTTGAGGCCGGCCATCATTGAGATCGTGAATATATTGCAAACCAAGCTGCGACCAAAGCTTTAGTGCAGTATCGCGCAACGGGAACTTGCGACCGGTCGAGCTGACGGAAGCAGTATGCATTGGCCCGTCTGAACCATGCTGCGCAGGATCCGCGTCTGGATCAAAATGTTTTTCGCTGCGCTTGAAATACGGAAGTTGGCCGTTGTAGCTCCATCGTTCATCGCCTACGTCCCGCCCCCATTCATCGTAGTCGTGAGCGTCTCCTCGAATCCAGCCACCTATAGCCGTTAATTACAACTTAATATTTGGACTGGAAAGTCGACACACCGGTGTTTATAACGGTACCACCACCGAGCGCCTTGATGGCGCAATTGTATTTTGGTTTCCCATCGAGATGTTCTTGCGGTGTGGTAAAGTACTTGTAGTCAAGGTCTGAGAAGTAAAGCAGACCGGCTTCCGCTGGGTTCGACACATGATCATGGTCTTTTGGATCCGGTCCGGCTTCGACGAGAACAATAGACAGCGAAGGTCTTCTTTGGTGCAAGCGCGACGCGACTACGGTTCCTGCCAATCCGCCACCGACAACGATAACGTCGGCCATGGCTGCAATCTGAAAAAACGATAGAATGAATAAGAAATCACGGAGAACGAAACTTTATGTATCTCACATGATGACCAATATCTAAGGCTAGAGATCGGGCGTAACTGCGCGCTAGGATGCAGTCAGCAATGCCGAGCCCGAAGAAGAAGGAGCCATGCCACAATAGACACCCGTTCGGTCCGAGTATAACCTTTAAGGGCGGTAAAATAGAGATGAATGTCACAGGTGTGATTACAAAACTCCTTTCAAGATCTTCGTCGCAAGGCAAATATGTAGACTAAACCTATGCACGCCGCGCCAGCTCGACCCCAGATTCCACCTGGTATTATCCATGGGTACTTGAGCGGTCAACTACTCGGTGCCGTGACTCTGGTGTATCTGTCAGTTCAACGACGTTTTCGCCAGATGAGCCCAGGATCTCCCTTCCAGTCTTGTGTCGTTTCCGAAAGCAATACCAAAGAATGATTCCCAGCAGCAAAAGTCCAAGACCCCCTCCAACTCCACTTCCGACCCCGATCCCCAAGATTCGTTTTTTGTCACTTGTAGAATTCTTAGTATTGGCGACAGAGGGAGTTGGCGAAGGCGATTCAGTGGTGAGGCTTCCAAGCAAGTGTGGAATTGCGAGTACCTCAGAGATGTTCCCAGACGTACAGCAATCTGTGGAGGCTCCGCAGAACCATTTTGCGGACGTGCTTGTCCCATCACAGGGCGTTAGTTGAGCTACATCTCCCGCACTAAGCTACCTGGATGTCAGATTCCTGAATGACGAGGTGCCCTCTCCAAGACAGCACTACTTACACCGGTATTGCAAACACTCAAACACCCGCTCCACTCCTCATTTGTGCAGTAAACCCGATAGTAGTGTGTCCATGGGTCTTTCTTGTCACCTTCAACGCTGCTCCACCCCTGATTTTGGCACAGTCCGTTTGGAAGACATTCATCCGCCGTTGGGCCGTTTCTGAAGTCACCCCCAGGCGGGTTGGCGCACTTCGTATGGCAACATACTGTGTGCAGCGCGTTGTTTGGGTCAGATGAGCATGGCTGAGCCCATGGGTCGTCAAGGGCAGTTCCATTGGGGAGAAAACAGGTTGATACGGAGATTTCGACGAGCGTAGCAATGAGGAGTTGTATGAACGCAGAATACATTGCTATAGAGCTTTCGTATGCAATGGTTCGACCCTTCCAAACCGACCGCCAACGGGAACAAAACTGGTTTTCATGTCGTTCTCAGCTCCCATGCAGCCAAATATCGTTCGCTTAACCGGTACCATATCGGGAATGCGAAGGACCTATGGCCCCAAGAGGATGACAGGCATGGAGTTTCAACAACGGTGCGCAATGTCTTACTCGTTGTTGCGGCGCACTCTTTGGGGGCACATAACCTGTTTTGGCGTGGCACGCAAGGCAATTCGGGAAAGCGCTGCGGATGAGAGAGCCTCTGCACGAGTGAGATGGTGAACAGGAGGGTGTCGTCGACCAGGCTGTAGATTAGCCTCGACATCACATTGGCGCTCGAAGTGCCACCGGGCTGCGGTAAGCGACAGCAATGATGTACCACCTATGAGCTGAAGGATGCATGCATCTACTGATCCGATGTTGGAATTCTCAAGCGATTCTTCTTGAGGGACTGTCTGGTTCGCATGGAGGACAAGGGTGAGCCCACTTGATACGCTGATAGACTGTCATAAATGCGGCCTTCGTATATGATTAAAGAATATCGAGTTCTGGTCAAAAGAGAGAGAGGCTTTGGGCGAACTAAGATCTCGGTCTGAAAAGATAGAAGCTCCAGGGCTGTTGGCTGCTGTCGACGGGTGTTCCTGACCCGTTCAGGGCATGTCTTAGTCCCACCCTGAAGGGCTTAGTGGCTTGGCAGACTCCCGCTGACAAGGAACGTCATCGCCAGCCTTACTAAGCTCCAGTGCTGCCTGCACACCACCGAGCAACGTGACATCCAGCCAGCACCGCCTATCCAAATTCTAAATAATACACATACCATGACCAAACCAAAGGCCTTCCCCGCAATAACAGGCAGCTGTGTGTGCAACACAATCCGTTACCGCCTAACTTCCCCAGATGGCCCACTCTTCTGCTACGCCTGCCACTGCGCGGACTGCCAAAAGACGACGGGCAGCGCATTCGGCCTCTTCCTCAACATAGAAGCCTACTACATTGAAGTCATCTCGCCCACACGGCCCGTCATCGTCGCGGTGGAGAAGAAGCTCGGCGTTCTCAACTTCCGACGCATGGAGTGTCCGAAATGCAAGTCGGAGCTATGGAGTAACGATGCGCTGGGCCCGGCAATTTGCCATGTAAGAGTCGGCACGCTGGATTTTCCTAGCTTAATGGAGCCGGATGTGCATTCTTTTGTGGAGAGTAAGGTAGATTGGGTGCGGTTGCCGGAGGGGGCGAAGACGGTGCCGAGGGACTATGATTATAGGGAAATTTGGCCCAAGAGTAGTTTGAAGAGGTTGGAGGTTTGTAATCAGAGGGTCGCGGAGACGACTAGGAAGAAGTTGGCGGAACTGGCGGAGCGCCAGGATGGAAAGGTGGGGAGTGGAGAGGGTGAGGCGGAGGAGACGGGTGGTGAGGGGGAGAAGACGCCGACGGCTGTGGAGTTTGAAGATAAGGAGGTGGAAGATGATGAGGAGTTTGAGAAGAGGTTCAAGGAGACGGAGAGGGCATTGCAGGACCGTTTGGAAAAACTTAGCCTTAAGCTGGAAGAGGATGAAGTTGCAAAAAAGACCGGAGAGTTGGCTATCTGAAGGACGCGCTTTACACGCATTTTTTCTAGAAGCGTACCTATGACATGCCTTGATGACCGGCATGGGCTATGTGCCTTTTGGCACTTCTGGTGTTTTTCTACTGTTGACATCGCTACAATAGGAAGTAGCTTAGCGCCCTAAGAGGCCTTGTAGTTCCCCCCTTTCCGCGAGAGCTTAATATCCAAGAATCCATAGATTATGAAGCAGAAATGTATCAAAGTTCATGTTGCAGCTGGGGTGGTATCATACCTCACTTTAAAACTCAACATCCAGTTATGTAATATATTACAACGCTGTCTTTTTACATACTATACAGCCGTTCTTACGCAGTTGCGCTCTTGAACGGATTTCTTATCTGAGGCAAGTACTTGAAAACACCCTTCTTTTCTTCCGGCTCTGGCTCTGGCTCGAACAATCGCCGTGGACTTTCGTACGATGAATCTTCGTTTCCTTGCAGAACATTGATGATTCTTCCAACTTCATTGCTCTTCTCGATTTCAAACTCTTCGGCAGATAGCAACGCGACCTCCCCGCGCACCTTGTTCAGCGCTAGGGTCTCGTGCTCAATCAGCTCTGGCCATTGGCCAGACGCATAAAGCGCATCTTGCATATCTGCCCATTGGACGGAAACGCCTTCAAGGCTGAATGGCGTGGGGAGTGTTTTCTTCAGTACACGCGGCAGGACAGAACGGGCGATGAAGTGGTCGCGACTCTCGGCCAGTGTCTTAGCTTCAAACGCTTGTTCAAGTATGGTAATCTCGCTTTGATGTTGCGCGAGAAGGTCCTGGTCGATGGCGAGGTCTTCCGCCGAGCGAGTGGGGTCTGGGTTCTCAAGGGCCGCCTGGAGCACGCGAGCCTGCTCCTTCAACTCTTCCAGCTTCGCCTCGGCGCCCTCCGCATTGGCTGGGGCGGCTTGCTGTACTAAGTCTTCCTGGAAGTTTTTGAATTGTTCCGCTTTCCGTTGGGCATATTGGACCTTCCTCAAGCGGGTTTCCTGACTTTGCTTCGCAGCCTGCAGACGCTTCTGGTCCGCCTCGTTCTGATTGTGCTTCATCTTAAGCTTCATGTTCAATGAGCGTATTTGATGCTCCAGCCACTTGACATTATCCGCTTCTTTCTCCTTGGCCACAGCAGCATTCGCCAGGGCATCAATCTGCTGCCATCGCTTGTCCAAGAAGTCCGTCGCCTTCTTCTGCTGCTCCTCCTGCGCTTCAGTCATCTTCACGCCGTGCTCTTCCTGTATGCGCAGAACCTCGGCCAGATCAGCGCTCATGTTTGCCCGCTGGTCCATGATCTTCTTAATTCTCTGTTTGAGAGGGAGGTTCTTGAACTCGGGATTCGTCTTCTCCCAGGCCAGCTCGTGTAGTTTGCGGAACTCTCGCAATTTTCGAAAGGCATTGTGGCCCTGCTCAGGGGTGGGAAAGGTAACAACGCAGTGCGGTGTCCATTCGTCGGGACGGAGGACGGGCGGCTTCGAGTGCTTGCCGATGAAGGGCAGTTGCTCGAGGTGGTGATTCTACGCATCCATCAGTCGTGAAAGGCATTGAAATATCGATAGTTTCTTACATCCAGCAGTTCCTGCAGCGAGTAGATGATCTGGTTGGTCTTTGTGTTCCGGAAGACGTAGATGATCTCTCCGTGTCGCGCCTTCCCCTCTGGATCAACCACGTCCCGCAGCGTATAGGGCTTCAATGGCGCCGGCACAAACTTGCCCGTCGCCTGCGGCCTTGCCTTGGGGTTCACCACGACCTGCAGCTTGACATGGCGCGGGTTCGACTGGCGCACGACATAGGCCGCTACTCGCCTCTCTAGAAGCGCCTCGAGGTGCGGTCGGGTGGCATCAATGCGGGAGAAGTTGATGGGCACTGGCGGCGGTCTGTATCGCAACCGGGCGAGTGAGCGAGGCATGGCCGCGTAACTGTCGACGATGCCAATGGAGGTCAGACCATGTTGGTGATGGGGATGCAAAAGATGCGAAGTTGCGCACGGGCCTAGCGGACAGCGGAAACAAGCAGCACTTCCGCCTGCTCCAATACGACAGCTGCACCATCATTCACTCGCGGCGGGCTTTAAGTCCTAGATTAACATGACTTGTTTGCAGACATTTGATGCGCCTGTCAAGACACTCGGGCATGCTTCGATGAAGGGCAGCCTAAGCTCCTCGCGCCCATCTCCACTGAGCGCTGCAAGCCACGCGACGTAACATGACCGGCCATGAACAGCCCCAAACTGCCGGCCAGCCCGAGACTCCTCCACCCCGCGAGCGGCCCTGGTTGCTGCCATATGTACGTGCTATGGAGGCCAATGCTAGCTGCAACTAACACCCAAGCCAGAACCGCAAGCTCAGGCATCTTCAAGGCATCACCATCCGCAATCTGACGCTTACTACGAACCCCTCAAGATCGCGCGGCAAGACAATTGACGATGAAGCCATCCCCAGCACGCTCAAGTCGCCCACCAAGGCTCTGGCACAGAGAGAAAGTAAAGGTCTGACATATTCGCGGTCATCGAGTGATCTCAAGTCCACCGAGGACGCCCCACGACGAAACAATGGCAGCCTGCGCGAGCCTACGACCCCTACGAAGCCGACTAGGCCAACCATTGGCAAAGGACTGCGGAGACGCATGACGTTGGAGTGGACTAATGCGAGCCCATTGACTCGCCAGATGAAGCTAGAAGACATCACGGCAGGACGCATGGCAGACACATTCTTCACATTGCATGTCGAGGGTCAGAAGGAAGCCGTCTACATCTCCGAGGTCGCAGAGAAGGCCATGAATCCCAACTTCAAGTTCTTCGACCTCGGACCATGTGGGCCCAGCGTAACGCGACGGGATAAACTGACTGTCCGAGTATGGGCGAAGAGCGAAACCATGAAGGATTGGCAGTACCTCATGGACTACACCGTGTTGTTGAGGTCGTTGCAGTTCATCGGCAAGACACTGGGCCGTTTTAGGCACCCATTGCCGCAGAACTGCATACTATTCCATATGACTGATGGCATCTATACCAGCTTCACAGATTTGCCGGTGCAGGAGCATGCGCGTCAAGACGTCCTCGCCCCACCAAAACAGCATCCAGATGGCCGCGTACTTCTTTCATCGTCCTACGATGCCCTGATGCGACTGTCGACTCTAGACGACTGTATCCAGGATGCATTGGCCACCAGAGATCGCATCGCTGATGAGATTGAGAGCATATTAGAGACGAATAGCGACGCCATTTCTGCGGTCGAACAGGTTCCCGAAACCGAAGAAAGCTTGAAGACGATGCAAGACGCTGTGACTGCCGAGAAGCGTCGAGTCGTGGCAGTCAGAAGGAGACGAGACGAGCTGCAAGCGAACATCAAAAACCGGAGGGAGAAAATGCAAGCTGGTCGAGAACAGCAGTCAGAGGTGGATTCAATCCTACCCGAACACAAGACTAAGCGTAAGGAGGTGCAAGCACTCGCAGAGAAGCTGGAAGAGGACATCACGGGGCAAAGAAGGCGCATCTGTGAGGATCTATTAAAAGTATTTCCCATTGAGCCGGTACAGGGCAAGTCCCTCGCGTTCACGATACGGGGCCTTCTACTACCCAACTCGATTTTTGATGATACGAAAGAAGACGTCACATCTGCAGCTCTAGGCTACGTTGCTCAAGTCGTCAACTCACTCTCACCCTATCTTTCAGTCATATTACCGTACCCAATATCACTACATGGCTCGACATCAACCATCGACGATCCGCTCGCTATAGGTCAAAGCAACCAGAACAACCTCCGCACATACCCTCTCTACATGAAAGGCGTAGTGCGGTATCGCTTTGAGTATGGTGTCTTTCTCTTGAACAAAAATATCGAGATCCTATCAAATGCTCTTGGCTTACGACCTGTTGACATTCGACACACCTTGCCCAACCTCAAATATCTGCTCTACGTCGCCACTGCCGGGAAAGGCGAACTGCCTGCGCGGAAAGCGGGTGGTATCAAGGGGCTACTGCGACATGATGGTGTTCTCTCTAGGAAAGGGAGCATGGACAGCACGGTTACGGCAAGCAGCTCTGGTACGCCCACTGCAGAACTGAAGAGAAACTTGGAGTGTGCCGGGAAAAAGATTGATCAAGCTAAGGCGAATGGCGTTCCTGTGTCTACAGGTGTAAATTTGAAGCAGAAGATTGGCCTCCACCCAGGGAGCAGACTAAGACCAGCTGAATGAGGCTTTCCCCGTTGCTAGGAGGTTGGCGACCGTGTCGTGTTGTATGGTACGGCGGGAGGCTGTGCTTTTGACACGGTTGCAGTACGTCAACAATGACGCGCCTGGGCGGCTGTGTGCTTGTATTATGATGGATATGTCCAGCCACTTAGCAAGAAATAATGATTTCTTCCAATCAGTATGTTCATATTGAATATGTGACGCTCAGTGAACATTTCTCTTCCAGCAAGGTTAGCACCGACGTTCGATCATCACGACCAACACAAATACATGTAATTGCCCATGTAATCCTGGATATGAGAGGAGGACCAAAGATATCACATGTCTGCAGTCAGCATCGTGGCTGATGCTGACCTAAACCCCCTGGTGATGGATCTACCAATCGCTCCACTTTTCGGGAATCTTGGCATTTCCGTTCGCAAATTGCGGAAAGGAGAGCAGCGCATATCATCCGCGCCCGCCCGCAACCTCTCGATGCACTCGCTGATTTCTTTTCTGCGTCTCTGCATAGCTTTCTTCCCACGGTAATATTGCCTCCCAGAGTCTTCGCCGCTCACAAGGGTCACTTTGGCGGGTTCGCAAGCTCTCACAATATGACGGAACCGTTCCCTCCCCTCAACGGCGCGCTTCCGAAAATCAATGGCGCAAATGGAACAGCGCGGCGGAGAAGAAAGTCCAGCGGTCTAGGCGCAGATGTACCGGGCGATGTTGACGTACCATCATTTGCGACGAACAGGAAGGGGACACCGCCACTGAACAGTCCCGCGGTTGGGGATGGATCGGTACGTACTCCATGAAGTTTGGTTACCATACCGTTTATGATTGCAACATTGCTCCTACGATTTGCTGAGAGCTCAGGCGAGCTTGAAGACACTCTGTTCTCTTCATGCTTCCCTCTGGCATTCTCTCGTTCCTTCCATCCTGAGCTTTTTCACCATCCCAAGCGTGTGCTGACCGCAACAAGAAATCAGACAAAGCCTCTCGCCGCTCAAAACGACGAACCATGCGCCGTGGTCTCTCCAAATTCAAGCGAGTGTGTATCCGACACACATGGCTACTCCCCCTCATCCTATGCCTCACCATCGTCTCGGCCTATCTCATCTACCCGCACCCTTCGAATCCGCTGTCAGCCTGCCTCTTCCTCTCGTATCCCCTTGCGCGGAATGACCCCCTCATATCGGCCTCTATCCGAGCAGACCCTAATGCGCCCACCCAGTATGGCAAAGGCGCACGCGACTTCGCTTTCGTCGGCTTCTACATCATCGTATTGAGCTTCACACGTGAGTTCTGCATGCAGAGGGCCATCCGTCCGTTCGCTATATACTGCGGGATCAAGAGCCGGGCGAAGCAGTCACGATTCATGGAGCAAGCCTACACCGCGCTGTACTTTGGTCTATACGGTCCATTCGGTGTCTGGGTTATGTCCCGGACGCCGGTGTGGTACTTCAGTGCAACGGGCATGTATGCAGATTTCCCGCATCGAACACACGACGCCATTTTCAAGGCCTACTATCTGCTACAGGCTAGCTACTGGGCGCAGCAGGCCATCGTACTGCTTCTAATGCTTGAGAAGCCGAGGAAAGATTTCAAGGAGCTGGTTGCGCATCACATCATCACCGTGAGCTTGATCTGGCTGAGCTACCGGTTTCATTTCACGTACATGGGTATCGCCGTCTATGTCACACATGATATTTCGGATTTCTTCTTGGCAGTGAGTGACTCAATTCCACCATTCAATGTTAGTAAACACAGAAGCTGACTGTCTACAGACATCCAAAATCCTCAATTACGTCGACTCTCCCATTGTCGGCCCTTACTTCTTCGTCTTCATGTGCATATGGGGCTACACACGCCACTACCTCAATCTCAAGATCCTCTATTCCATCCTCACCACGTTCAAAACCGTCGGTCCTTTCGAGCTCAACTGGGAGACGCAGCAGTACAAGTGCTGGATCTCTCAGTATATTACCTTCAGCCTGCTCGCATCGTTGCAAGCGGTGAATCTCTTCTGGTGGTTCTTTATCTGCAGGATTGCGTATCGATTCATCGTTTTTAGTACAGCGGACGATGATCGCAGTGAATATGAGCCGACTGATGAGGAGGTCGAGGAGAGGGAGAAGGAGCTGAAAGACGGGTTGAAAGAAGAGATTAATGGGGTGGTGAATGGGGCGCAGAATCTGTTGGCTGAAGCGCCGAGTACGCCAGAGAGCTTCAGCAAGGCTGTGGATCAGGGGACGATTGGCTCGAGGGTCAAGCAACGGAAGACCCCTAGGAAGTCATAACGGGGTCTAGAGCGTTGCCCTTGATGAGACGTATTGGTGTTGTAAGTCCAACGGCTATCCACGTATGCTCGTAGGGGGCCTTTTGGTTGTTTGGCGTGTATGGGGTAGCCGGTCGATCGCTCCGAAAATCAGTTCACATTCGAGGTTTGATCATGTGCATATGGATATAACGCTCGCTTTCGTGTAAAAGATTACTTTTTTTTTTCTTGCGGTCAAGATCTTGGGGAGATATATACGACCTAATGTAATGCATTCGACATGAAGGGCTTTTGTTAATCCACTGTATCTTATAACCCATCATCAATGTATTACAGATTTGAGAAAGTTGTGCACGAAGTGTTGCAGTACCGGGGAGCGACGCACTTGTTGTGATGTCATCGCCTTCCTGGTAGACCATTCTTTCGTGACCTATCCCGCAGGTACGACTCAGCTTCATAGGTCTACCAGCAACTGGACAATACTTTACTCTCTCTAGTCTTTCTAGACGACACTGGTTGTCATATCTCTTCTCGTAACCAATTCCTTCTCTTCACGTCACTGCTCTTCGCGTTCTCAATCTATAACAGCATCGCCTATTGCGGTCGCTAGTCCTGTGTCTACTCAAGTACTTGATTGTCGGGTTGTTGTCAAGGCCACGGTTTCTCACTTTCAATCGTCAGTGGCGGCGCTGTTATGAAGATCTTCATATGGCGTCGTTGACATGACTCCTAGCTCACTACTCGTTCTTGAGTCGCTGACCACTTTCATCGCGTTACCTAGTTATTCACCGCAATGGGTCTTCAGGATCACGTTGATACCTCAGGGCTCACTGCACATGTTTCCGCGGCTACGTTCCACTTGCTGGCTCTTTACAACCCGGAGTATCCACACGACTTGCCCTGTTGACCTATCGTTAAGAAGACTCCAATTTTCTTCATTGTGGCTCTCACTTATTCGGCACAGTCGGGCCCTCCGTTACCTGTACTTTCCTCAAAACGTACAACTCAGACAGATTCGGACTACGTCTGGCTTGAATCGGCTGATCTTCAGACGATCTTTCGCCTATACACCTCGGTTACAAGCATCTGAATCCTTCTCCGCCAGCCACGAATTACTAGCGCAATATATCCATGTAGCCTCACCAGAAAAGTGTGGTATGCCAGCTATACAAGGCATAACCGACGGTCGAGATGCGAATCCTGCCGAAACTGATCTGGATACACCAACGAAAGGGCTTCTAGAAAGGAAAGATCTTAACCGAACTTGTAGCTGGGCCTTGTCCATGCATCATGAGGCGCTCGACGATCGCATAGGACGTACTTTCTTCAGTCAAGAGCAACCTCTATAAATCAGGCCTTGAGGACGAGATCTGTGGGATAGTCTAACTCCACCTCTTCATTGCTCTAGTCTCGAGGGTTCTTCTATAGCTCATCATTATGGTCTCGTTCAAGGTCCTACTTCTGGCCACAGCTGGTATTGCTGCTGCATATCCTGAGCCTACTGCAGCTACAGATTTCGACAAGCGGGCCAACTGTGCAAAGGTGACTGGAGCTCTCAGCGTTCTCAAGAAGCTTGGCCCACCGGCAACCTCCTTTTGCAGCTCATACCTCAAGATACCTGGGACAAAGACGTCGACTACCACGGTTACACCTGTCACGTAAGCTCCTATCATTGCCTTCAATCTGCCTAAGGTCATTTGCTGACATGGTTGCCGCTTATAGAACAGTCACGACTTCCACATCGACCATCACCGTCACCAGCGCGGCGTGTCCCGCTCCACAATTTACCGGCAAGAAGAGGCGGGGCAGTCGATTAGCGCAAGCAGAAGCTGCCGCGGCCGTCGATGTGGAGAAACGCACCGATGTGCTTCACTTACTCGCAGCCTTCGCCGCCGCCAAGGTTTCGGAAGGATGCAGCTGTCTAAGCATATCGCCAAAGACTACGGCTACCTCTACTATTGTTGCTGCTCCATCCGTAAGTCTTTGTCCGCGTGCATAGAGCTGTCTGTGCTACTCACTCACGTGCCCGAGCTAATTGAGTATAGACGGCAAAAGTCGTCGCCACCACAACAACATGCACAACGCTTGCTCAAACTTGCAGGAGTGACGGCGACGTTTGTCTCACGGGTGACAACAGTGTTTGTTGCTCTGGGAGCTGCAACTCGGGCACTTGTGGTCCGCCTCCATGTACACGTGGGAAGGCTGGCGTGGTTTGCCGAGTTGATTTTGAATGCTGCAATGTGTGCGACCACGCGCTTCTTGTATGCACGTAGATGGTACTTGTTCCGCGTCTTGTGCGCGGCGGAACTTGGTCGATGTGTAGTAGTCAATCATGCGTACCTGGCGTGTATTCTACGATATGTTTTACTTCTCTTCCTCACGTTTCGTTAAGCTTACACTGGCCTGCACGCTGTCGTGGTTCTTCTCTTTCACAGCAGTGCTATCAATGTTGCAGCTCGAAGCGATCAAGGCCGGGTTTGCCTATCACATGATTACATGCGGAAGTGTGCGACTCGGTCAAGTAAGACGGACAGGAGCATGATATAGGCTTGCAAACGCCACAATTCCTTCCCCATCCGTTAACTGCTTTTGCTCAGTGCTCGGCCTTGGAGATCAAGCAGAATACTCGTACTGGCCTATCTCTCCCATGAGTGTTGAGGTAACTGTCGGGGTCTGGAAGTGGCGAAGAACAAGCGGTCTTCGTAGAGTGTGATCTAGAAGGCCGTCGGTGTGCTGCAACGCTGTCGATCACGTCAGGCAGGGTCTTGCGGCTAAAAAATGCGACTGCAGGTCCCCAGCATATCAAGCTTGTCAGAGCCCGAAGAGCCTCACCATGTTGTCTGCGTTTGATTTCGAGGCACATGTACAGTTGTAAAATTCATGGATATTTCGTAAGAACGGGTGTGAGCGGCAGTAAGCAACTATTCAACTTACCCCAGAAACTCGGACATTAATCAAACCCTGAGATCCAATATCCACCCAGCACGCGCAATCCCTGCACGCAGCGCTCACCGCCCCTGAAAATTTCTACTCCCGGTATTCCCGTCCCCGTCCTTCGGCGCGCTTCGCCTCCTTTCCCTTCTTCCAGCCCACAACGACCCACAAAACACCCGCAGGTTCCACTTTCTTTTATTTAAAGACGCGACTCGAGTCCGTGTGTCTTCTTTCCCCGCATTCACTCTATCGCAACTTCCATTCTTTGCGTAAAAAGTAGACGTTCACTTCACTTTCGGAGCCGTCAAACAGTCGTTTCGCATACGTGTCGAGTTTGCCGTAACTGTCACTTTGATCACTCAGCTTAGCGTTCGATCATCACACCACCATCGCTCGCACGCTCGTACGCACGCTACTACATAAACGTCGCACCTGGCACCTCTCGCCCTTGACAACAACACAACACAACCACCACCACCACCAAACCAAACCTCCCACTCAACGATCCACCATGTTCGCCCGCCTCGCAACTCGCGTCCCCATAACCACAGGTGCTTCCTTCGCAACCAAGCGCTCTCTCCGCTACAACTCCTCCTCCAGCACCTCCTCGAGCATCATGCAGATGGCAGCCCAAGCCGAGCGACCCAGTACGCTTTCCTCTACCCCCATCCCCCCCCCCGCACCGGGTGACTATAACTACAAGAGTACTGGCTGACAACCACACCAACAGATGCTGCCGAAGCCGCCGTACCGCTCATGTGGGCCGCGTGCGGCGTATTAACGTACACGGCATGGAATCGCATGGCGGAGCGGAGTCCTGCGGGAGAAGTAGAGAAGTTGATTATTGTTTGAATGACGGCATCGAGGTCCATGTCTGTGGCGCCATAGCGTCGAGAGGTCGACCGATCATTTGGTTCTGGGACGCGCTGGCTGGCTGCATAGCGTGCGATGGATGGATATACACTTGGACGCATGTTAGACTTGCGGATAGACCGTTTCATTTTTTGGGGGGGGGAATAGGGAACTGGCGTGGGATATGCTACAGCTATGTTACACTGGGTTGGTTGGATCTGGACAATGGCTACGGCATTGACTTACGGGTAGGGGCAATAGGCTCTGGGATCACGATATAGATGGCGTTGGCGCGATGTATGAATCAAACTTGCTCGAAAATTCGACGCTACTGGTGCCTTCCCACTAGGAGGTGTCACGCTAAGCAGGCCTACATATGGGAAATAAGCCGATACTGTTCTCAAAGCTCACACACGATGCCCTCGCTATGAGCTTCCGCTTGGGCTTTAGTCTCAGGGTTCGACTCAATAATAAAGAACGCCCAGCAAAGAACCTGTAAGGCCTTATGGGTGCACACTACCTGTACATCTGCACCTCTCTAGCCTTCTCTCTCTACTCTTCTCTACTACACTACTGCTGTGCGATGGCCGCGGCCATATCCCGCAAGTACTCGTCTTCTTGATACTGTGGTCGAGGCGTCTCAAATGTTTTCAACTTTCTCTCTCCTTTCCCCTGCCACGGTCGTCGAGCATCCCGCTTATGCTGTTCGAGGGCCCTCTGATCGGTAAATTTACGACCGCAGATACAGGAACATCCGGCTACTGAAGGTCTAGCCCGAGTCGGCACTGATTCCAGATTCAGAGAAGCGAAGGCGGAGGCCAGGGAGTCGTTCCACTGCTCGTTTCGAGTTGAGGCCTGGTCGGCTTGTCGCTTGTGGTATAGAGAGTCGCGCTTGTGTAGGTCCAGGATTCGTTGCGTCTCGAAGGCATGGCCGCAGGTACAGCGGAGGAGTGAGGCTACTGAGAGCATTGAAAGTGGGATGGTGCCTGGTACTGGGCCAGGAGCTAGAGAACTTGAATTCGAACGTGTATGTCGAGCTGTGAACGGCACCGAGCCCGGCGTCGTGGCTTTGGACTTTGCTACCTGGTGGGTCTTCGAATACCGCAGATGATCGTTCAGCGCCTTCTCTTTCGCAAAGCTCCGTCCACAAGGACAATGGATGTTCTTCGCCGAAGCTTCCACAGGTGGAATGGGACGCTCCCTTTCCGTCGATATCAGGCCCGCACCTGAGTACGACTCCGGGGCCTGGGTGGAATCCGAAGCTGAATGCACATTCATCTGCTGCTTGTGCACTGTATGATGGCATCCATGTTCTCGAAGCGCATGGTTATTCTTGAACCTTCTGCCGCACCAACAGGCTACAAGCTTTGGCGATGAAGCTCTAGCTGGAACGGGGGCGGTCCTTTGATTGGGTTTTGGAGTTGTAAATATGACATTCTCCTCTTTCTGGTGAGTTACGCAGAGCCTTTTATGCCGCAGGTATGTATCCGCATTCTCGAAACTTTTACCGCAAGGGCAGCGGACCTCGAGTGTGCCAATTCTTCCCGCTGCGTCCGCCATTTCGACCCCTGTGTAAGATAAGGTGAACTGTCAACGAAGCGTAGGTGGAAGGCTGGGATTAGTCACAAGCCAGGCACTGTTACAAACTGAATCTACATCCGTTCTCGTAGCATAGGGTTTATGTATATCAGCTGGGGTAGAGTACTAAATACAACACAAGACATGCACCAAAAATTATCATTCTGCACATCTGAACATTCCTGCACCAACAGTGCGATAGTTGATGTGTGTCAGGAAGGGCCCAGGAACCTGGCCACGTGTCTTTGTTTGAATGGGGGGAAGTTTGGATCAAAAGTTGCGTCACGGTCATCTGCTTCGCCTGTATCGCCAGGATAACAAAGACGATTAGTAGATGTGGCAGATAAGCAGGCCGTTGTGGCACTGTTTGTGCAGCTCTGCACCAATAGAAAGAACACGGCTTGTTGATATTAGTGCAACAATGTCATCGATTATCTAGTCTGCACTTCTTTTCCGCATGCGACGACCCGCGTCCAACGCTGGTGCCGGGTGATATTCCTCCTGCAAACCGACTGAGTGAACCTGTCTCCATGCTTCATTTACACACTACTTGATAGCTTCTTCACCTCAAGAGTCTGGTTCCAAACCTCCGACTCAAGAAGAGATCAATTTGCAGTCGTGATTGCGCAACAAGTGACATTCACAGCGGCGTCGGTCGCAGCTACCCCACGTAATTGGGGTTACACCACATATCGGCTTTCAAGAACAAATAGGTGTATGATGTTGACCTGCCACGACCCCGCAGTGCCACGTCACTATGCTTGAGAAATCACTTGTCGTACGCTTGCTATCGTCTCTCTAGGTTGAGGCTGTCCCAGCTCTGACCAAGCCTCAACATTCGTCTGCAATCTGCATCAACCTTCAATAATTTGTTCAACCAAACAGTTTGTACAGAGAATTTCTCAGCTGACATGTTTTATAGTCTATATTGAACCTATCCAGCGCACCAGTACTTCACTGAGTAGCTATGTCTTCCACCCAGTTCCAACGTATCCAAGAAAACTGCAAGACTATCTGGGGGAACGACTGCGACTACGACTTTGATCTCGAGACGGACGACTGGGAACACTACTCCTGCGTCGTGAAAAAAGACTTTGGATTCTCGTTTGGACCACCATTGACGATGACTAGTCTTTGTCCTTCGAGCGAAGCTGCCTGGGCAGAACTCGACAGGATGCTAAGGTTATGGGCGACGCAGGTCAGGCGTGGAACACCAATGTCGAAAGATGAAAACTTGAACATTTTTGGTGGACGGAGAGGGGAAAATAAGGGCCTTTTGAGTCGATTTATTGACGAGTTTGAGAAGAGAGAGGGAAAGCGTTCAGCTTGAGGAGTCGGGTTTGTCGCCGCTGGACGGTGGAAAATGAGGTGAAGAAGTTGAGATGAGGCAACACACATGTTATTCCACACTGCTCACATCTATATCTTTGTCCTTTGCTGATCCTCGCCGTTGGCTCTTCTGGCATAACATATTATCTAGCGGCTTCAACAATATTGCTGACAGGTTATCGCAGCAGACATGTGCAGTCTAAAACATCTCGCATGAGAAGTTATTTCCCACTACACTGGTCCGAAGAATCTCTGGTTTGCCATTAGGAATTTGAGTCAAAGTCTCTGAAACGTATGAACATTGGGCAGAAGAATCGGTTCGTGCATGTTGATATTGATTCTAACGACATATGAGAAGTATGATTGTAGATAGAATATGCGCCGCGGAAATGCTATGCAAATACTACACACTGCGCCAGCCAAAAACCAACCAACATGAGCCCAATTACCTGGCCGTTAAACAAAGCCGTTCCGTTCCGTTACAGTATCATACACAAACTATACACAACGAAGGTCACACATTACCACAAGCCCTCTCCCTCCTCTCTCCCTCCCCTCCGCAAACCTACGCCCTCACACTCCTCGGTGCCGTACTCCTCGGATGCATATGATGGTGATGCCACAGCCCCGTACTCGCCTTGCCCAATCCCCTCGGTGTACTTTTATTCCCCGCGCGCTTATACACCTCACCCCAGAGCTCATCGACCGGCATCAGCTGTGCCATCTGCTGATAATGCAGGATATTCTGAGCAATCTCTTCCTCTTCGTTTTCGACTTCTTCGACGTCGTCTATTACTGCTGAGGAGGTCTTGGAGCGACGGGTGGAAGGCGCGCGTGGGCCGCGCAGCGGCTTTAGGATGTCGCGGAGTTCTTTGTCGGACGAGGAGATTTGCGCTTGGAGGTAGGCGAGGGAGGCGGGGGATGTGGGGTCGGAGGAGGAGGATTCTAGGGTGGCCATTATGGGTGTGCGGGGGGTGTATGCTTCTGCGTAGTGTTGTGCGGCTGGGGGGTTGGTGGGGATCACGGCGGGGTCGAGGCGTGCGGCGTCGCCTTTTTCGAGGAGGGTGACGATGTCGAGACTCTCGCCGTGGGGGATGGGGTCTTTGTTGCTGGGTGTAATGCAGTCCATGTCTACCTCTTTTCGTAGGACGTGATCGATGTCAACGGCAGAGAAGTAGGCGCAAGACTGTGGAAGCTCGTTGATGCCCATTTGCTGTGAGAACATGGCGCGTGTCCAAACGTTGGCGACTTGAAGCGCCATTGCTGCTCGGTACTTATCCTCTTCCTTGACCAAGTATCGAATCTCGTCATGCACGGTGATGGCAAGGCGTGCGTCGAGGTTGAAGCGGCGAGTGAGGTAGTCCATGGACACAATCAGGAGGTGAAGATAGTCAACGCCAGATGATTGTATAGCCCAGTTGATACGTGAAGTCATGAAACCGCCTCTGGTGAGATAGCGTCTTTGAAGCGCTTCGGTGATGGCAGCTCCTAAGACCGGTGTTCGGGGTCGTTCTTGCTCGGCAAAGTCTTCTAGCTTATTGAAGACAAAAGACTCGGTGCCACCTCTCCAAAAGGGTCGCTCATGTAGCTGTTTCCTTGTTGTCTTCTTGCCTTTGGTATTCTGATACAAGTCGTTCGCAGTCTTCGACGTTTGCGAGTCTGTTAATGAAGGGTTGAACTGGCGTAGTAAGGTCGACGCGAATTTAAGTCCTGCGCCATATATGCGACCATAGTTGAAGACTTTGGCGTCGTTTCTTGAGATTCCCAAGATACCTGCTGTTCGCGAGTGCAAATCGGTTCCAGCTGCTTTAGTGCCCTCCAACGTCATAAAGCCAACAGCGTTGCCACCATGTAGTTTGAAGGTCGCATCGCCGATGAGACTGGCAATCCAGAGCTCTTGCGAGTCGACGTCGGCTCCGACAAAACAGTACCCTTCCGGTGCCCGGACCATCGACTTGAGCTCAGAGCCCACACGGTTCTTCTTAGCGTTGCTCGCTGTGAGCCAGGTGTTCTCAACAGATCGTCTTGTAATGGTACCCATTGGGATGATCTGTGGGAGAATGAAGCCAACCTTCTTTCCGCGGCCTTTCTTGGAAGCAGAAGCCAATTTTGGTGCATCTGGGACTTCGTTGTTGTACACAACCATCTGCGACATGATTCTGTCTCTTGCGCTTATCCAGTACGAGCAGGATGCGTTCATCTCCAACGCCTCCTTGGCATAAGCGTAATCTGAAGTTAGTTTCCCCTTTTCAAAGTACTGCAAGTAGCCCTTCGCAAGCGGGTTTGCACATCGTGCGAGCGGACCGTCTTTGTGCGGGATTTTATAGTATCGGTACTCCGTGTTGTCGCGGAGCTTCAAGTTCTCTTCCTCAGACATGTCTAGCTCCTTCATACCCTTCTCACTGTACGCAAACACCTCGTCCATGGGCACCTGGTATGTCCAGCCGTGCTTGTCTGACCAAACCAATGGGTTCCCGTCCCAGGCCAACTTCAGCAGAATCGGGGTGATCCGTGTTCGTACAGTGAGGTTCATTGGCGCATCGTTTGAAGCGAACAAGTCCTTGTACCACTTGGGCATTCCCGGCTTCTTTTGTCTAGCTGCTGGTCTCGGTGGATCATTCTTCTTCTTGCCCTTGACCATCTTTATCTCCTGGCCTGACCAGTCCAACTGGCTAAGCCATGGATCGTTATTGTACACTTCGGGTTGGTCTTTGACTTCTAGCGCCTTCTCTGTGAGAGCTACTAGCCGTTCTCGCACTGCGTCCTCCAATTTGTGATACGTTGCTTCGGCATTGTTGAGATAGGCATCCCAGGTCTCGTTGACTGGTAGAATCTCCGCGGCCAGGAATCGTAGAGCGGCGAAGCTAACAGGGTGCGGACATGTCTCCATGAAAAGCGGAAACACTTTTTGATACACGCGGTGCGTAATCTCTACATCGGCTGCGCAGTAGTCTAGCAGCTCATCCAGCTTTTCCCGAATGCCCGATCGATCTAGTTCGCCAAAATATTCTCTCCGCGCCTTGTCGATTGTGATGTTGCAGTGGAACTTGGCCACGTCCCGTAGCGAGTTGATAGCACTTCTGCCTATCCACAATTCCTCCTCTTCCTCGGGTATAGCGCCAGAATCTAGCAATTGAGAGAGTTCGACATTCTCGTCGGATGTTGCGATCTTGTCCCTCAGCTCCCTGCTCTTCTTATGCTTCATCCATGAAGGCCGTTGCCGCGAGCACATGCCGTTGGAGGCGACATGCAATGACATGGTGTCGATGAACGAGTTCTTGGACTGCTGTATGTTGTACTCCTCCGCTATCCGCGCACGGTCATATCCAATGTTGTGTCCGACGATAACGCGGGGTATGGACGTGTCTCCGAGTGGAATCAAGTGGCGGTCCGACTTTGACTCTCCCAGTAGCCATGGCGATATCCAGGCATACCAGGCTGTCGGACTGACGGCACACGCCATACAGGCAAAAGACGTCTCCTTCCACATGACTTCGGTGTCAAACGTTAGCATTGTCTCGTTTGGCGCATCCACTGCTTCCGTGGTCCCGTCGCTGTTGTACTTGGTCCAGCCGCTCTGTCTGGCCCACTTTCTTGGTTTCGGAGGAGGATTGGCCCATGCCAGCTTTTTCGCCATGCTCAAGTGTGGTTCCGCGGCATCCATGCCCAGCTTGTAGAAGTGCTCATCCAGGGTCGCGCCTTGCATTTCGGGGAGGTCGAATCCCACGGGCGGGGTGGAGTCTTGGTTCTTGCCGAGGAGGTCATGGCGGGTGAGGTGGTCCTGGGAGAGTGCGATGAGTTCTGGGGGTGGAGAGGTGCTCGCGCCGGGAAAGACCTGCGAGTGGACATGGCTGGAGAGCTGCTGGACTCCAATCTCGTTGAAGCGGGCTTCCGAGGGAACTGGGGTGGTTAGTCTTGACACGAGATTTCTGGTGGTACAATGGCGCATACTATTGAGAGTCTTCCGCTTAGCATCGCTCTCTCCTCCCTCCTTCGCTGACTGAACTGTGGCAAGGCATCGTCGCGGTGCGGCCGGAAAGGAGGCCTGCGGGGCTACCGGTCGCGCGCGATGAGCAACACTGGCGGTAAGCGTCCGACATGAACTGCAGCGCATGGTCGCATCAAGAAACAGCGCGTCACTGCATTCCGTCCAATGTCTGGTGAGTCGTGGGCGCGCGAGTATCGACAGAGGGCGATTCCTGTCGTCATGAAGGCGGCCTAGCTCGACCCTCTCCAACTCTTGGCGCGCGCCCGCGATTCATCTACGCGGCGGCGTTGCAACATGCTGCAGCCCTACCCGCCTGGTCTGTCTGTGGCACGCCCAAGCCCATGCGCGATCTGCGGCCTGACAAGCCACCTGAGCTGCGACACCATGCACGGCCAGCTGTTGTTGTATCTGCTATTGTGCGGCTGAAGCTGCCGTCTCCATGCCTTCTTGATCTGCCCGCTGCTGCTGCCATCCCCCGCTTGCCACAATGTCCTCGCCCGACTACTCCCTAGTCTACGTCAGCGACCACAATCCCCAGCGCTCTCTCACCACGGCAGCCCGCAATTCGCACCCACCCTTAACCGGCCACGATCCAAACTTCCTCGACCAGGTGCTGCCCCCCTTTGACCCGTCCTCCCATCGAGCTTCACCATTCCCGTTTGCCGAGGTGCACTTTGAGGAGGCATATCGCCCGCCACCCTCGCCCTCGCCGCCGCTCACCAACTTCCTCGACACCATTCTCAACCCCGCGGGCCTTGACCATAACAGATACTCACCATTCGTCTATCGATCGTCTCCTCCCCGCCAGACACTCACATCTGCGGACGACATGCCGCCTAATACGCGCGCTCGGCCGCAAGGCTCACAACGCCCTGCACGCCTACCGAATGGCTACGTTGACCTGACAGCAACTCCGGACTCCCCGCCACAGCGGAGGAAGAGAGAATCACCCACGCCTGGCCCGTCAGCGAAGCGACAAAAGCGAGAAGATGACACAGCGGCCAAACGACAGGGCGCAGAGTCGGCCAACGTTGAAGAGGTTGACTTGACAGACGACAAGCAGTCGGTGCGGGAGGTCCTGCAGAAGCAGCGCGAGGACGCTATCAAGTCCCAGACGAAGCCAGAAGAGAAGCCCACAAACTTCAACACCTTCACCTGCGTCATTTGCATGGACAACCCGACTGATCTCACCGCTACAGCCTGTGGTATGTCGTGTACCGTACGAAGCGACTTGTAACCAAAGCTGACTTTCAACAGGCCACCTGTTCTGCCACACCTGTCTCATGGAAGCCCTCATCGCCGGCGAGAACCGCACTGGACCTGGCGAGCCAAAGCGATCACAGTGCCCTGTATGCCGAAAGTCCATCAGTCGATTAAAAGCCGCCGATATCATACCACTGTCGCTGAAGAAAGGCTTAGCTACTCAGCCCAGGAAGAAGGCAGTAGCATCGCCTGCTGCCACTGCCCCCAAGGTACAGTAGAGGTGTAATTGGATTTAGCGTTGCGGTTTAATGTTTCCGATTACGCAACTGGGACCATAAAACTAAAACCATGTACAGAGGCTGCAGAAAACGCCGGAACAGCCAACCAGGAGATCAACTCGACGGGTGCGCAAGGTCTTGGATGAGGGGACGTATATGTAGTAGAAGGGAACAGACACCCCGTGGCCAAAAGGATTGATATGGCAACTGCTGTTACGACATAGGAAGAGACTGCATATGGGAAGGTACAGGCGTTCAACAGGCGATTCAGGATACCCATATCATTTCAGGAAGCATTTGCATGGTTTGGTTGGCTTTTCAAGTGTACCTGCATTAGCGCCATCATAATGACGTCCTTCAATGCGTGGAAAGAAATTGAGAAGTAGAAGAGTTCTTAAAGCTTCTTACGCCATTCAACTTCCCAATTTCTCCTCTACCATCCTCCCTCCACACACACAGCAGCAGCAGCAGCAGCACCACCACTACCAACATGTCGCAGAACCCCAAACTCACATCCCAAATCGCCATCCTTGGCGCTGGCGATGTCGGCGCTACGATTGCTTACTCGTTGATCATGAACCCAGTGGCCGGAGATATCCTCATAGTAGACCCCAAAGAAGAAGTGCGAGATGCCCAAGTGCAAGATCTCTCCGACGCAACCTTCCATGGCAACACGACAACACGCGTAAGAGCCGGGACGCATAAAGAGGCAGGGCAATGCGATATCGTCGTCATCACCGCAGGCGCGAAGCAGAAGCAGGGTACTACATCTCCAACAACCTCATCACCCCTCTCTCTACATATCTTCCCTAACACGTTTATCAGGCGAATCCCGCACCGACCTAATCGGCCGCAACAAATCCATCCTGCAATCCGCCATCAGCGACATGCAACCCTTCCGCCCGGACACCATCCTCCTCATCGTCGCCAACCCCGTCGACGTACTAACCTACTTCGCCCAGAAATTCTCCTCTCTCCCCAAACACCAAGTCCTCGGCAGCGGCACATTCCTCGACACCGCGCGCCTACGCGGCCTCCTCGCAGCCAAAGCAAACGTCGCCGCTTCCAGCATCGACGCCTACGTACTGGGCGAGCACGGCGAGTCGCAATTCGTCGCGTGGTCGCTCGCGAGCATTGGGGGTGTGCCATTGGAATCCGCACTCCCAGCCCACACGTCAATTAACAAAGACAGTATTGCGGAGGAGACGAAGGGGAAAGCTACGGCTATTATGGAGAGTAAAGGGGCGACGAATTACGGGATTGGGGGCGTGGCGGCGAGTCTTTGTAAGAGTGTGTTGTTTGATGAGAGGATTGTTCGACCGGTGAGTTTTTGGCAGGAGGAGTTTGGGGTGTGTTTTAGTATGCCTGCGGTTGTGGGGAGGGAGGGGGTGGTTAGGGGGTTGGATGTGCCGTTGAGTGGGGAGGAGAGGGGGTTGGCGAGGAAGAGTGCGGAGGCATTGAAGGAGGTTATTGATTCTTGAGGGGAGGAGTTGGGATAGCTTTGGTAAAATGACCGGAGCCCGGTTTAATGCTGATATTGATGTTGCTGCTTTAGTAGCCACCCTCTATCATGACTGACACCTGACTGTATGAAGAATGTTCCTCCGAAGGGCAATATACCCAAGTTTCAAACCAGACTTACCTTCGTCCCTCTCACAACCCACAGCGGATCAAGATGGCTCGGCAATGTCGGCGTATCAAACAAGACAGTACCCTGATCATCCGTGAGCCTCTTATGCTTTTCATCCCTCGCACACAAATCCACAATCTCCACATTACTCCAGCCCGCGAAGTGAAGGTAATCTGTCCACGTCAGTCAATCAGTCATCTCATACCGTCCCAACGAACGAAACAAGCCTACTCACCGCCAACGAGTTCCAGCCTCTCGCGCTCCCTAAGCTCCAACCACTTCCTAACAACCTTATCCGCAAAACACCGATTACTAATAACCAAATGTACCCTTCCCCCCTCCTTCGTCGCATCCAGCAAATTCCTACACACCTCCAGCGGCTTGACAAGATAGTCGATGCTAACCGCACACGTCACAGCGTCGAACTTCATCTCCTTGGCCCCTTCCCCCCATCCAGCGCGCACATCGTGAGGAGGCTTGTTCAAATCCCTGACGCGCCAGTGCTCTACGTCTTGAAACACATCGTTGCGTTGCATTTCCGCTGCATTCAGACCCACGCCGAACACATCCAGCTTCTTCTTCTGCACAGCTTCCTTGATGACCGGCGGGTAGAAGCTCTTCCAGCTCGTGCACATGTCCAGTATCTTGCCGGTGTTGGGGAGTACAGTGGCGTAGTACTGTGTCAGACGGGAGATGGCGGGGTCGTCGATGTGCGTGACTAGGCGTGGGTGCTGGTAGAATACGCCGTCGTCGTGCTCGTCGTAGCGCGTGAAGTCACGGGCTGAATATGGCCATTTGTCATATCTGGGGCGGTAGGATTCTGTTGGGAAGGATTGGGAGTTGAGAGATGCGTAGGCCATATTTGAGAGTGTGGGGCCGGAGAAGAAGTTGATGGGTAGGTTATGGGTTATGGAAGAGTATGCGCGCCATTTATTGAGGGAAGTTATTCGTGCGCATCTTGGGAAGGACATGAACTGGAGTTCAAGGGGCAAGGTACTGCTTGTTTATGGGCGGTTGTTGCCTTGTAGATTGGTATGGTACGGAAGGTGCGCATTGCTGTCATGAGCAAGCGCGTCCGGAATGATGACGTCAAGACAACGCGCAGCCACGTGCACACGCGGGTCATCATTTTATCAGATTGAGGGCATGTAAAAGCACCATAGTAACTGGTACCAAAGAAATACACCAATGTACCTTTATCGCGAAAGTCTCACTACCTGATGAGTGAAGGGATGACTCTGCTGCAGGTACGGGTCAACTTTTCCGAGATGTCGGAATCGCGATTCCGAACAGCGGGGCACGCGGTGGACAAAATAACGCCGACTCCAAATGACTAAGCGCACCCAACCACCACCAAAATAAGCCTACGAGGAGGTTTTTTGAGCATTTTCATCGGGATTTTGAGCTGTAATATCGTTTTTGAGGCTGTAAATATATATATAAATGTGAGGTTGAAGTTTGGTGGTTGCATCAGAAAGTTGGTGTTGATGGGGCCCGAGCTTCGGAGTCGGCGTTATTTTGTCCACCGCGTGCGGGGTTAAGCAGTCCACAAAATGAATGATAAAAGTGCTCGAGACGCGTCGTATCAACATCTATCAAAGCCCTTTAACATAATTTCAAAATGGCAGCCATTCTTACCACCGCAAAGATAACATGCAAGAGCTCGGAAGCGCGGGAAACGGTCATCGATGCATTCCGCAAGATCATTGCATACACCGCACCAAACGAGCCGGAAGTCCTCCAATATGTCTGCGCAGTACCGGTAGAAGATAGCTTGAAGACTGAGATATATATGATTGAAGAGTACGCCAAATATACAGTTACCAATCCCGTAAATATCTCTAAATGATGATCCTGCAGGTACACATCCCAAGCCGCCTCAGACGCCCACCTAGCCACCCAACCCGTGCAAGACCTCATCAAGCTCTTCACCACCAGCGACGTGCTCGCCGCACCCCCCGAAGTCCACAACTCGTCCGTCGCAGTGAAAAACTTTTCCGGTCCTCTCATCCCCGTGTCTGCAAATCCTGCCATCGTGCTCGTAAACGTCGGCTACAAAACCGGCACAACGGCCCACGCGGTTGAAGGCTGGAGAGAAGTAGGGAAAAGCGCAATAAGTAGTGTGCAGGGATTTAATGTGTTTACCGTTGCAGAAGATAAAGAAGCGAGTAGTGTGAGGGCGATGTATGTGTTGGATGGGTGGGCGTCGTTTGAGAAGTTTCATACGTCGGGTGTGGCGGAGAAGATCAAGGAGCATAATGGGAAAGATATGTCGGGCGTTGCTGAGGGGGTGAAGATTCGGGCTGTTGATGGGTATGTTGGGCGCGAGGATAGAGGTAAGCTGTAAATGTGGTAGAAATAATTGTGTTGTTGATCTGAATAAAACCATCCATTTGATTGGAAGTGCCAGCCATGGAATTATGTATGTCGTCTGCGAATGTTTTCTGGATCTCACCCATGCGTCCTAGAGCTTAGGAAAACGTGGATATGTGCTAATACGACGGAGGTGGTGCGCCCAACGGAGTTCTTGACAAAGATTGTTTCACTTGCGGAATCCACATATCAAGCCAAAATTGCGGCCGCGCTCGCTTTATTCGGCCTCTACATGCGTGGTACTGTCCATAAGTGTACGACCAGAAGTCTCCAAGGTCGTCTCTTTTCAGACCATGAAGGCCGATCTTGTATCGTGGTACTGTGGCCTGGTACCACCAACCGAAACAGCGATACTCCTGGGGGGAATAGTCAGCAAATGTAGATGATAGAGAAAACTGGCGAAATGAAGTAGAGTAACGACGAGCAGATTTTGCAAACATACGCGCAAGTGATGAGCCATCCGCGATGTTGTGTCGATGCTGCCGGTTTCAAGCACTTCGCCGACAAGGCATGTCAGGCAGAGCGACGTGGCCCTCCATTTCATGGTTGCTTCTCAATACGCTATTCTGAGCATCCTGATCTTAGAGGTTCCATACCGCCTTGAAAAAGTCAAAACATGCAAGAAGAACCCACGGGAACACTGCGAAAAGCCTAAGAAGTGAACAAGATAGAAGAGAGGCGTTCGAAGCGCAGACAATAGCTTGGAGGTGGAAGGACTGTAATTGGGGATTGATGTCGCTACCAGCTTGGGGGGCGCCGAAAGAGAGATTTGAGAACACTGACTTTGTTCCATTGGAGCTGATGCACGACAAGGCTATCCTCAGCTCCGCCGTCGTAGTCTCCTGCCTCTGGATCCAATCCACTGCCTGTTGCGCGGTTGTAGTCGAGTCCTTCACCTTGTGATATATCTCCCTGCCTGCTGGAGACGCGCAGCTCTTCCAACTTTGTTCGCAGCCATTGCCCCTTCGGATCGCCTTCTTCGATTCGGTCGTGGCACCATTTGTCGAGATCAGCACAATTCCAAGAGACATCGCTCGTACCCCACATATTAGCTGTGAGTAGGGTATCGTACACGATGGATCGATCACACCCCGCCTCCATAACGGCGAAGCGTACAGTTGATAAGCTCGCCACTTTTCCCAAGCGACGGTTGTGGTTGAAAAGCTCAACTGCCTCTAGGTTCCTCTCTAACATAGCCTGTACCCTGCCGTCCATAGCAATCTGGTGGGTTTCCGGGTCCCTCCATTCGACACTCATACTGGTGATCCACAAAAGAAATCGCAAGAATTGGATCTTGTCTTGGGTCCATGGCCCGTGTAGTAGCTTCTTCGGGATTCGGCCCTTGATGAAAGCTATTCTAGGCAAATGGCCTTTAGAAAAGACCATCGTAGTAGCGTCTTCAAAGTTTGGGGGCCATTGCGCGTCGAAACAGCCGTCATCGGGCGAACGATCACATAAGCACCCTTCAGGCCCAAATCTCCGAACAATCCAACTTTTGAAGAAAGCCCAGGTCATCCACCTGCTGGCAAAGATGTACGTTTGAGCTGCTGACTGCGCAGCACGATCTTCAGAGACTCTGGTGAGGTAGTAGTCGCAAGTTGAGTTGTACACATATTCGCTCGAAAGTTGAGCTGCGATGTACTTCGAGCATTTGAGTAAATTAACATCGTAGCCGGAAGCGAAGAAAATAGGCTGGAGGAGCTCGACTGGTAGACTCTCGATCGGCGCGGGGACCATCTTGTGAGTTGAAATGTTGCAGTAAATGCACGCTTTGAGTTGAGAGCAGTGGAGAGTTGCTGCCTAAACGCGGCCGAGTCGGCTATACTACGAGCGATGAGGGATGTAAAAGACACCTATCCACGAATCCAAAGCAGGAAGTATTGGTAAGTTCAGGGATAAAGCATAAGGCAAAGAAAATAATATCATGAGATGTATGGAGGTGTTGGGTGCAAGAAACTCCAGGGCTGGCCTGGCTTGAAGCGCTAAGCTTAGCCCCCACACCTAATTGGGATAGCGCTGCCCAGGTACAAACATGTGCCCCTAAATTTCCTGCTTTTGTAATACCCACTACCCCTTCGCAAAAGGTTCATACTCATTCTTGTATCAGAAAGTTAAGCTCCGGGTAAGATGTCTCTTGGAGCCCACTATATTCGCGCTCCGACCCACTCCAAGTCGTCAGCCAGCATGCGGCCCACTACCGGACTTAAAAACTCCGAGTCCCGAAGCCCGAGGATCATCGAGATGGACGAATAAGGACGAGAGAAAGGCATGCCTGGCACAGTCAGCAAATCCACCGGTAAGTGTCATTCAGCTTGGCCTTTTGCAAGTCGGTGCTGCTGACACGTTCAAATCAGCGTGCACATTTAACTCGATCGCCGCGCCTTTCAGTATGACACACTCTGCGCTCAAATGATGCACTTCAACTCCATCGTACAGACCGGGACAAAGTGGATCTTCTTGCTTTCCACCCACATGAACCGCCAGAAAAAGGACGAAGTCGCGTCGACAGAACTTCAGCATTTGACCTCCGCTTCCCCTTCAGTTCCTCAACGACGATCGGCACATAATTACACAAAAGGATGGAGATTTGGGGCTATCAGCTGCGCCGTTTCAGCTTTTGTGGTCTTTATCGTTAATCTCACTGTTACCATTATATGGGGCACCCGATCACAGAGCGGGGTACTATTCGAGGGGGATTGTGATCGCGCCCGAAAGATCAACTCTGGGTTACACTTACTTATCAATGCTTTGAGTACTGTCTTGCTCAGCTCAAGTAATTACTGCATGCAATGTCTATCGGCACCAACACGGAACGAAATCGATGTCGCTCATGCACGCGGCAAATGGCTAGATATCGGCGTTCTGAGTATTCGTAACCTGCGAGGCATTAATAAGAAACGGGTTATGATTTGGTATCTTCTGGGGCTTTCTTCGCTTCCTTTGCACTTGTTGTAGGTAGAATCATACAAGGAAGATGGGCACAACTGACGCTTGTAGCTACAACTCCGCTGTCTACATGTCCATCGCGGCCTATGACTATGAAGTCTACGGTGTCGGGCAATCTTTCGTTGACAGCTCTGACTGTCCAAGCTGTGGCAATATTACGAGAAACGGGTGGCTATACACAATGAATGAGAAGGTTCCGGATGTATATCGAAAAGCTCGAGAAGGCCGCCTAGAGCGACTCGAAAATATCGATTGCATCAACGCCTATGCTCCCAGCATCCAATCAAATAGAGGAGATCTACTTCTGGTTACCAAGGATGCCGATATTCCACTGAAGAAAGAAAACGTATTCTCGGAAGCATCACCAGTATTTTGGCACTATAGCTTCAGCAGCTACATTTATGCACCAACTGACTATAATCCTACGCCGACCTACAAGTGGATATGTTCTTCCCTCGGAGACCAGCAGTTCGCATGTTTTACAGATATCGATTTGGTCAGAACCTCCGCCGCAAACTGGACAGTTGGTGGTTCATGCATACCAGATTACGAGTATCTCTGTGAAAACGTGATCTACATGCGAGGGCCCATACAATATTGTTTGAGTGAGAAGCTTGAGCCAAAATGCGAAGTCCAGTGGAGTACACCGATTGCAGCTCTAGTCACAGCTCTGAACCTCCTGAAAGCTATCGTGATGATTTACACGGCGTTTGGTATCAAAGAAGAGCCACTGATGACTATGGGCGACGCTATTGCCTCGTTTCTGCAAAGACAAGATCCATCAACTGTCAACATGTGTCTTGCCTCAGTTGAAGATATGAAGCACGCGAAGCAGAACTTTAATGCTGGCCCGAGACGTTGGATCGATAAAAGATTTCATTGGAGAGACGCTACAAGCAAGTCTCGGCGAATTGTCACGTTCCTGATGTAAGTATATCCTGCACGCTTATTTTCTCACAACTTCCTTTGTCAATTCCTTCCGATAGCGTCCTACCGTGATATTCACTAAATTGGTTCAGTCTTAGTTTCTCAGTTATTACTATATCAAGTCTCCTCGGTTACGGTATACATTTTATGTACGAGACAGAACCAAATCAAAGCCGATCTCTTACTGATCTCGCTCGTATCGGCTTCGGCACATTGGACACTCGAACGATAATTCAGTATGGGATCCACTCGATCATTGGCAATACTTTAGTAGCCAATGTAGCGCAAGTCATTCTGTCCATTGTGTATTTCTCGTACAATAGTTTGTTTACTTGCATGCTTCTTGGACGCGAGTGGGCCTCTTATACACACAGGCGGAAGGGATTAAGAGTGTCTACCAGGCCCATGGGCGCACAGCGGTCAACTTATTTCTTGTCGTTGCCATATCGATTCGCACTGCCACTTATGGTGACGAGCGGATTGCTACATTGGCTAGTATCGCAAAGTATATTCTTCGTTGCGATCCAGGTAAGCGGCCCATACATTCCTGTTGGAGCGTTCGTTCCGTCTTCGTTGTTATGCTAATATATAACCTAAAGCAATACTCCACAAAACTTTCTGGCGAACGATATGAAAATAAGCTCAAGTATTCATGTGGCTATTCCCCCATTGCCATGGTTTCCGTCATTGTGGTCGCATCCATTTTGCTCATCATCGGAATCGGAGTAGGATTTATCCCGTATCGACCAGGAACGAACCTAGTGGGAAGCTGTAGTACAGCCATGAGCGCAGCATGTCACCTGTCACCATCAGAGAGCAGTCAAGGTCATGAGTTAATTCTTAAAAAAATACAATGGGGCGTGACAAACGTGCGAACCGACGGAGCAGGCCATTGCTCGTTTTCGGATGGAGCGGTGGAGATGCCTAAAAGAGGTGAAATGTACGCTGGGCTATGAGGTAGTGCTGCGCGTATACAAGTATGATTGTAAGGACATGTGGTGTGTACATAGTGCCTCAATGAGGCAGAAATGTCAAGGATTCCGAGAGCGATGGACGGGCGTGTGATCTAATTGAAGCGGTAAGACAGCAGCAGCAATCACAATAGCATGAGACGATGACAAGACGTGGGACTTCAGGTTCGGTTCCAACAAGAAGATGGAGCAAAGTAAGAGAGCAGTGGAAGTCATTACCGTGCTGGGATACAGCTGGAGCATGACTTCATTGTGTCGGTGGAGTATACAGGATGTACGAGGAGACATATCTGCTGAATGACGCCTCAGAGAATACGAAAAGAGTAGGAGGACCAGAGTTGGGCACATCCCAGTATTCCAGTATCTTGAGAACAAGTTTTTGTCAATTTGCCTTCTGTTCTAGTGCTGTCTCAGAGTCTTACTGCTAGCTTGATGCAATAGCTTGCACCAGTACCCGCAAGTTACTTGACTTTCCTGAGGGTCTCAAACAGGGTGATGCGGTGGAAGCTGACAGCAAGCGAGTCTTTGGTAGGAATATGGAGGCAGGGGAGGGGCTCGAAGGGTTATTTCCGGTGAGGGTCCTGCTTGTTAGGCGGATATATTCGATGGGGGTTGGTGTTGCAGGGGTCGAGAAGATGTCACTGAGATGGTGTGATTGAGCTTCGGTTATGCGGCATTGCGGCGCGAGAAAACATTGCGTTAAGGGACGGCAGTCCCCTTACTAAGCCTTGCACGCACTTCATCCGTTATCAGCCAGAGATCCTTCTAACCAATTAGCCCTTTCAAGTATTCACCAAACGCATCCTTGAAACAACATTTGTGTCAGTCTTTTCTAACCTTATCTTGACAATGGTATGTACCCACGGACATGGTGCTGGGATTCTTGGAGATCGTTGTTTCGAGAAATGGCCCCCAACTCCACAGAGACAGCTCACGGATCTGTGACGGACCCTTCCGCGAACTACGCTAACCGGAGTAACCGCTCCAGTGGGCTCGGTTCTAATTAGTTGCATGTTCCTTCTACACGAAACCGTGGCTGACGCACCGAGCGTGCTCAACGTCCCATTTTCGAGTACATCCCGTTCGTGCAGCGAACCGAGCCATATTGCGGCGCAGCAACAACACTGTGCTGGAAACGACTCTACGAGGCTTTATAACCATCACATACAAATAGGAGAAGTCGTTTTCTTACCCAGGGCGACAACTCAATTTCTTTCCAGTTTCCATTAGCACACCAATTCAGGATTCCGATTCCTGATCATGACTGGTCGAAGTTCTCTCGCTGCCCCCTTGGCAAACCCTAGCAACACACATAGACGGAGGCGAAGTGCAGATGCTCGATTAGGATCCGGCCCGAGCCGCCCAATCTCCATATCTTCAGGAGAAGAGGAAGAAGAAGAAGTGGAAGAAATATTAGCCCCCACTCGCCTGAAACCAAAAATGCCGACATCACAAAGTGACTCGGTGCTACCACGACCCAGCTCAGCAAGAACTCCGCGTTTCCAACTGCCAACCACGCCTGATCGCGCCCGGATTGCACTTGACAGAGAAGTTGCAACTGATCCCGGGGATCTTCAGAGCACCAGGTCAAGGGCATTCGATGATACACCAATTGCAAACCGGCAAAAACATCGGTCTTTCTGTGGCAAGAAGCAATACATTTACCTAGGGCGGCTGCATGAACATCAGAGAAAATGTCCGGATTGCCTGCGGATACAGGACCAGAAACAGAAAGGGAACATCCGCGAAGACGAAGAGCAACTAGCGGAAGCACAAATAGTGAGGGCGCCACAAGAGCGTTCATTGGAAGTTGCTCATGATAGCGATGATGCCAGGGACACCATCCATCACGATAGTAGTAGTGGTGTGATAGGCAAAAATGAAGAAAAGGAGGAGAAGCATGAGAAGTCCGCACAGCTAGTGCACAGAATTCTCATCACAGAAGCGCGCAAAAAACTCACGGACGGGGAGGAAGAGGGTAATGTCTACATCTTCCGCAACACGAAGGGGAAAAACAAAGGATTATTGAAGATTGGAATCACGAAAGACATCAACCAACGCGCGGCACAGCACGAAAGGTGTGGACTAGTCATCCAGTGGGTCCACATTTCGGTACGTGTGAAAGCAATGAAACGCGCTGAAAGGCTCGTCAAACTCGACCTACAGCATTTATGCAAACCCTGGACATGCTCTCGATGCCACAAAGAACACACGGAATGGTTCAAGGTCGACGAGCAAAAGGCCAAGGACGTGGTGGACGGATGGGTCAACTGGATCAACGAGCAAGACCCTTACAACAAGGATGGGGATCTCGAACCTATATGGAGTTATCTGATGGATTACGGCAGGCTGCCTGAACGGCAAATCTTACACGATGATCATGAGGCTCGGTGGGCGCACTGGACTTGGCTGTTGTCACCGCCCTCGCCTAGCGACAGAGAAAGATTTCGCAAACAGAATGACCGCGGGAAGCTCGAGGATAAAAAGAAGCAAGCGGTTCCACAACAGGGGCACAACGGCGAGTTGATAGCTCTTCCACACCGGCAGTACACTTCAGGGCTTGAGATGGCGCTGACAGGCCCCATAACCATAGGTAAAGATGTAGAGAAAGTCGCTCGTGCAATGGTCGACGGGCAAAAGTCACTCAATGTCACCATCAATGTGAACGTGCAGTTTGAGCGATGCGACTTTCGGGGGGGACCTTCGGTCAGCTAGGTGCCGCCGCAAGGTTGAGGCTGTCATTTGGGACCAGGTGGTTGGCGTTTTGCTCTTGTCTTAGGGGTGCGGGGGTTGTGAAGGCGTAGACTCTGTACGATAGTTTCTTCTCGTTTCGTTCTCTTTTCTCGTCCTACTTATAGATCCAACAATCTTCTACCATCAACGTGCATCGAAATTGCTCTCTACAGCGCGGGATAGTGCAATTCCAGGACCTCCATAATGATACGATCATGGTACGAGTCGACAGACAATTATACAAAAATCGGTGTTGATTCCATTTACAGCCGGTAACCCCGCATAATAGTCCCATTGGTAGGCCTAGCAGTACTCCAACTACGCAAGAATGTGGCAGCCATCGAAAGTTTTTGTGTGAAAGCGTGAAATTCAACACATCGTGTCAACCGACGCTTCAAATTTGTTACTCATTGCCGAAAATCTACGACTCAAACAATACCCATCTCACATACCACGATCTCACTCGATTCCTAGAGCGTGTACCTATAAAACGGACTCTTGTCCCCCAGCATCAACAGCTCCTCCTCACTATATCTCGCCCTAATCGCCTCCTCACCATGTTCCAGGATCAACTGATCCCTCTTCCTATTCTCCTTCGCATAAGCCCACCTCAGCACAATCGTCATGAGAATGGCTGTAAAGCACATCGCCAAACTCGCCGCGAAACCAGTAGTATACTTCGGCGCCTCTCGCGAAAGATAAATATTGCTACCCATGATACCACCCATGTTGCCAACACTAATCAGCAAAGCCATGCCTACGGCACGCTTGGAGCTGGGAGCCAGCGAGTTGCCGATCCAGGAGACGAGACAGGTGAAGGGGCAGTAGAGGCCGCCAGCGACGGGAAAGAGGAAACCGTATGTGAGGCCGGGGTAGGCGGGATGCGGGATGGCGAGTTGTGCGATGAAACCGCAGATTGCGATTGCGTATCCTCCAATGATGTAGGGTGAGCGCCTGCGGGTTAGATCAGATGCCCAGGCAAAAGCGAGGGTCATGATGGCGGCGAAGACGTAGATTGGGACCGTGAGTAACTGTGCGTTTGCGCTGGAGTATCCGAGGCCGTTGATGACTGATGGGACGGTCGCGGTGAAGCTAGGAAGCTGGTTAGCTATTTGCCCTAGAATTTGCAAATCTGCAAGCAACGACTCACCCGTAAACACCAACAGTATTCCCCCAGAAGATGACGGTAGCTGCCCAGATTTTCCAGTCGGATAGACCCGCGAGGATATGCCGTTTGGTAATTTTGTCATCATTCGTCGCACGTCCTTGGCCTGATCCGGAATCGTGCGCCAGTCGTCGAACAAGCAGATCGCGCTCCGCTTGCGTAAGGAACTTGGCCGTCTCGGGGCTATCTGGCAGGATTTTCCAGATGACGAGACTCAAGGCGACTGGGATAACTAGAATCAAGATACAAAGTCAGTAACATGTCTCGTAAACTGTAAATGGATGCTACTGACGGCCTTCAATCAGGAAAATCCACTGCCAGCCAGCAAGGCCAGATCTACCATTCAGCTTCTGGATGCCGAAGGCAAGAAGTCCAGAGAATGCACCAGCAAGCGAGGCAGCGACGTAGAAGACAGCCATGCGACGCTGGAGTTCGAAGCGGCGGTACCAGAGTGTGAGCAAGAATGTTGCGGCTGGGAAGAAACCAGACTACGAGACAGGTCAGTATACATCATTCGAGTAAATGCTCAAATTGGTTCGTACCTCTGTTACACCCAGAAAGAAACGTCCGGCGAGTAAGCCGTGATAGCTGGACACAATGCCCATGAGAGTCATGACGAGACCCCAGCAAAACATCAAGATAGCTATCCAATGTGAGGGCCTCATCATCTTCAAAACGATATTACTGGGCACCTCCAACAGCGTGTATGGCACGAAGAATAAGGTGACGGCTGTGTTGTACTGTAACGTGTTGCTGGGCATTTTGAGATCGGTCGTCATTCCCGCGATCTTCGCATTGCCAACTGTTTGCAGTCAGCGATTTTGTCAAGCCATTTGAAGAACGGCATAGAGGCATACTGTTACTGCGATCGATGAAAGCAACGAGGTAGAGCAAGGCCAGTATCGGGACCAGCCTCATGTCAACCTTCCTCAAAACTCTCTGCGCCTCTTTGTCGTCGAGCTCGACATTTTGCGCTTCGATTTCTCCGGAAGAAGTCGACGTCTTCTCAGCGAGGTCCTCGATCTTCCGATTTTCGCCTGCATTGAGGTCCCGCTTTACATCATTAGTCGCAGTCGCCATGTTAGCTTTCGTAGGGTTGCTCGCGTTTTGGTTGGGATGCGAATGAAGTCGAACCCGAGCGAAGCAAAAGCATTGGCAGACGTCTTGCTCTTTAAACCTCCTCGGTCTAATCACTTCCCGAGGCCCTCGTGCTTTATCGGCCTGGACGTCGTCGGCTGTGGGCTGTGGGTCCCGTCCTTACATCTCAATGACCCGTTTGTGGAGCCGAAGGAAGTCTGGGGTAGTTCAATGGCGCTTTTGCGGGGTAATCCTGGAGGATCCGCTGTGTTGGCGCGACCGCCGATCTGCAGTATCGCTGACGTCGGGATATTTGGTTCGTTCGCTTTGACAGATGCAAGCGCTAAAACCAGTAATTCTACAGGGTTGCATCTGCCGATAAAAGAGCCACTTATCCTCCCAAGCTTTTTCGTTGAAGAGGCGGCGTTGAATCAGCAGCGTGACCAGGCGCAGGCGATAAGCAGGGGTTGAGGTCGGAGATTCGCCGAGTCGGGCGCATGGCTGGAGTCGGTTCCGCCGCCGGTCCTGTGGGATGTTATGGCCAGCTTCCATGTTTCCCTAAGCCGCTGCATTACACTCCTGCCGAAAGATAAAGAGAGTTCCTAGTGAATGCCCTGAAACCGCATTAAAACAATGGTCCCATTGTGTTCTAACTGATTTGTTCCACTAAAATTATTACTGATCGGTCTCTTGATCAGCGATTGAAACCATCACCCCATTCTCGTTCCGTTCGTAGAGACAACTCCCCAGATGCGACGTTCGACAAGGCAAGCAAGCACTCCCATCGCCCAAGTTTAGACACTGATCCACGCCAAGTCCATGCTTCCTGCAGTTAATACAGACAAAGAGTTTATTCTTCTCCCTCAGTTCATCTCTCAGCTGCTCATCATCCATGACACGATAGTCAATGCCGTTGAATCGCCAATAGTCGTCCGAATCATACATCATTATCTCCACCGGTAATTCCTCGCCATGCATATATGGTGGAATATACGATGTGCCTGATGGGAAAGTCTCGCGTGACGCGCGAAAACGTGAATTGAAACTTTTCAGTATAGTGGCGATCTTGTATATAGAAGGGCGGTTGAGGAACAGGGTAGAGAGAAGGTGGTTCTGCTCTGAGGGGTCTGCCATAACGAAGAGCCTAAAGAAAGGGTGGTCGGTAAACTTCAGGTGAAGTGTGAAGTCCGGCGGTAAGGACATAGGGAGATGCTCCGTCACAAGAGAGGTGAGGGATCGAAAGGCGATATTTGACAGCTCGCGCAAGTCGTGACCTGCGTTTAGCGATATGGCTGCGTCCGACATCTTGAGCGTCTTGAGGGAGGGAGGGAAACCGTTCTGCCGCAGGTAGTAGTACAGATTCGATTCGAAGCCGAGCTCGAGATATTCGAGAGACACGAGTGAGCGAAGCTTTGATGAGCCTTCTGGGTCTATCTCGCGAGAAGTTTGATAGGCGATATGGCCACCAATATGTGTCAGTCGTTGCAGAGAATGTGCTTGTTGTTGCAACGCAGTGAGAAACTCCTTCGAAGATGTACGCGTCGATGGGACCATAGAGGGTTCGCACTCCGGAAATGTGTGTAGTCGTTCGCCGATCGACAACTCTTTTAGAGCTTTGGGCAAGCTGAGGACGACCGTTAGAAAGGGCACATACACGTTGCATTCAATCAACGTCAACGATTGTAAAGCTGTAGATCTGCGGTTCTCTTTAGACATGTCATCTAGTCCGCTGCTATCATCCAGATTCAGACATGATAGGATAATCTTTCGAAGGGTTGGGTGCCGGAACATTGCTACCGCACGGCCAAGCGCAAACTTCCTGTCTCCTGCTCCATGACCGTGTAGCGTGACTATTATAGATGAGCGAGATTCTTATTATCGAATGCTTTTCTTAATAGGGACTTACGTGATTGCAACACGGGCAACGCAGGTGATAGTCCTTGCCGCGGATACACCGCACTCGCGAGCAGGTTTGTGTAATCGATTCTCGACCACCCATCAAAGTAAACACCTTGTCTCCACTCGGAATTGTTCGGACACGGGCTTTCAAGCGTTAGATGCCGCAGCTTCCCCATCAAACCCATGAAGTGATTTAGCTCTTCTATTCCGTCCCTGTAGTCGTCTTTGTATCGGATCGATATCTCTTTAATGTAATCCACTCGTTCATCTCGGCTATCGAGCGCCATAGCGATGCGGCGCGCATGGGCACCGGTGAGAACGAGCAGCTTCCGCCAGATATAAGGCTCCACGAGGCCCTGAAAACGTACACATGTTGCAGCGAGACTGCATAGCGCATGATGGTTGTCGATATGATCGATGATGTTGAGTAGAAGTTCGTCGACAAGAGATAGCAGACCGCGATCAGCAAGGCCGAGCTGTGTAGCGCCTGGCTCCTGCCGCAACATGCTGAAAACTCGGCCGGAATGGCGTGTTTTACGCTTTTTCGCTCCAGCAAAGGATATGCTTGGCATCCAGTAAGACAGAGTCTAGAATGACAGGCAGGCAGAGACTGGATGTATTGTTGAAGTTGTTTCCCCTGCAATGGCGGAGTTACCAGTAAGGTACAGATGTCAACTGCCAACGTCAGACCGGCGAAGCTAGTCCATATCAGGTTAGACACTCACGTGAAAGGACCGCCGTCCTACATGAGATACCAGTTCCACGGCGACTGAGAAATTTCGTCTTAGAATGCGACGTTTTGAAGAGGAAAGTATGCTAGTGGTACTGTACATTACTGACGTATTGGGTGTCTTCTTCATGCGTCCCTACTAGTTTGCCCGAGAAGCGAAGTCGCAACTCTCATGCTATAATACTGACAACCCAAAGTTATTGTGCAATCTCACTGCTACTTCAATACCCCAGCCAGTGCCTTGATAAGCTCCTCCGTGACCCTAACTCCAACGTTCAGTTCATCCTCACTTTCCAGCCTCGGAACATGGAAGAATACGACATTTCTCTTCCCACTCTTCTTCTGCATCTCAAGTAGACTAATGTAGTAATTGAAGCCACAGACATACGTCCCCACATCATCACTAAGCTGAACGTCGACCATATGCTTGTCTTTTCCCTTGCCTTTGGTCTTCACAACTGCGCCCGCGCCAGATGCTTGCGCCTTCGGTAAGCTGAAAGAAGAGCAAGAGTCCCGCCACACGTCAACGACAGCGTCGATATCAAGGGTAGTTACAAGAGTTGCGACCGCTTTCCCAAAGGTCTTCTTGTTCCCCGCTCGCGTGAAGACTTTGCGCTCGATGTCGGGAATATCATGGTACCCCTCTTTCGGTGCGCTTCTTTCCACTTTGAAAATACCAGGCCCGCTGTCGACATCTAGGCCCATGTGCACCACGACATCAGGACTGTACTCCTCGATCAGCTTCGGGACTTGAGCAAGGATCTTGTGGTATGCTGCTGGAGTTGGCTCGGATGGGACGATGATGGTGATGGTTTCACCGTGTAAGCCTGTTAAGGAAGACGGTAATTGACGTGCGATTTCCCATGATGGGTTCGTGATAATGTCCAGGAATGGCTGGCATCGGGTTAGTTGAGGGATTGGCTGGGGTGAGTTGAGTTCGACGGACACCGAAGCCGGTAACTAGGACCTTGACTGGAGTCGACATTGTGGTGGTGTTGAATTGATGGTTTCTGCAGTTCGAAATTGTGGCTGGCTCATGGGCGGCGCTTATGTTGTACTGACGTCTGACTCATCGCAGGCTTGCATCCTTTAGCAGCTGAAATGAAGACTCAACCGGCTTGAAAACGGAGAATAGATATATGCGATAAACTCTAGCAACGGTTTTCCTGATAACTTCAACGGTCTAAGCATTTTGGCAGTACTCGAGAGACTCGTCCTCGAACACAGTCGTGTCCATCTGGTCGATCGAAGGGATCAGGGCCGCCATTCCCAAGGATTTCGTATTCTTGCCAGATTTGATGAACAACAAGCGAAAAATTACCCCAAATGGTCCGGATGGTGGCTTTGTGTCTCTCTGCAGTATACGATCTATGAAAGGAAAGGATATCAAGTTTCTTCAGGCTCTGATCAGTCTCGACTCGTGCAAACACACTCCTCTACTACCCAGCACCATATATAGGCGCTTCAACGGCGAAGCCATCGCGACAAACGACGAGGTGCTCCGGATGCGATGACATTCGGATCCGGAGAGATGAATTAAGGGTCGGGGTTGCGGTCAATATCAGCTCGGGGATGACTGGAGCAGGATTGCCCCACTTGTCCTGCAGGTCCGATCGCCGGGGAAGCCTCACCGCATTGACATTTGGAAGACGCAGCCCTCAAAAAAACGTAATTTCGCTGCTTGACTCACGCATCGTACCTCAGAGCAGCATGCGCTGAAATACTTGTATCTATTCAGCAATTGAACCCATTCGGAGCCCCAACTGCCCCAGAAATCGCAATTGGCAGTCGCTTCCATTCTTTTTTGCGAAGTCTGACTCGCACCCAGACAGCCCACCATGGCGACCAACGGAGCCTCAGCTAAGCCTACCAAGGTCAAGATTCTGGGCAAGGACTCAATTGTCGTCGACTACGGGCTTTGGCAAAGTTACATTGCCCAAGACCTGCTCAGCAATATTCCCTCGTCGACCTACGTCCTCATCACCGACACCAACATTGGACCCCTCTACACACCCACCTTCGAGCGCGCCTTCTCCGCCGCTGCGTCCTCGCTATCCTCCTCCCCGCGCCTCCTCACATACCAGATCGCCCCCGGCGAGACATCGAAATCGCGGAATACAAAGGCTGCCGTTGAGGACTGGCTGTTGTCGAAAGGATGCGTGCGCGACACCGTCATAATAGCCCTGGGCGGCGGCGTGATTGGAGACATGATAGGCTATGTCGCGGCGACGTATATGCGCGGAATCAAGTTCGTGAATGTACCCACCACACTGCTGTCTATGGTGGATTCGAGCATAGGCGGCAAGACTGCCATTGACGTTCCCGCTGGCAAGAACCTGGTCGGCGCATTCTGGCAGCCGGAGAGGATATACATCGATCTGCAGTTCTTAGAGACACTGCCCAAGAGAGAGGTCATCAACGGAATGGCCGAGGTGGTCAAGACGGCTGCCATTTGGAATGAGGAGGAATTCACTACGCTCGAGGGCAATGCGGACACAATACTTGCTGCGATCGATCAAAAGGCAGTAAACGGGCGAAAGAACTTTGATGGGATTGCCGGCATATTGAAGAGAATTGTTCTTGGCTCGGTACGTGTCAAGGCAGAGGTTGTCTCAGCAGATGAGCGAGAAGGCGGACTGCGCAATCTACTAAACTTCGGACACTCGATCGGTCACGCCTACGAGGCGATCCTCACCCCTCAGATTCTCCACGGAGAGTGCGTCGCCATCGGAATGGTCAAGGAGGCGGAGCTGGCGCGATATCTAGGAGTGCTGGACCCGTCTGCAGTTGCGCGCTTGACCAAGTGCATTGCGAGCTACGGACTCCCCACGTCGCTGGCAGACAAGACCGTACGAAGGCGGTCAGCGAACAAGCATTGCCCGGTTGATGACCTCATCAAGATCATGGCTGTAGACAAGAAGAATGCAGGCACAGTCAAGAAGATTGTGCTCTTGTCAGGCATTGGCCGGACATACGAGAAGAAGGCTAGCTCGGTTGCCGACCGCGACATCAAGATCGCTCTGTCACCGAGTATATCTGTCCACCCAGGTGTTCCGTCAGACTTGAATGTGACGTGCACCCCTCCAGGATCGAAGAGTATCTCCAATCGTGTTCTCGTTCTGGCCGCGCTCGGAACTGGCTCGTGCCGTATCACTAACTTGCTGCACTCGGACGACACCCAAGTTATGTTGGATGCCCTCGCGAAGATGCAGGGCGCTAGCTTCTCGTGGGAGAACGACGGTAAGGAGCTAGTAGTCACAGGTAACGGTGGCAACCTGAAGGCTACAAGCGCAGAGCTCTACCTTGGAAACGCCGGCACAGCAGCACGCTTCCTGACTTCGGTCACTGCGCTTTGCCAGTCTGTCGAAGCAACTACATCGACGATCGTCACTGGAAATGCCCGCATGAAGGAACGGCCAATTGGACCACTGGTCAAATCTCTTCGCACCATGGGCGTGGATATTGAGTACCAAGAAAAGGAGGGTAGTCTGCCCCTGCGAATCCAGGCTTGCGGAGGCTTCGGCTCCGAAAGCTTCACCGGTGAGATTGAGCTGACGGCGAATGTCTCGTCGCAATACGTATCTTCCATCCTCCTGAGTGCTCCGTACTCTAAGAAGCCAGTCACGCTACGATTGGTAGGTGGCAAGGTCATCTCACAGCCGTACATCGACATGACGATCGCCATGATGGCTTCTTTCGGCGTGCAGGTGGAGAGGTCAGAGAGCGACCCGAACACTTATCACATCCCCAACAAGCCGTACACTAATCCAACCGAGTACGAGGTTGAAAGCGATGCCAGCTCAGCTACATACCCGCTTGCCATCGCAGCCATTACTGGAACAACATGCACAGTACCGAATATCGGCTCTGGCTCTCTTCAGGGAGATGCACGCTTTGCCGTCGAGGTGCTGAAGCCCATGGGCTGCAAGGTTGAGCAATCAAAGACATCTACTACTGTGACTGGACCGCCACGAGGAGAGCTCAGGGCAGTCAAGGAGATCGATATGGAGCCGATGACGGACGCCTTCCTAACAGCTTCCGTATTAGCCGCTGTAGCCTCGTCGAACGGCTCATCGACAACCACTCGCATCTATGGTATTGCGAACCAGCGTGTCAAGGAGTGCAACCGTATCCAGGCGATGGAGGATGAGCTTGCGAAGTTTGGAATCACTTGCAGACAGTTCGATGACGGCATTGAAGTCGACGGACGAGGATACCAACTCGATGCTCCTAAGGAAGGCATTCATTGCTACGATGATCATCGCGTTGCAATGAGCTTTGCAGTTCTCTCTCTGGTCGCCCCCGCACCTGTGCTTATTCTTGAGAAAGACTGCACCGGCAAGACATGGCCTGGCTATTGGGACTCATTGAACCAAATCTTCAAGGCACAGCTCGACGGCGTGGAGCTCCCAACGCACTCGCATGGTGGCAAGGCCGCATCAAATATTCAACAGAAGTCCATCTTCATCATCGGAATGCGAGGTGCTGGCAAAACGACTGCGGGTGGCTGGGCAGCACGAGCTCTAGGACGACCACTGGTTGACCTGGATACCGCACTTGAGGAGTATGTCGGAATGACAATCCCCGAACTCATCAAAGCGAAGGGCTGGGAGGGCTTCCGGGACGAGGAGCTCAAGCTTCTACAGAGGACCGTTAAGGAGAAGCCGACCGGATATGTCTTCGCCTGTGGTGGTGGCATAGTTGAGATCCCAGAAGCTCGCAAGATCTTGATCGATTACCACAAGACTGGCGGTCTTGTGCTGCTCGTCTCCCGAGACATCAGCAAGGTCATGGAGTTCCTTCAAATCGACAAGACACGTCCCGCCTACGTGGAAGACATGATGGGTGTGTGGCTGCGAAGGAAGCCCTGGTATGTGGAATGCAGCAATTACCGCTTCCACAGCCAGGCGTCCGGGTCTACCAGCATGGCGAATACTCAAGAAGAACTTACCCGCTTCTTGAATACCATTACTGGCAAGACTTCCACACTGAAGGATATCAGGAAGAAGAAACAGTCTTTCTTCGTCTGCTTGTCTGCGCCACAGCTACAGCCTTGCGTAAGCACGCTGCCAGAGATCGTTGTCGGAGCCGATGCCGTCGAGCTCCGAGTCGACTTGCTCGAAGACCCCAATGCACCTGAGGGAATGCCTTCGCCTGAATTCGTAATTGAGCAGTTGACGATATTACGATCAGTAACCACGATACCTGTCATCTTCACACTACGGACCAAAGCACAAGGTGGCAAATTCCCAGATGAAGCATACGATGAGGCTCGAAGGCTATATCGAACGGGATTGCGCTTAGGCTGTGATTTCATCGATCTAGAGATGACGATGCCCGAAGATATCTTGCGAGAGATTTCCGAGACCCGTGGCCCTACAGAGATCATCGCTAGCCACCACGACCCACGGGGTGAGCTTAGTTGGAGAGATGGTTCCTGGATAGAGTACTACAATCGTGCACTTCAGTACGGTACAGTCATCAAACTTGTCGGTGTAGCGAAAACTCTTCAAGACAACTTTGCGCTTGCGGAATTCAAGCGCTGGGCTGAGGATGCGCATCCTATTCCGCTCATCGCTATCAACATGGGTGAACATGGCAAGCTGAGCAGAATTTTGAACGGCTTTCTGACACCTGTCTCGCACCCGCTTTTACCCTCTGCTACTGCACCTGGCCAGCTATCTGCTGCCGATATCCGTCGTGGCCTATCACTCATGGGTGAAATTTCAACCAAGAAGTTCTACATCTTTGGCTCGCCGGTCCAGCAGAGTCCCAGCCCGCGACTCCACAACAGACTGTTCCGCGAAGTCGGACTGCCGCATATTTATGGTCGGCACGAGACAACCGATGCAAACTCGATCCGCGAAATCATCCGGGCCCCAGACTTTGGTGGCGCGAGTGTCACAATTCCGTTGAAGCAGGACGTTCGTCCCCATCTGGATGGTATAGGCCCTGAGGTTGAAGCCATTGGCGCACTCAACACCATCGTCCCCGAGACCTCCGTCGAGGAGTCTACCGGAAAGGAAGTCACCCGCCTCATCGGTCGGAACACAGACTACCTCGGCATGGTCCTCATCCTTCGGAATGCTGGTGCACAAGGCATCGGCTCCGGTCTTGTCATTGGCGGAGGTGGCACAAGTCGCGCGGCCATCTACGCCCTGAGGGAGATGGGATATGGCCCTATCTATCTCCTCGGACGAAATGCCGCGAAGATTGAGGCACTGAAGAACGACTTCCCCGCGAAATACAACCTTCATGTTCTCACATCGCCAGAGCAAGTATCAAGCCTTGAGTCTATTCCCACAGTAGCTATCGGCACCATTCCAGCCGACCAGCCTATTGACTCAGCTATTCGCGAAACGGTCATCGACTTGTTCGAGAAGGCAAAGTCGCTGAATGGTGGAGAGAGGATATTGCTCGAAATGGCTTACAAGCCGCCTGTTACAGCGCTAATCCAACTTGGTCAGGATGCGGGCTGGAAGACGGTCAATGGATTGGAGGTGCTGGTTGGGCAGGGTGTCAATCAGTTTGAGTATTGGACGGGAGTTAAGCCGCTTTACGCGGTTGCTAGGGTAAGTTTTCGACCTACTTACCTACACGGGTGCAATGCTAACTTTGAACAGGATGCTGTGATGAACGGGTAGAATCCTTTTCTGATACAAACAGTACGTATGCAGTACTTTGGAGCTTGGCAGCCTCGTTCTCAAACTTGTATCTTGTGCAATGAGACAAAAGCATATTCATGGACATCTTCTTGCATTTTGTTCCATCTTGCTGCTCTTTTGTGTCTTGAATCAATGTCTCAAACTCAAACTATATCAACCCACCCTCCCATCCTTCTTACAACCCATCTACTCTTAACCACACTTTCACTCACTCACTCACTTAGATCCACAAAACAAAATGGTAGACTAACACCCAGAACCACAAGATCCTAGCAAACTTATAGCAAACTTACATCCTCACATGACAAAGCGCCCCCACAGCCCATGCAGCACAGCGAAGCATCACCCGATCAATACCACCCCATCGGCGCAATTACAAAGGCCAAAATGCTGGACACGTACTTCTTTTACACTCCCTACCCTGCCAGCCCCGACGGGAAGCGAAAGTACGAAGCATTTATCCTCGGACACTTCTTTACAATAAGGATAAGGCGGGCTGAAGAGTTACTCCTCGGAAGAACGACGATAAGGCACGTTGAGGATTTTCTACCTGAGCATACATTACCAGCGAGGAAGAGGGGGAAACGAATAATGAGGAGGATACGGAGCGCTCGCTTGAGAGGGCGGAGGAAGATGTTGAGGGGCCGGGGAGGGAAGGAGGGAGGAAGCTGGGGTATCGATTTCTCCGGGGTCTGAGGATACGGTGGGGCGGTCGCAGATGGATGGTGGTTCGTCGATGTCTGAGTCCGAGCCTAGGTCTGGGTCTTCGTGTACACTAGACCATGATAAGCAGCGTCGATGACTGAGAGCGGGAGCTTGGAAGTATTGGCATAATCGACGTCTTCCCGAACGCTAGGTCGGTCACGGATGGGATCGGAGAGGGAGCAGGGGTCCGAGGAGTCTGAGACGAGTTCGCGTACGCTTGGGAAGGGAAAGTACGTCTCTTTCCCCATCGCGTTCGCCGTCGTTCTCATCAGGAAGCGAGACCATGGTGTCTGTTGCGGGTGGTGTGGTTAAGGATGTTAGAGATGATACAGATTCAGGGCTGGGTGTGGAACAGGATGGAGATGGGGAGAGTAATGAGCGAGAGTAATGAGCGTGAGTCTGATGACGAGGGAGACCTGTTTACGGAAAGTTACCGAGAGTGTAGTAGAAGGATGCAAGTTTAAGGTGATGAGAGGAAGATCGTATATGGAGATGGAGGTGTTTAGACTGGCGTTGGGTGGGTCATGAATTGTATGCTGCGTGGGTTGAGCAACTTCTTTTGATCAAAGACTGAGCACTGAGAAAACTATATTTGTCTTATCACGTTTCCCGTTCAGCTCTTACTTACGCCTCTTTGTACCTGATCCAGGTTAGAAGTCATTTTCACTCACCTGCCCTCAGTTTTCCTACCTTAACTTCGCCTTTATACGCAACAATGTCTGTGACTCCACTTTCCTTGCCTTCATCTCTTTCGTCAAGGTCGAGCTTTGGCAAGCTTGATTCATGTCAAGCGGACAGTTTGCTACCCAGCACAACTTACCCTGGTCATAAGTTCTTCCTAGCTGTAGAGACATCGATAGTTGAATGATCTGTCCTAAGTCTTTCATACGTATCTGACCAGATAATGGTGTGGGTTCTACGTTCGCAAGCGTAGTTTCCACATGCATCAATCCATCCTCCAAGGTCCTCAGTCTATTCATCGTCCCCTAATGCGTGATAATCTTATCCCACAACTCTCAATCAAGCATTCGTGTTTGTTTTAGAAACCCCTATCACGTGCCCGATCACAATCACGTAGCCGAGTGCACGGACCCTTGCGGTCCCTCTCTCACTGTATATAAACACGTCTGAGATAGAATATACATCAACTCACGATCATTGTACTTGTTCAACAGGTTATGAGCCCCTTGCGCACTATTGCGCCATTCAACTAAAGCAACCGGCCCAAAGCTTTTTGCTCTGAGTTGCCCGACTACTAGCCTGACTACACTGCGTCCCACTTTCCCGACTCAACTAGCTCCTCGTCTAGTTGCTCGGCTCAGACCTACTCCCGCATCAGTCAAAGCCGTCTCGGATGCTATGTCGCCTATTTACCCCACCGCCTTATTCGGCAAGAGCTTCACTAAGCTCTCTGGCCCAGAGAACTACACCGCCTGGAAGAAGGATTTCAAGCCCATCGCTGATCTTAACGGTGTCTGGGGTCTCTACCAGGGCACAGACAGTGTTCTCCAGAAACCCGTCTTAGAACCACCCAGCACTGCCAAACAGGACGACCCCCCGCAAAACTACCTGTACATCATCGCTCTCTACCATGCCCAGCAGTCCGAATGGAGGGACAATGAGAAGGCTGTTCGCTTTGCGCTAGCACTCCTGCAGTACGCTGTCCAACCCTGGGTTTGGCCCGAAAACACTACCAATCCAGCCATCGCCTGGCAGACGATCCAAGCCGACAACGAGGCCGGCGCCCACACGCGACTTCGTCGAGCGCTTACACAGATGGACAAGATGAGGCAGATGAAGCTGCAGGACTTCAAAAACATTCGGGACTACTTATTCCAGTTCGACAACATCATGCAAGACATCAAGGACGCCGGAGGTTCCTATGATAAATCCCTGCTTATCAACCACATCATTCGTGGATTGCCTCCCACCTACAGTCCGTTTGTCATGCACTGGTCACTCGCCCTCAGAAACACCGGAAACATCGGAAACAACTACGACACGACGTACCCCAAGTTCCGCTCGGCCCTTGTGGGTTACGCAGACGACATATGATTGTGGCGAGGAGCGGCGGCGGTTATTGGTATTGAGAGGATAGTGGTTCCTGCTAGGGTCGTTGAATTTCATGGCAGTGTGAAGTGTAGAACGAGCTCAATGTCCGGGTTTGATTAGACTATTTCCATGTTCAGGATGTGACGGTTTACAGTTGGTGATTGCACTCTCACGACAACTTCAATTGCAGAGTACAAAATCTTATCGCTTTACTAAAAATCATTTACATGGAAAAGAACTACTGCGACAAAAAAGCAATGTGTGCTTATGACTTTTGGTAGCCACTTTTAATGACCAGGCAGACACTTCTAAGTCTGGTACTTGAAGTCCGGCTCACGATCTGTGTACATAGTTCCCTCGGGCATGATATACCCCTCTGCGAGTTTCCTGTTCTTCCCAGCGTCCCTCCTCCTGTAGATATGTCTAATGACCCACCACATACACCACGCAAAGGCCAAGCAGCCCAAGCTCCATGCATGTCCCAGGGTATACTTGGGTGCCGCATTACTTTGGTAGATCTGACCAGATACCACGCCTCCGATGTTTGTTAGCGTCAGGAGTATACCAAGGGAGGCAGCACGCTTTCCATCAGGCGCACAGTTTGCCGATAGCCAGGTTATGTTGCCGCCAGTGCAGAGGAAACAAGCTGTCGCGATGAGGTAGGTCGCGCCGTACTGCGCACCAGGGCTGACGGGGGCAAGCAAAATGGCATAGCCGATTATACCGAAGGGGGCCGCTATGATGAGTGGTAGGAAGCGAGTCTGGTAGCGGTCGGACAGGAATGCGCCGACGGCGTACACGATTGCGCCCCAGATGTTGACTGGAATGACAAGGTATTGTGCCTGTTTGGTATTAGTAATCAAGGGAGGTTTGAAAATTTTGGTGAGGTCTGTACCTGTCGTGTCGAATAATGGAAGCCATTCCTAATAATGATTGGCAAAAACGTGCCGAAACCATAGAGAATTGTAACAACAGCAATCTGGATGCAGCCGTGGACCCAGCTCTTGATGTCTTTCGCAGCTTCCTTGATGTCTGCTCTGCCGTAATGCCCTGTTCCCTCCGAGTCTGAGTAAGCTTGCGTGCGTTTAGCACGTAGACGCATCAACTCCTTCTCTTCAGCATTCAGGAAGTAAGCTGTTTCGAAGTCTTTGGGAACGAGCCAGATGCAGGCGGCAGCCCAAAGGATCGTGATGATGCCCTCAATGATATAGAGCCTGTAGGAGCGCGTCAGCTACTAGTCGTCTCATGGAAGTTGAGATGAGTTTACCATCGCCACCCGGACCATCCGGCCACACCATCCATATACAGGATTCCGAAGGCAATGAGACCACCGAAAGCACCACTCAGCGCACTGGCAATGAATAGATAGGCAATTCGGATGCCAAGCTCTTCTCTTGTGTACCAATTGCACAGCAAGAGAGTCATTGAGGGAAACAAGCAACCTTCGAAGAAGCCTAGAAAGACACGTGCTGTGACGAGCCCACCGAAGCCCTGCACAAAGCCTGTGCACAAACATGTCAAGCCCCAGAAGAATGTGATGATGGGAATCACGCGGTTGAACTGGAGACGCTTGACAAGGAGGGAAGTCGGGAACTGCGCAATGAATATTAGTTAAAAATAGGAGAGTACGGTGTATAGATCGAGTAACTTACCTCGGCGAGAATGTAGAAGATGTAGAAGACGGAGACGGCAGTCTATCGTATCGTTAGAAACGTGACTTTAAGGTTTTCGTTGCGATAACTTACATTGAGCTCACTTCCTTTCAGATGAATATCCTTCGTCATGCCTTGCGTTGCCGCGAAGCCAATGTTTCCTCTGTCAAGATAGCTGATCAACATCAACATCATCATGACTGGAGCGACGAAGAGGTCGAGCTTCCGTCGCAACGCATCCTCCTTTTTCTGTTGATCGACGTCGATCACATTATCACCTTGCGCGAGGTACTCGCGGTGATGCATCTGATCCATCTTTTCTTCTGGTCCAGTCTGCGAGAGCGAGTCTTTTGTCCCAAGTATCTCAGCCATGATTGCCAGGAAGTAAGGAGATGATGAAAAAAAAAATTCAAACTTCGAGGTAGACACAGCTCATATCCAAGATATCAATTCTCCTAGGATGACAGGGCTGGGCTCGGCACCGACAAGCCGGATATTGGGGAAATGACGGGTCCGAGTGGAGTGGCGGAGAATGTTCTCCAACATGGGGTAGGTTGCCTAACCTAGGCGCTGACGCGGGGTAGCGTGGGGAAAGCCACGTTTTGCGCTCTACCGCACAAAAAGAGCGGGCCGATGACGAAGCACTAAAGAGCAGCCTCACCAAGCGCTCGAAGGATCTTGGAGCAACTTTCTGATTCATGACCCTTATATCGGCACATGAGACTTGTTGATTACTTATTGTTAGCATTACTCGCGTAATAATTTTCGTCATTCGACCAGTCCTGCGATACGCACGATAGGAAAGAGCCATACACACAGAACCAACTCAAGGAACAATAAGGTCAAACACTCTAAAGATGTCTACCGTAGAGAAGACTGTCGCCTTTATCGGTAACTATCCATCTCCTGCCACACAGAAAGATCAAGCTGACACAATGTAGGGCTCGGCGTAATGGGCTATCCCATGGCTCTAAACCTGCGCAAAGGCCTCGACGACTCATACACCCTCTTGATCAACGATGTCTCCTCTGATGCCATTACGCGCTTTCAAAAAGATGCCGAAGGCCACGGTCCAGTAGAAGTCGTCAAAAACGGCTATGAAGCGGTCCAAAAGTCGAGTGCAGTAATCACAATGTTACCGGACTCGAAGGTGGTCAAGCTGGTGTACTTGGATAGCAAGACGGGCATACTTGCTGGTGCCGAACAAGCATTGTCGGAGGCCGGTGCCAACAAGCAAGGAAAACTCATCATGGAGTGTGGAACCATCGAGACCGCCACCATTCTTGAAGTCGCCAAAGCAGTTGAATCTTCAAGTGCTAGCCAACACCTGACTTTCGTTGACGCACCCGTCTCTGGTGGCCCCATGGGCGCCCAAGACGGCACCTTGGCATTTATGGCCGGTGTATCCAACAAGGAGATTTGGCCCACCGTCAAAGGCTACCTCTCACACATGGGCAACCCTAAGTCGATCTTCCTCTGTGGCGACATCGGGTCCGGCACAGCCTTCAAAGTAATCAACAACTACCTCTCCGCCATTACGAGTCTCGCTGCGTCCGAAGCACTCAACATTGGCACAAAGATGGGTCTAGACGTGTCGCTATTGACGGACGTAATCAACGTGAGTGGAGGACAGTGTTGGGTTACTAGCAAGAGTAATCCTGTACCGGGTATCCAAGCGAACGTGCCAAGTTCAAGAGATTATGAGGGTGGATTCCGGATTGAGCTGTGCTCGAAGGTCCTGACCATGGGCAGCCAGCTTGCGGAGATGGTCGGTGCAAGGACTATCCTTGACAAGCCAACCTTGGAGGCGTTTGGTGAGGCGATGCAGGACGAGAGGTATAAGGGGAAGGACGCTAGGGTTGTGTACAAATGGTTGAATGAGAGCGAACGGAAGTAGAAGCTTTCGAGAGATGTGATAAATTCTATTTCAATTCTGCAGTATCATATAGACTCTAAGATTCACGCAAGTAGTATTGAAAGAAACCGGCACCATCTAGGGTAGTTTATATTACAGCAAAATTTATTTCACTACGTTATGAAAGGAGTTTCTTATTCCGTTGCCAGAGGATTGGAATAATACAAAAGTAAACTTGTAACAACTGTCTTTGTCAAATGTGAGAACTTCAGTTTAGCGTTCAGCAAGTTCAATATCTTCATGGTTCACATGGTTAAATTGATGCACGCTACAGCTGGGAGCGGTAGCTGCATTACATTCAATAGGCCTTTTGCCTTATAGACCTAGATTCACGAATAGCAAAGGGAAATGAATAGTAATGGTGACAATGATAATTTATATTTTACTTTAGAATCATTGCTTTGCCAACTCCTTTTCAAGGACATCTAACCCAACATCCATTGTGGTTATACTGAGCAGAGATGCTAGCTCGAGGACCTCCATGATCTCCTCTGCTGTTCCTCCATAATTGAGCACGTTCCTCATGTGCAGCTTCAGCCCTGGCTGGTACATATGAGTGGCAGCGGTATCGAAAGCGCAATATATGAGTTCTTTGACCTGCCCAATAATCAGCTCTAAATCTCACGCATAGCATAGATCGAAGCGGAGATCGGATTTGGGAGTTCACGTACTTTTGGTTCCAGCACTCCCTTCCCGCCCTCATTTGTCCATGGCACAGAGCTGAGCTCCGTATACGCATCAAAGAACTCGGGACTCAGTCTGACGAATTCGTTCCACATGCTGTTCCAGTACCCTCTTTTCTGCTCAAAATCCGTCTTCAATGCCAACTGCTCCTTGTTCATGCCGTCAACACCGCTTGGCACGGGCTTGCCTTGCTCCGCTAGAACTTCACACAGGATGGGAATGCCGGTGGTACCAGCGTGGATACCAAGAGTCGACGTGAGGCACAGGACTTCAACGATCTCGGCTTTTGTTGCGCCATTGACTAGTGCCGCCCGAGTGTACTTGTGAATTGAAGGAACGTGCAGATATGTCGTAGCTGCGCTCACCGCAAGAGACACAAGGCTCTGTATCTTGGGCGAGAGATAACCCTTCTTCTTTGGCACGCTGGTAAGCCGCAAGCTTGCAGCGAACATCTCAGGTGAATGTTTCAGCAGGCGTGACCATGATTCGTCAAATTGGTCAGGACCCAGCTCTGTGTCGAAGCGGTGCTTGAGCGCGGTTTGTTCCGGTGTCAAAGACATGTTGGGCGGTGAATTGGAAGGTTTGAGTCTCCTGGTGGTTGTTGGTAAGGGCCTCACAAGGGTATCGTGAAATAGCTCTTAGTGGTTGTGATGGCTCGATGGCACCCGCTGAATTGGGTGCTTGACGCATCCGGTCTGGCTCCGGGAATTAGTGTGCATGCACTTGCCGTTGACAGGTGGAGTTAGCACGTGGACGTTGGAGTAACGGTTGGGGGAGATGAGGCCCCACCTTCTCCAACGATTAGTGTGGGGAGACGGGGTTTTGATGAACGCCCGGGCACTCCGGGGTATGTGGAGATAGGAGTCGCGCATTGGGGTACGCTATTTGCTTCAGAGTCGAAACATCCGGCCGAGACGGACGCAATCGGAATCTGGATCAAGCCACAATCGATCTTTGGTCAGTAACAAGGCTCAAGGTGGAAAGACATGACATCACTGCAAGTATTTCGCTTTGTTGAGTGGAAGGCTTTGAGTTATCTGAAGGCCTCTAGCCTATGTTAAGAAGTTATCATCTGAGGCGCCAAAGAATCTCGCTTTGTTCGCCGGGTCGGCCTCCCATTCGACATCATGCGCAAAAATGATCTCAACACCTTGTTTCTCCAGCTGTCTGATCCTCTCAATCGTTTCTTCCGCCTGTTTTCGGTCTGCATGTATGCAACACACATGTCCATGCACATCGTTCCATTCTCCGATTGATTTGGCCCCGGTCAACAACCGCCGGTCGTGACACGCGTCTCCGGCCATATAGACTTCATGGTTGCCAGCGGTTCGAGCAAGGAGATTGATGTGGCCCGGGAGATGGCCAGGCGCATTCACGATAAGGAGGGATCCATCGTTGAAGATGTCCAACGTCTCAGGAAGGCTGCCGTGTGCTTGCCATGTGCCGTTGAAGTTCACGGTGCCGGGTGTTGTAGCTGAATCGCGCTTCTTCAACGAATCTGATGAGGGATCCGATAATTCTATTGTTCGCCCTTCAGGCAAGAGATCAGGTTCGAAGAATGAATGACCACCACGCAGAGCCGAAGATGCACCACTCAGCAATGCACACGCCCCATGACCGACAACGAACGTCGATGTAGCGAAGTCGCGCGGCTCGCCAATATGATCCCAATGTACCTGATATGTTGTTAGTTACCATAGCATGTAGCCGAGGGCGTCTCTACATACATGTGAATATATGACATAGTCGATGTCGTCGGTCGTGAGTCCGCCTCTCGACAGACTCTTAGTGACATCAGGGTCTGTAGTCATCGGCTGCCTCGTCTCTACGTGCGTTTGTATGGGAGGTGCATATCTCTTTATGTCCCTGCGCAGGCCCAAATCGAAAACGATGCGTGTCACTCGGCCGGTTTCCGGGTTGCGGTGCTGGATGAGAAAACCGAGCGACGGAACGGTTTTGCGCGCATCTTGCGAGACAGGATGCACAAACTGGTACTCTGGGAGCGTGAAATGACCGCAGGATAGAGCATGCACGGAAACAGTGGCTGTGGTGTTGCTCTGTGGTAGAGACATAAAGTCATAGCGCTGGATATCAACGCGAGGATCCATCGTGACCTTAAAGCGTGGTCTGAGATAAGGTGGAAGCAGTCGCGATATTGGAAACCTACCACTCAAGGCCAAATTGTCGCAGAAACTCTAGATCAGAAATAAGCGGAGGCAAGCTATTCGCTCCTTGGTCATAGTGGGCGCCATAGGTAACTATGGTACTCACGCGATTCGCATCCACATAAACGTCCGTACCCACTTATTGGGGTGAGATACCCACATAACTGAAGATGTCAGAGGCAATGTTGGGGGGATTTTTACCCCGCATTGCCCCACGCCGTCTCGTTTAGTAATAGCCGACTGGCCTACTCACCAAGGAAGTCAGATTGTTAGTTTTGCAAGACCATAACAGATCTTGAGATTCTTATTCTCCGCTATCCTTGTCCAATTCCAAGCCGAACGATACCTTTCACCGTTTTGGAGCAGCAACATGGCCCAGTCTCACGAATTCAAGACATTAGGGTTCATTGGCCTCGGTGCCATGGGCAGGCCAATGCTAGAGCATCTTGCCAAAAAGCTGCCGTCAGAATCGCGCATTTGGGTGTATGATGTAGCTGAACAAGTGGTGAACGACATATGTGCGGAATTTCCAGACAGGGTACTGAAAGGCAAAAGCGCAAAGGATGTCGCGCAACAAGTGGTAAGTCAGGTTCTGCGTAGGGCGATATGAAGGCTAATGAAGATGTAGGAAACCATATTAACAATGGTGCCTGAAGGCGCCCACGTTCGCTCCGTATATCTCGACCCTGAAAATGGAGTATGCAGTACCGATATCTCGAACAAACTACTCGTCGACTGCTCGACGATAGACACAGCGACAAGTCTCGCGGTGAAGGACCACATTGCGCAGAACTTCCCCTCGGCGTCATTCTATGACTCTCCGGTCAGTGGAGGCGTAGTGGGCGCCATCAAGGGTACGATTGCATTCTTTCTAGGGTGCGCAGAATCAGACCCGAACTTGGAGCGCCTCCGATATCTGATGGGACTCATGGGCTCACAAGTCATAACGTGTGGCGGCCCTTCGCTCGGTCTTGCCGCGAAGTTGTCGAACAACTACTTGTCAGGTGTGATTGCGATAGCTTGCTCCGAAGCGTTTGACATGGGTATGCGATCAGGCTTAGATCCGCGTACACTTGCGAAAGTGTACGCAGCAGGTACCGCACAGAACACAATTTGCGACAAGTTCTGTCCTGTACCTCACGTGTATCCGGATGCACCTTCGTCAGGGGGTTGGAAGAAGGGCTTCAAGGTGCAATTGATGCGCAAGGACTTTTCGCTGGCGGTTGACATGGCGAAGCGTGTGGGTTCACGGAACGTACTGGGCGATGTCGGGCTCGAGACGTATACTGCTGCTGCGAATGATCCACGCTGTCGAGACCTAGACTCTCGTGTAGTTTATCGTTACCTTGGCGGAGAGGAGGACTGGCAATCGAAGCTGAACGGTGCTTGATCGTTACTTCTGAGATTCTGAATACCAATTTTTTTATTTTGTCAAAATATATGCCTTACTGTTTTTCTTCTATCGTCCACTCCCTACCTACGGTAACTATAACTTCTCGGACGCTTTTGGTCTGTTTTCATATCCCGTAGAATATTTTGGGATGGTTCTGCTTGGCCTACATAGCGAAAAGAGCGCGCAGCCTTGATGCGTTCAAGAGGGTGACTTGTTGAGCCAAACCCAAAGCGTCCCATCACGAGACGTAACATGATTCGTGCAGGCGCTATATTCTTTCGTGGGAATGTGTTTTCGCGAGCCTGCTGACTCGGAATGTCCAGTTGAGTTGGATGGATGGTGACTCGATCGTGCCGATGATACAACCGTGCGTTCGTTGGAGAAGTTGGGGAGATTTGGGGAAACCACCGAGGTCGGGGACCCCACGGAGGGGCAGTCCTGAATGCCGTCAGAAGCTTTTGGATATAGTAGTGTGATTCTTAATAATTTTCCTCTAGTTCTTATCTCAAGCTTTATTACTCTCCGAATTCAAAACCGCATACTCTTACTTGTTACCTCTCACCGGCCTATCACCCACCAACCACAAGCCCAACATGTCGACCGACCCGAAGTTCGATGACCTGCACAAGCAGATGTTCGATGAAGGATTGAAGATGAGGCGGAGCGTTGTCGGCGACTCCTACGTCAACCGAGCATTGGAAAATGGCTCAACGGAGTTTTCGCGAGCTGGACAGGAGATCGTGACGGAGTGGTGCTGGGGCTACGCCTGGACCCGCCCAGGTCTCACAAAGCAGCAGAGGAGTCTGCTCAACATTGGCATGCTTATGGCGCTCAACCGCGCTCCTGAGCTTGCTGTTCACGTTCGAGGCGCCAGGAATAACGGACTATCCGAACTCGAGATCCGCGAGGCCATCATTCACGCAACAACATACTGCGGTGTCCCAGCGGGTGTCGACGCTATGAAGACAGCTGAGAAGGTTCTTAACGACATGGCCGAGAAGGGGGAAATGCCCCGCGAGTTGGGGAACAAGAGCGACAGGGCTTAAATTATCTCGCGAAGATGTTGACGGATGAGCGACGACCACCGCGACGCGTCTGTCATGGATGTCATCAACGCGATTGAGACTTAAAAACAATACCTCGATGCTAAAGCATCACAATAAATTCTACAACAATTGAAACCCGCTGCTTGACTCTTCATGTGACGCAAATACGACACGTGAACAAAGAATAGGTACACAAGACCAAGTGTGCGATAGGTCGACGTTATGCACCCCACCTACTGCTGCTGCACGTATGATGCATCATGCAACTCGCACATTATGTCCAAAAGCCAGCCGTGGGGTCACCCAAGATCTTTTGCTCCGAATCTCCGACTTTGCGCGTGTGAACCTGGGAAACGTCCCGAGGTCCACAAAAGCAGCTCAATTGAGCATAACGCGTTCCTAACCCGGAATAAGTCAAAAGTTAGGGTGCAGTCCAGTCCCCGCATGCAAACTCCGCAGCCCATCCGTTTCCCCACATTCTTCCAATTATCTCTCCGACTGCGAAACCTGCGACCTAACAGCCTCCAAATCTGTCTTTGATGCCCCCAAACTATCTCATTGGATTACTTGTGGTCTAGGCCGTGCTCCCACGTGTGAGACGCAGCACGCTCCATGGAAGCCGCCGCTAGCAGCGAGCAAGTGTCTCAGGCACCGGCGGGGAAGAAGGAGAAGCGGTTCCAATGTCCTCATTGTCAAAGGCTATTTGCTAGACTTGAACATCTGCAGCGCCATGAGCGCATTCGTAAGTGAAAATACACGCGCGAGATTCAGCTTCTGACAGACATCAAGATAGCGGCGTCAAGCCTTTCAGTTGCTCTGAATGCAATTATTCATTCACTCGCAGGTACGAATCTACTCAGGAATTAGGGAACATTGGCTTATGAGTGAAGTGACCTGCTTGTCCGACATGAGCGATTGACCCACCGCAAGGAGAACAACAATCAGTCAAATCATCAACAGCATCCTGCAGAGGACAATGACATCCATGCCGACGCCCGGCCACAGAAGCGCATGCGGTTTAGTATTGATGCTGGACGCGTTGCGCCAGAAATCCCCAACATGATGTCGTCACCTGCGGTCTTAGAGATGCATACCTCACAACATCAGCCTGAAATATCGCTTGACTCAATGACTTTTGGCCAGAGTAACGAGTACTCTCTGACCGCTCTGTCCATGGCTGCAGAGTACCAAGCGCTTCAAGGTACCATGCCGAATGAAGGTGCGAGGCCTGAGGAATTGCCGACTACACTGCCTCTGCAGTCGGGAACAGGCGCGAGACCAGTAGAAGGGCCTCATCCCATGATGCCAATGGGCTCTCCACTACACGCCTACGGCTCTACTATGGAGGAGTCATTAGACAGCCTCACGTCCTTCCTCGATAGCGAGCCATTGAATTCCTATCATTTCACCTCGCTGATTAACACGGAGCAGCCCATGCCGTTCTTCTCTCCGGATTCATTCGCATATAGCCACGACCTACTGCCTGGGACTGACACAGTGGGAGCGCCTACGCCAAGTTGGAGACCGACGCATGTGGAGGAACCACACTCGTTGTCACGATTCGGGTCACGATTTCCTTCGTTACAGCCAGATGATATAGCCCAGGAAAATGGACCACAACGATCGATTGCCGATATATCTCATGATGATCGACAGAAGATCAATGAAATGCTCGGCGAGTTCTCTTCTGTTATACCAAGCGAGTTCAAACTACCCACGCGACTAGCATTGTGTAGATACATTGCTGCCTACATCAACGGCTTCCACGAACATATGCCCTTCCTTCACATACCCAGCATGTCTGTGGACACTTGCTCCATTGAACTCATTCTAGCACTAGCGGCCGTGGGCGCTCAGTATACATTCGAAGGAGAAAAGGGCGTGGAGCTCTTTCACGTAAGCAGAGCAATTGCAACATGTCGCATTCGACGAAGAGATGCTCGTCTTGTCGAGCTTCAGCGCCACTCGGATACAGAGCGTGCCTCGCCGCACGATGTTGATCGTTCAACTGGCATGCCTAGCCCACAGCGCAGTTGCTCAATATCTGGACCCCTTGGACTTCCATCCGAGGCCGATGCTTCTGGTATAGGAGGAGACCTCATGCAAACAGCACAGGCTTTACTACTTCTCATGGCGTTGTGCACATGGGCTAAGCATAAAGAGATTCTCCGAGAAGCACTTGCCATTCAGAGTATCATTGCAACTCTGGTAAGGGACGACGGGTTGCAAGACGAGCCGCTTCGCGAGAATCTGTCTTGGACGGATTGGATACGACGAGAAAGCATCAAAAGGACCAAACTTATTATCTATGGCTTCTCTAACCTGCACTGCATAGTGTACAACATTCCGCCGTTCATACTTACGTCAGAAGTCAAATTGCCATTGCCTTGTAGCGCAGCGGAGTTCAAAGCACCCACTGAAGCTTTGTGGCAAGAGGCAAGAAAGAAGAGCGTTCCTGAGGTCTTATTCCAAGACGCATTGCAGCGCCTGTTCTCGAAGAATGGACGAGACGTTACCGAAGGCAACTCATCTTCTGGAAATTATGCATTGATTCATGCTTTGATACAGCAAATCTTCTTCCTTCGTCAGGTCGCTCGCTGCCGCTTCGACGGACCCAACGACTTGAGCCCCGAGGATGTCGCCGCGCTAGAGCTCGCCTTGCGCAACTGGCAAATGGGATGGCGTCAAAACCCCGAGTCTTCGCTTGATCCTGTGAGCCCGGACGGTCCGGTGGCTTTCAACTCTACCGCGCTGCTACGTTTGGCTTATATCCGTCTCTACGTTGACATTGCAGGTCGAGCCTTGGAGACGCGGGATCCTGTGCTCATAGCGAACGCATTACGAGCAGGCCCGGCCATCAAGCGCTCTCCGAAGATCACCAGGGCAGTGCTACATTCTGCCCATGCGCTCTCTATACCCATCAAGATCGGATATCGCCTTGTCGCAAAGACGCAGTCTTTCATCTGGTCGATACAGCATTCCCTTTGCACACTCGAGTGTGCATACCTGATGAGCAAATGGCTAGAAGTACTTTCCGTGCCCAACACAGATCCGCCGGCCACAGACGACGAAAACAAAATAATCGCTATCGTAAAGAGTATGCTGGATGAGACGGAATTCGCAGTACCACCGGAAATCCCACCTGGCTCGCCCAGCTATACCAAGCACCTGAGTGCCGGCGTTCTTAGAGTATGGGCGATGATCTTCAAAGGATCACAAACCTGGGCGATCGTGGACATTATTGGGGCTTCACTGAACCTATACGCAGACATGTTGGAGTCCGATTGAAGCTCTGGCATTCCGCAACATTGCTCACGAAGACTAATTCACTTAGCAGGGTTTCCTTGCTACGCTAGCTAACACAGCGTACTTGGTATTTGATCAGCTACTCATAATGCAACCTTCCGCTACTCTTTGAGCGACATATCTACTACTAGCTTTCCTCCGTCGCCTTTATGATATTCCTCCACGAGCTCATTCAACCTTCCAAGAGGGAAGCGTTTCGAGCTGACGTGGATGTTGTACTTCGCAGAAAACTCCAACATTTCCCGCAGCGTTTTGTTACTCCCTACCAGGCTACCGATAATCTTGATGTCCCGGAATACAACATCCCGCGCTGAGATGTGAAAGCCTTTCTCTGGAAAAGACACCACAACACAGGTTCCATGTGTCTTGAGGAGCGTCATGCCGTAATCAAAAGCGGCTTGGCTCTCCGGAAGTACGACGACCGCGTCGAGACCCATCTCCCCTACATGCGCTTTGCCATCCTGAGCACCGAGATCTTGGACTACTGCAGACGCTTTCTCGGTTCTTGCATCTACAATACGCGTTTGGACATCCAAGCTTTTGGCAACATCTTTCGCAAGCGCTAGAGGAACATCCGCTGCTTCGATGCCTAGCACCTTGTATCCCATGTGTACGCCATACTGCAAACCCAGATGCCCGAGTCCTCCTCCAGCCCCGAGTATGCCCACTCTGTCGCCCGCTTGCAGTCCGCATCTTTTCAGCGCCGCATAGATGGTGAGTCCAGCGCACATCAGCGGGGCCGTATCTGCCGCTGTCAAAGAGTCTGGTATCGGAGCTACCTGTCGTGCATCGACGATGGCGTACTCTGCGAAGCCGCCATGCCTGCTCAGCCCGTTGTTTTCAGACGCAACACAATGGACCGAATAGCCCACATCATCCTCCGCAACCGGGTCTCGTGGCCGCTTGTTATTGCATTCAAAGCACTCTCCACACGAATGGAACGACCGGCCTGGCACGCCCACCCTGGCACCTGTTTTAAGCCCCCGAGCCTTCTCACTGGGCGACTCAAAATGCGAAACCACTGTGCCAGCGAACTCGTGGCATCCAATGTGAGGGAACGCCTTTGGTTGGCCTGGCATCTGCCCTTCTGCGAGAACATAATCCGTGTGGCAGTACGACGCTGCGTCTACTCTGATGAGAACATCGTGAGGAGTTGACGGCTTGGGAAGAGGGACGGTACGCAGTTTGTAGGGTGTTTTGTAGCTTTCGAGAAATTGCGCTTGCATCGAGGTGGGTAGATCGGACGCCATGGTTCGTGATAGAGTATGCAAGCTTCGAAGGACTCTTTGCATGGGAGGATGATTTGGCAACAAAACTCCAACGACTATTGTTGAAATGAATCAATCGGTTTTCGCTGTCTCGTGTCGAGCATTGCGCCGTTGGTGGTTCTTCTCCAAGATCCACTATAATCCCCATGAATGAACCCCGCTGCGGGGTATCCAGGTACCACTACAGTGGGGCAACATGACGATAGCCCTCGGCTTTTTTTTCAACATGTTCCCCATATCCATTATGTTAGGATGGAATTAATGTGGCCTATCCTCTCTCTCTCCAAGACAATTAGAACCTCGTGTCACCAAAAACATCTCAACCCTTTGCCTAGTAGCATTCATCCCTATCTAACATTTCACCACCACCATGTCTTCAAACACCGACACCGTGATACTCCCCGCCCCATCCCCCAACCAAACCTACGTAACAATATCCGCCCTTGATGCCGGCTACCTCACGCTCCCGGAGAAACTCTTCGTCACAGACGCAGACCCCAATCTACGCGCAACCGTCCCTTCCCTCTCGTTCCTAATCCAACACCCCTCCTCCACCTCCTCGCAAACCACCGACAAACTCGTCTTCGACCTCGGCCTGAAGCGGGACTTCTCTGGCTACCGCGCCGCACAAGAAGCGCACATCGCCCAGCGCCAACCCACGAGCGTGTCCCCCGACGCAGCAGACAGTCTGCGCAAGGGCGGGTTGGACGCAAAAGACATCGACACGGTGATACTAAGCCACGTACACTGGGACCACGTCGGTACGCCGAGTGACTTTTCGAACGCAGAGTTTGTCGTAGGGAGCGGGACGATGCACCTCCTCGCGCACGGCGGGGGGCCGCTGTATCCGGCGGAGATATTCAACGCGGACGAACTGCCAGCGGACAGGACGCGTGAACTACCGCCCGTGCGCCCCGCTGGAGAAAGTGAGCGGGCGTACAAGCAGCAAACGAGCCACACGTGGGCGCCACTCGCGGGCTTCCCCGCCGCGGTGGATTTCTACAACGACGGATCCGTGTACGTGATCGACGCGCCGGGCCACCTCACGGGACATGTGAATCTGCTCGCGCGCATTGCGCCGAAGAAATGGGTGTATCTTGGCGGGGATTGCTGTCATGATCCGCGGATTTTGAGCGGGGAGAAGGGGATTGCGTTGTATGATGATGGGAAGGGAGGGCTGAGGAGTGTGCATGCCGACACGGAGTGTGCGGCGGGGACGGTGGAGAGGATTTCGAGGTTGTTTAGGAAGGAGGGGGGGAATGTTAGGGAGGAGGGTGGGGGTGGGCGGGTGGAGGTGGAGGTTGTGGTTGCGCATGATAAGAATTGGGCCGAGGGCAATAAGGGGCGGTTTTGGCCGGGGCATCTTTGAGTGAGGTAGCAGTCAAATAGACAGTAGAGTGATTGACGTCTTTTGTGCTCTTTAGTGGCAGATCGAAGCGTGTGACCTGTGATTGGAGACCGGCTTTTACTATTTCAGAGGACTACTGGCTCTCTCAACGGGGCTGCTGGTCCTTCCCGTGCCTACGCCAGAAGCGAGCAGCTCCAGTCTTGATGCTTGTACGCGGTGCTTCTTCATGACCTCAACCCACTCTTCCTCTACATCTTGCTCTTCTGTGTCCTCGAGTTCCTGCTCCAGCTCCGCCCTCAAGTCTTCTTCCAACAGCGCAATCATCATGCTGAAGTCACCACCCAGCCTGCCCAGCGAACCTGCGCAGTATAGCACTTGAGTGAGAAGCGAGTCTCGTGCCGAGCGATCTTGTACGTTTGGCAAGTATGTGCGGAGAGTGTCGAATAGCATCTCTACCAGGTGCAGTGGGAAATTTGCGAGGGCGGAAGGGATTGGTTGTAGCGGATTTGACTCTGCGACCGGTTTGACGGCAGGTGCGCTTTCCTCGGATCCTGGCGCCGGCAATGCAGAGGGGAAGATGCTCTTGTACATGGATATAATGGCGAAGCTCTGCTCTCGGAAAACCTCTAGGTATTTCTTCAAATACTTCTCTGTCTGTTGGCCCACTGCCCAGCCTGCATCGCCCTTGGTTGTCTTGCTCAGACGCTTCTCCGTCTCTTGGTCTGCAAGCTCGCGGAGGGGATCCAACGCTCCTAGCATCAGTTCCAAACACGCTAGCCTGCAGACGAGGAACAGGGCGCCCAGAGTACCCTCACCACTGCCAATGCCTGTCTGTTTAGTGGACCAAGACTCGTCAAGCTCGGGCGCGACACGTCGAAGCCACCCGATGGTCCGCATAGCACCTGCCAGCTTTATTCCTTGCGACTGGAGAGAGCTGATGAGATTCGTGGTCATAGTCTTCATCTCCTGCTCCGCCTGGGCGGTGAGCGAGGATATGAGCTGCGAGTTTGGGTAGAGTGTGTGTAGGCGCTTGATGTGAGCGTGAAGATCTAGGGCAGAAGCATAGTTCGCGTTCGAAGACGCAGCAGACGTCGTGGCTTGGGCGGCAGCTGTGGAGGAGGATATGGCAGACGAGAGGAGCGTGGGCAGGTCCAGCACATCGGCGACACGGTCGACATTGCGCGACAGCAGCATTGCCTTTCTCCGCCGGTCCAGTATTGCATTCTCTGCCCCTCTACTGTACTTGTCCGAGAAGTTCTGCGCAGCCGTCTCCAGCTTGGGCAGCTCGGCTTGGACTGTTGCTGCATCGTGGCCTATTTGCGGAAGTGTCTTGCGGAGGTGCAGCAGGTGGTCTGTTGAAGATATTATGGGTTTGTGTGAGCGTTTGGAGAGAGCCTGGAGTGATCGCAGGACGGACTGCGAGCTCTGCGACAGCGACTGTTGCTCGGAAGACGTCAGGGCGGCCAGAGGGAGGGTTGTCAGGCGGGCGAGGTACGCGTTGGTGACGGCGTCGTTCGCAGAGGGCCGCAGTCGCGCATCCTGGGCGTCGAAGTAGGGAATCAGCAGCTCGTATAACGGGTCTGCCATGGTGAACAGCGTGTCAGAATTTGGTAATCCTAATCACACGTCACGCGGCGCAATTGACTGATCACTGTCCTGCCAGCGGGGTGATTGCGGACACCAGACGGAGGTGGTGGAAACGAGCTACATGTATGATGCCTGCCGCTTGGCGCCGCTTGACTAGATCAGATAAGTGCCGACCCGCGAGCTATTCTTCACATGCACGTCTTCTGCGGGCCCGCAGCCACCAGAGGCCATGGACCGCGACAACAACCGCCCGGACACTGCGAACACCCCAGACGGCGAGGACCCGACAGAGCAGCCGCCGAACTTCTTCGAGCGCATCCTCTCCAGCCTGTTTCAAGACCGCTACCTGGCTGAAAGCATCGCGACCGACCGTTCTTTATCCACCCCGCCGCAGCCGCAGTCGCAACCCCAACCGCGGCCCTCCAACAACCTCATACCCTTCTTCAGCGCTGCGGGTGTGTTAGAATTACCTCAGAACATAGACCAGCATTTAGAGAGTTCAGAAACGCGGCACACGCCATCATCAGGCTCGCCCGCACCCCAAATGCAGTGCGCGCAGGATGTCGTCTTCTGCGTCGAGGACACTGTGGGCCTAAAGGACGACAAGTACAGCGTGGGCGTGATAGACAGGTCCTTTGGCGATGTAGACTCCCACCAGCCCCGGCCGCAGCGAGACTATGGAGAGGACATTGAGCGGAACGCCGATATTTCACAAGAAGAGTTCGCCAAGTTCATGAAGAGCGGCATACCACCGCGGGGCACTGCGCTGGTCTCGTGGCAGACGCAGCTGAAGACCGAGCTGATACCCGAGGCGAAGCTGCAATTACTGGACCGCGCCCTGTACGTGGGCGATGTTGTCAAGCGAAACTCGGAAGCCCACATGAGCGGGACCGTCATCGGCACAAGGGCAGTCTGCACCCTCTTCCCCGCTACCATGTTCAACGGCGGCCAGATCACACAAACCGCCACCGACGACCTGTCAATACGAAACGTGCCCGCGGACGAGCTCCTCAACATTCACGAGTTTGTCGAGGGTGCCCTGGTAGTCTACGGCGACTGGGTGGGCCGGATAGAAAACGTCTACGATGAGGTGGCCGTCAAGCTGTCAAACAACTCGGTCGTCATCGTCGAGGATCCGAGTGAGCTAGAACAGGACGATATCACAGTCGAGCGCCTCAGTGTTGGCGACACCGTCAAGACAAAGAAAGGCAACCTGCGGAGAGGCCGCTGGAGATATGGCGCATTCGATCCGAATGTACGGCCAGTAGGCATGGTGGTGGAGACCAGGGCGACTGAGATCGATGTGCAGTGGCTAGCAAGAAGCATCGGAGCTTGCGATATTGCCTTCTCTGCCGAAGAGCCGCCCGTAACCCTCAGTCGCGACGAATTCGAAAGCACTACCTTTTACAGATACGACGCATCGGGCGGCACCGCCACCACCCTCCCCGTCTCGGCCAACGGCACCGATCGATCATATCATGTCGCCGATGTAGCGGTAGGCGACCGAGTGCTCTTCAAGGACATTGCTGGTGCCGCTGTCAAGTATGACGGTACCCATACCCTACCAAACGGATATCCCCAAGGCAAATTGACCCGCATACCACGCACTGAATCACTAGGCTACGATCTGAATGTCTTTCTCGTCATGCAGACACATAGTCAGGCCACTGTACAGTGGCAAGACCTCACAATCACTGACGATCTAAGCTCAACACTGCTACCGGATCCGAATGTCGAGGACGATGACGAGGTGTGGCCCGGAGAGATTGTTTTCTCAAAAGAGGAAGGCGAGGCCAGAACCTCGGAAGAGAACTGGACCAAGAAACCTGCCAAAGTAGGTATTGTACAAACCGTCAAGGGTCGGGATCGAATCGCAACAGTGCGATGGTTCAAAAACCCTTCCGTCGAGTTCTTTGGCCCGGACTTGCTTAGACCTTTGACTACAGGAGAGCTGAACGAAATCATCGAGGACGTCAGCTTGTACGACATCTACTCATTCCCAGCCCTAACACGACGGCGCGGTGATTTTGTCCTGATTCATCCTGAAGGCCTGCAGGCACCACCAACTGTTACTGGCCCCGACTGGTTTGGAGAAGTTATTGACCTTGGCTTAGATGGCAAACTTACTGTGCGTCTGGGCGCAGCGAAGCCGGTAATTGACGTGCAGGTGCCTTATGACTCGGTCACTCTAGCATATAGCAGCGACATGGCGGATGAGATGAACATGGACGGGCTGGACGATGACTCAATCGAAGACTCGGATGAGGAAGATGTCTCCGATTCTGCGTCGTTCAACGAGATGTGGATTGAGTATGAGGGCATGGACGGCGAACAGCTTGCCGGCAATGAGGAGGACTGGTCTACAGAGGACGAAGATGAAGCGGAGAGCGACGACGATGAGTCCATGCCGGATCTCATTCCACAAACAGGTGGCATTGACACGTCGAAAACAACGCCGGAGAGCAAGTCGCCCATCTCAAAGGAAGAGCAAACAGATGCACCAGGCGATGTCTCACCCATGGAGCAAGACAGCTCAGAACCACTGTCAGAAGGGCCTTCATCCTTCCTTATCCTCGACACTCCTCCACCGGCCAACCACCAGTACCTTGCACAATCAGCAGCATCCTCTTCAACCTATATGCGCCGCATCGCAAAAGAACACAAGATTTTACGCAACTCATTACCTCCCGGCATCTTCGTCCGCACCTGGGAGTCTCGTTTAGATCTGCTACGTGTCCTCATGATCGGTCCCAACGATACACCTTACGAGTACGCCCCTTTTGTCATCGACTTCCACCTCGGCCCCACATATCCAATAGACCCGCCAGAAGCCTTCTTTCACAGCTGGACCAACGGGAACGGCCCGGTAAATCCCAATCTATACGAGGATGGGAAGATCTGTCTGAGCTTGCTGGGTACATGGCACACTGATGAGCGAAACGAGAGCTGGAGTTCCGCTAAGAGCACTCTACTCCAAGTCTTGGTCTCCATCATGGGCCTCGTATTAGTCAAGGAACCCTACTACAACGAAGCAGGCTACGATGTCCATCGCTCGGCACCTGAAACTAAACTCAGCAGCGCCCTGTACACTGAGCGTGCGTACTTCCGCGCTCGCGCATTTATTCATCATGCCCTCACAAATGACGTCGTGCCTTTCAAGGAAGACTTGGAGTACTTGTACAGAAGTCAAGCGGATGGCGCGCCTAAGCTCCTCGATAAAGCGATCGACGCAGCAAAAGATATTGTGCAGCGGAGTGCTAGCGGCAGCGAAGAAGGAGAGCGCGATGGCTTGCGTACGATTAGTTTGGGTGCGTTGGTCATGCTGAGACGGCAGGTGGATAAGCTGGAGGGGCTCAAGACGACGACGTCGGGTACATGAATATCTCAGGTCTTGCATGCATTCTAGGCGTTGGATTGGTCTGGTGCATGTATAGTTGCACATGACCTGCGCATCAGGAAGATTAATTGCCTGCAGAAGTTATTCTACTCGACCGATTGCAGTAGCGTAGCAGTAGACAGTCAAATGAGATAATCTATCAAAGGTCCGGTCACCGTGCTCTAATAAAGAGTGATTTCTACCTTCAAAGTAGTAGGCTGTATAACTTCAGCAGTCTTTTAACGATCATTAGCCGTCCTATAAGTATCCGAAGCATACCACACTATACCAACAGGAAACCTAAAATCGGCCAATACTATAGTGTGTTGCGCCGCCTCCGAGAGAGGTTCGCCTTATTATTATTTTCACTCTCTCTATCCTATCTTCATCGTCCACAATTTTCTCTACCTCCTCACAACACTTAACAACCCCACCACCCCCGCAACCAACGGACACAACACCCTCACAGAATTCCTTACCCGCCACTTCCCCAATAGCTCTTTTAATTCTCTCTTAACCTCCCCCTCCTCCTTCCTACCCGTCCCCTCCAACGCCCTCCCAATCTCCCCCACCCTATCATTAATCCAAAAAATACACCACACCTCCCACGGCGCAACAAAACCCAGCACGCCCAAACACACCGCCCAATCCCTCCATTTCCCTGCTTCCTCCGGGTTAGGAAGGCGTGAAGTCAAGACGCTAGTGAGCAGCAGGGAGAGCGCTAGTAGGCGGGATAAGGGCTGCAGGTACCGGCCGCCCCAGGTGTATGTACGGGTGAATTGGCGGGCGAGGAGGGGGGCGGGGAGGTGTGTGGTTAGGGGGATGAGGAGGAGGGAGAGGGTGGATGATAGGCCTTGGTTGGGTGGGTGGGTTAGTTGGTGGTTTGTAAGGAGGAGGGGAAGGGGAGAGGGAGCGGAGTACCGGCGAGGAAGATTAGGGCTGTTATAACGGTGATTTGCAGGGTTTGGACGAGCGTTGTGAAGGTGTTTGGATCCATTTCTGGGGGGATTCGAAAGATGTGGGGCGTGTGGTATTTATGCTTTTTTTAGGGTAGGATGTACGGCGTGTGCGTGTCGGTATCTATGTCTGCATGTCCGCTTGTGCGAGAGGACCATTCGGAACTGACTAGGGGGCTTTAAAGAAAAAAGCAAACGAATCATGTTGGCTTAGAGGAACTTGTACCTAAAATCATTATTATATTTAAGTCTCTAACCCCCGCTCCTAATGTTCGCTCTAGAAGCCATCTAATGTTGCGCATCTTAGTAAGGCGGGAAGGGGCTTGCGGCCGTCGCTCTTCGGCACACTTAATTACCCGATTGACTATGACGTCTTCCATTTTCAAAACACTAATCGGGATACCCGCACCACTGTCACGCTCAGTGTAACATTCTTTTTAATTTTACATCGTAGTCGTACGAGTAAACTCGGGTAAAGGACTAGACAGAAAGCGAGTGGGCCCTGGATCGGCGATCTGTAGTGCGATCGCCAAGAATGCAGGAACCAGTAGTGCATTTTGGTATGGCATCTCGACGTTTAGAATGGGCTCTTCGCATCCTACGGAACCCGTGGGAAGGCTGTTGACGTGTTGCCAGTGCTATGCGCTTGCAATGACGCTGAATGGTGGGTCTTGATAGAAGAAGTGTGGTGCGGTTAAAAGTCATGTACATGAACCTTAAATATACTCAATACAACAAGAGCGACAAAAACCAGAATCTGTATACTTGCAGTGACATGTCTGCATACGCCATCCTCGGAGCAACCGGCAACGTAGGCCTTAGCATCCTCCAACTCCTCGGCGGCGCCTCCTCTTCAACCACCACCACCCCCGACATCAACGTCCTGGTCCGCTCACGCTCCAAACTCGAAACCCTCTACCCCTCCCTCTCCTCAAACCGCAACATCAAAGTCTTCGAAGGAGACCTCTCCTCCCAATCCACACTCGTGACATGCCTCGCCAACACAAAAGCCGTCTTCCTCACCGTTGCCATCACGACAAACAAACCCGGCTGCAGCATTTCACAAGACACCGCTCGCGCCGTTGTTTCCGCGTTGAAGACGCTAAAAGCAGAAAACAATTCATTCCGCCCACCCCATCTAGTCGTCCTGAGTTCCGCAAGCTGTGACGACAAATTCTGGACCGGCGTGCCCTCCTTCGTGCACAGTCTGTTGTGGGCCGCAAACGCAAACATCTACACCGACTTAGTTAAAGCCGAAGCATATCTACGCGAGCAGGAAGACTGGTTAAGTAGCACGTTTGTCATGCCTGGCGGGTTGACGCATGATGTGCAGAAGGGCCACGTGCTGAGTACAGAGAGGCAGCAGACGTTTATCAGTTTTCTGGATTTAGCGGCGGGGATGATTGAGATTGCTGATGCAGGGGCGGAGAAATGGGATATGGCGCATGTTTGTGTTGTGTTGAGGGATGGGCAGAAGGCGAAATTTGAGTGGGGTGCCCCGGTGGTGTTGATGAAGGGGTTGTTGTGTTATTTATTTCCGTGGGGTTATGGATACTTGAGTTGATATAGTGCTATGGTTTGAAAGTGAAGAGGCAGAAGGGGATATGCAGGTATAAATGTGGTGATGTAATGCATTTGGGCTACAAACTACTACGGGACTGCAAATGTTGAATAGCAGTGCCGTAGTCTGACTCCTTACGCCTTGCGGCAAATTTCTAACTACAAGTCTATCCACAACCCCATTCCATCTCCCCATCTACTTCCTCCAACATTCACATCTCATCTCCCCACTACCTCTCTATCTCCACATTGACCATCTAACAGTCGACGGAGATACCTTTGATAGGCGGGCCCAACTCATAACAATCAAAGCTCGTAATATTAGCAAAACGCGTGGCATCCTTGCAAGCGCTATCCGCCCAGATAGTCACTGTACCTCATTAGTATTTAACCTCACCAGTGCCTAGTCCCCTATGCTCTCCCTCGGGTCTAAGAACAGAACAACTCACCCTTGCAGTTCGCATTCTTGTAGTTAAGCTTCACGGTAGCCTGGCACTGGTCGGTGATGGCGTTGCATCCAGCATGCAAATCACCCGCGCCGGCGACGTTGCAGATCGTGCCCGTGCAGCCAGTCTTGGAGTAGCGGTCGACCGAGGCGACCGTGGGGAGTTGGCGCACTTCGAGGCCGCGGGAGGGGGATGCGGTGGCGAGGCCGAGGGCTGCGACGAGGAGAGTAAGGGTGTACATGTTGATTGTTGGGGGTTTGGTTTGGTTGGTTGGAAGGGCGGTTGGGTTGTAATGGATGAAGTTGAGGGCCTGGGTGTTGGATGAGGATAGAAAATGGTGGGATGGCAGAGTATTCTTATACTTCAGCAACCCTCCTTTCCACATTTTGGCTACTCTTCTCACTGTCAGTGTTATCAGGTGGTATCCTCGCCAACAATCAGCATCTCCTGGCCGGATGAGCGGAAAGACGTAGTGTGCCCGTATCCTGTCACATTCATGTTTTGTTGGTGGTGGTGGTGGTGGGGATGAAGCTTGGGTATTCGAGCGTACCTACCTCATGGTATACCCCACGGATGATCAAGCCCATCAGCACACCCCAAGAACAGTCGACCACCAATTGAAATGTTCAAAACGCTGTAGAGTGTTCCTGGTGGCTTGCTCATACGAGATATCCTCTTTCACTATAGGGAAGTTGTTAGTGCGAGGGAGTGAGCCGCTTGGTAGAAAGAGGGCGTGCCACGAAACATGGAGGACTGAGCGAGCGATTTGTTGGATAAGGCAATGACATATAGGGTTAAAGTGAGAGGATGATGTCCAAGCTTTAGCTAACGTTACGGTGCATATGACAGACAAACTCAGGCTACTACAATGCTTGGATAGTTGCTATGAACTTCCAGACACTCAATGTTGTAGCCCGAGGAGTCTATCGAGTGTCAAGGTCAGTTCTAGAAAGCTATTGGAATTGTGTGCAGTGACATGATAGTACGGTATCTGGCATACCTGATCCTATCTGACTGGGCGGTACGTGAGTCGTGGCGCAGTTGATCGCCAACTAACCTTGTAAGTTGGTGGTCGAAGTCCTTGTCTCGCTTCGATCCATATTCTTGTGCATATACGATATGACAGTAACCAGGTCGACCACCTGCAGCCACGCTTACGGAATATGTGTTGTTGATGGTTACAATCACGCCGTAGACTCGTATCCTCATGATTACACTGCTGATCTTGATCCCATCCCACTTTGAAAGCCAGTGAAGTATCGGGCTACCGAGGACAATATTATGAGACATTACTACAAGTTAATCTCCATCCAGTACCGAAGGCTTCTTGATTAGACACACCTATAAGGCAGTGCCCTGTCACCGCCGCTAAAATCAGCTCGTATCCCGTGTTGCATAGTTCGAAACGGAATCTAGCTTGTGACTTCTAGACCAACACTTTGACAGGCGTTCTCGCCAAGCCATAGAGCATTGACTAGAAATGGACCACTACAACTACATGCTCGAGCCGGCGCCTGCCGCATCCGCGGGCGGCAGGAATGCATGGTGTACATGACTGGTTCCTGGATCTGACCTGCAGCTCCACGTGCGCTAGATTACTTTTCATTTGCGCAAGGCAGGACATCCATGTGGTGCTTGTAGAAGGAACATGACGCTTGGTGAAGTTTCTCACCGGTCAAGTGTTCGTTCCAGAATAGCGTCGGACTACGTTTCATTGGAAGGGTTCCTCCACAAGCTATGGTAGGATGACCGGGTAAATCCATGCTCGCATCATCGACCTGCATGAGGATCTTGTTGGGAACTACCGCTTATCTGAAAAATCTGGTTAGCGGATGACCTACATCCATGAACATGGTCCTGAGAATTGCTTTGGTGAGTGTATAGTAGAATAGGTAGCGGATGTGGTTCCGCACGAGGACCTGCATTGTGTTAGACTATAATGCAATTGATATAATGCGGCAGAAGCACTTCAAAGAGAGCGTCTTCCTGGATAAAGAGTAATCAGTATGAGAGGGGACCAAATAATTTGCTCCCAGACACGATATACTACACGTACTTCTCATCGTATCATCCCATAGGTTGGGTCGCCTCAGAAGCGATTATCAGTCAGTCTTGAAGATGATCAACACTTCAATTAAGAAGAAGAATTTCTGCAGTAATGATTGAAGGTGTTGATGAGTAGACGATATCGCATTGAAAGTTTGATGCGGAGAGGATGTCGCGGTCTACAGGTTGAACAGGGCGACCTTAGTGTGGGATGACGTAGCTTAGCGCCTAAGTCCACGTTTGAGTACACTGCGAGCGATTCTAAACTGGGTATTAAGAATATATCGTTTCATCCTGCTGGGTTCTGGTATTTTTCCGAATAATAAAAGAATACAATCAACGCGGACAGTATTAGGCTTCTGTAGAGTGATGTTTGGGCCGTAGGCTAAAGTGAGTGTAGCCCCAACACTCAATACATATGTAACTACAAGATCTTTCGTAGCTGCCTAGCTGTGTATTCTCAGCCTGACATTTCTTCCGCAACATCACTAGACATAATCTTTTCCACCAAACACGCCTTACAGTGGTCCCTGAACATGCTCTCCTCGTTTATTCCAGTACAGAATTCCTACGAGACTGAACAACGTCGCTCAATCTATGAACCGCTCCCTGAAGGTGACTACCTCAGGGTGCTAAAGCTTCAGCCGGGTTGCCATGATGATGACATCGACTGTAGCCTGGAAATGGTAGATTTGAAGACCTCTGCACGCAAATATGAGGCAGTATCCTATGTCTGGGGCGACCCCAGCGACACGGTTGATGTGACGTGCAATGGGCTGCGCGTGCCCATCACTATCAGCCTTGCGGAGGCCCTTCGAAGTTTTCGTTACCAGCATTCAATCAAAACATTATGGACCGACGCTCTCTGCATCAACCAGGAAGACGATCAAGAGAAGGGTCATCAGGTCAAGAGAATGGGGGATGTGTATACCAATACGAAGTGTGTTCTGGTATGGCTTGGCTCCGATCCGGACCACGTCGCCAAAGACACCTTCACACTCATCCGCGACACGGACCAATACTTTCAAAAAGGGTTTCTGCAAGCCAATCAGAGTTACTGGCTCATGCCATCACTAAAGGCACCATATGAGATATGTGTAGACAAGAGTAGATGGTCGAGTTGCGACAGTGCTTCGCTTTCCTTGGTTCAAGCGGGTCTGGACTGTACAGGAGGCCGCCGTAAATACAAATTGTCTTGTGTTTTGGGGGATGGAAAGCATCAAAGTTGCCGACGTATTTGAGATTTACATATGGTTGCGGAGAAGGGCTGACTTCCGCGCCATGGTTCGAGTTTTCGAGGAGTTCGAAGAGGACGAGTTGGCGATGGGTAGGCTTTTCGACATACATAGTCACTATAAGACCCATGATGGGGATATGTGGCAGACATCGCGAGCCGTTTTTGGGTGGGAAATCACCCGCCTAAAGGAGAAAAACTTCATTGGTGTAATACGCGCAGCCCGCAGACTTCAAGCTACGGATCCTCGCGATCGTATCTACGCTTTCTTGGGAGGTCCGTTTGCAAAAGATAAAACTGGTGAGCTGGTGGTCGAAGCGGATTACGCGCTTTCCATAGAGGAGCTTTATCTGCAATTTGCATACACCATGCTGCAGTGTTCCCGCGAAGGTCCATGGTGTTTATCGGCGATCGAGCACGGGCACAGGAGTAGCCTCTTTGACAATGTTTACCATTCGTGGGTACCACGATGGCACGTAAGTCTTGGGTCCCCATACGTAGCATCACCAGGACACTGGTATCGAGCTGGTGGGTGTTCAGGACACTTCTCAGCTAGGATAACAGGACATAATACGCTCATGCTCGGCGGTGCCCTCTTTGACAAGGTAGTTTGGATGTCTGCTTCCATGGGTGCGACCAACTTCTCAATGGATTCAGGGAGCTGGGATTCAGAGATGTTCAACTCCAGGGAGCCGTCCACAGACAGCTTGTGGAAGAACGTTGTCAACGAAGCTACCAACCTTGGTATTGGCCTGCAGAAGGAGGACTATGTCTATACATTGATGACAGGATACCCAGGAGCAGATACGTGCTTATTGGTTGACTCACCCCAGCACCTCGCGGTTTTCGAGGCATATCAGCGAGTTATCCGCTCTGTATACCGGAACCCGTCGGACACCGAAGCTATGGCAGAGAAGGAAAGTATGTATCAGGCATTTTTCAAGGATCAGATGAGGTTGATCGACAAAAGAAGACTGATTCTAACGGAAAATGGGCGGTTGGGTCTGGTTTCAAGCGGTGCAATAGAGACAGGTGATGTTTACTATATCTTCTTCGATGTAACGGTCCCGTTCATTTTGACACCAGCGAACAATGGCCGACACAAGTTGATTGCTGAATGTTATGTTCATGGCGTAATGGACGGTGAGCTGGTGGAGCGACTGGAGTCGGGCGACGTCGGTCGTCAACAGATCCTCCTCGATTAAAATGTACGAGTTTCTGTGCACACTGAACAGTGCCGCAACATCCTCACGAAGCGATGCTTCCCTCATCTTCTCAACATCAATAGTCTGGTGGGGCGTAGGGTCATCGTTTCGGGCAAACCTCACGGCGCCGGTATGTATGGTAGAGCGGTCTTGCTGTAGATCAGGTGTTTATCATTGTATTTCAAGGTAGCGTGCACTCATGATGGCAGCGCGTGTAGACTGATGAGCGTTCTCTAACTTGTGTGGGGAGTGCGGGTGAGATGATTTGGGGGACCCGTTAGGTTATGTCATCGCGCACGTGAACGCGCGTCTAGCTAGGAACGAAGACGCGTTTCCAATCGAGCAACCTAACCTAACTCTAAGTATTTGATTACCGCAAGTCATATTTCTTGCAATGTCGACATGAATTTGTAAGATTGGTGTGCACGACGCGTTGGTTCTTGGCAAGGGATCATCCCAACTTGGCGAATCCTTCAAACGCAACTTTTTTTCCCTCAACATAGCAAACAGGAGTCGAGATGATGCTGGTCGCAGCAACACTCGTCGTTCCTTGATATAACGCAGAGATCCTGTCACAGATTCGAACCGAATTTTATCGACAATCTTCTCATTTGGCGGACCGTGAAAACGGCGCAGATAGCACGACTTCAACATGCGCAACCCCAACGGCTGCCGCGTCGTTCTCCTCCTCATACCACCGCTATTCCTCCTACTTCCAGTCGGCGTTGTGACCTTTGTCCTCGAGCGCATTTCCTCGAGACTCCTCCTGGCGCAGACCGATCGCAATTTGCGCAGCGGCGCCTACGAAATCACCCTTTACGGCCCTACTAGTACCGGTTCGAGCGACTTCACGAATACCGACATAACTCTACGAATAAACCAGTCACCAACGCTTGCGATACTCGGTGTATGCATGGTATCGTACATCGTCAGCGGATTGGGAGCGTTTGGTATATGGGAGCTAAGGAGAGTCCAGGGCACGGCGACACACCAAAGGGCATGGAGCTGGATCATATTCGTTAGCAACTTAGTCATGATCGGAGCGAGCATTGGCGTGCTAGGCTATGCAAGCTCGGTGCAAAGTAACGAGAAGCGATGGCAAAGATACGAGGACGTCATCAAGGACGAACAAGAATTCACGAGGGAGACGTGGTCTTGTCAGATCGACAAGTTCTATCCGAACCAAAATTGGGCCGGAGCGGCGTGCGGTACTGCGAAGGCGACTAGACTTCTGTTGATTCCCATGGCCGTTGCCTCTCTGCTAGCCATGGTCAGTCTATATATCCTCATGCGCGACCGTGGCGGCCTCAAGTGGCTGTTTGGAGGCAAGGGACGGTATGCCGGCTTCGATAGCATCTACGAGCTGCAGCCGACAACACCTTCGACCCCATATGTCGTCCAACCTGTACCGCAATGGACACCACAACCAGCCCAGCAGTGGGTAGCGCAGCCCATTCAACAGTGGACGCCTCAGCCGACATCTCAGGCCTTCAATTCCGGTGCACCGACCGATCAACGGATGGTCTTCAGATGAGCGCGCTACAAAACATCGATAAAGCGATCGACGGAACTTTTCAGAGCCCTTGGTCATCTTTGTAATGCACCATAGACATCTTCCGTCAATTTTCTGACAGCAGGTGCCCGAGAACTCAGATCCAAAAGCAAGAACAACAGTTTAGCATCAAACGCACTCCTATGATACGTGTAGTACTCAGGGTCGAGGAGTAGTTGAGGCCTTGGCCAAAAGTCACCCCGACTCGTAGTCAGCGCCTATAATACTGTTTGGTGGCTACAGCGTTTCTCGTCCACTTTGGAAGATATGCAATACGCCAGCTAGAAGCTCTTCAATACCCTATCTTTCACAAACCTACAGAACATTCTGGCGACTACATTGCTTCTCACCCATGCTAGATAGGTATCTACTAGGGAGGTTAACGGCGCTCGATACCCGCATCCTCGAACGCTTTGAGAAGCCAACCAAGGAGCGTTTTGCGGATATAGCACTTCTTCATGAACTCGCCCCCTGTTCCAGTTTCGTTGACCCAAATTAGATTGGCTTGATCGCCTGCATCTCCTTCTCCTTCACCAATACAGTTGAAATGGTAGAAAAGCAAGTTGTCCCAATTGAAGAGTGCAACATGGGGACATTTGGTCTGGGCTGCGTATTTACAGACCTGCTTCGAATACGACTCCGCATTTCGCTGAAGTTGTGTCTCCATGTCTTGCTCTCTAGTATTGTCTTTTAGATCCTGAATCTCTTCTTCAGTAGCCTCGGTGCTAAGCAAGGCGGCACTAAAGTCGTCGTAGTCAATCATGTTTCTCTTCTTGAACTCGATAACAGCGATGGTCTTGCCCTTCGCTCCATTCTGGGCTGGAGTCTCGAAAGCGAGATCGTACCGGACACGCTCCTTATCTCCTTCCTCGTTTGAGGTTTTTGCAGAGACATGTTCTGCAAATCGAATCCACTTGCCTGGATAGAGCTCACTAAGAGTCTCGTAAATCGGTGCCAAAATGTACAGGGCAGATGCCTCCACGACGTCCGCTTCGTTTTCTAGAGCGAATTCTGGAACGTTCGCGATTATGCCCTTCGTCGTTAGTCGGTGTTTCAATTTCGTGTCTTGCTGAAGTGTTGAATCTGCGATAGCCTCCAAACGCTTAGCCGGGCAACACAGTAGAACCTTGGGAGGGACTGCTCTTGCCGTGGTCTGACTCGATGGTTTGACTGACTTGTACTGCGGTCCTGGCGATGGTTTCAGTAATGGAAGAGTCTGGTCGAAGGATTGGAGAAATGTTGGTGCCGTTGAAGCTGCTGAGGTCGCGTGACTGCTCATATTTCTTCATATGCCGGCGTGTGAAGGTGTTCAGTATGAAGCTACACTCAATAGTCGAGTTGATCGTGTGAGTTGACTTCGCAGATTAAGGTACACAGAGTCTGGTCTAGGGTCATCAGATGTGAACCATAGGTTTTCACTACCTAGCGCTCTATGAGCTTGTACCTCCAGCAATAGCTCTGATTGTATTGTAGTGAAATCATGCTGCTATAGATAGTGAAAAGTCTTTGGTGTGGAACAATGTAATCGTAGCAGTCATAGTTAGGAGCTATAAAATGGAGTGGAGCGCAATCCATACATAGTGAACGTGTGCTAGGTGCGGTAAGATTCAGTGTACTCCCCAGAATGATTTGTTCCCACCTCGCTGCCTCGCTTGGTATCGGAACGCATTATCGTCAGTCTAACACTCTCACTGGTGCCTTTGACGTCTGGACATATTGGTAGCTGTCAGCAAACGTAGTGCCACATTTAGCCTGCAGTGAATGATCACTCACGTGACAGTGCGCCCTTACCCTAGCGTGTCTTGGCACGCCCGCACTCTCCAAGGGACCACACTCTTCCCTCTCACACTTGCACAACACCTCAACTGTAACGCATAATCCAAGTCCGCCAGCAAAATGAATTTGATACAAGTACAATACTCGCAACCACTGGACGAAGTCACTATCCCTGCTTGTAACACGACCTCTCCTCCCGACTCGACCGCTTCACCACTTGGCTTGCAATGCTCGACAGCACAAGACCCAGAGTACAATGTCAGTGATTCGGAAGAAAGCGACTATGGCTTTGACTGCAAGCCGAGACTGCCCTATGTAACAGGTTTTACATTTAGCGCACGGCGACACGAGCCCCTGGAGCCATTTGGCACTGATTATGATACCGAGCCCCCTCTGGCGCAGGAAGACTGGAAAGTGCTCTCGCAAACAGACTATTGCCTTTCGCATCCTCCACTAGACGGTGAGCCTTCACTCGAAGAAACAAAGACTCTGACAATCACTTCGACTATACGAACTGGCTACGATCGGGGAGCGCAGCTCATTATCGTTGACAATATCATGGTGGCCAAAGTGTACGATCCACTTTACTACGAGGGCGTTAATGAGTTTGGTTACAAAGAAGACGTCCTGCGGAATGCCGCCAGCGATTACAGTCGCGAAGCCGCCGCTTACATGGAACTCCAAAACTCGCCCGCCGCGAAAGATGTTACTCCAGCATTCTACGGCACATGGACAATTGAAGTGGAGACGCTAGTCGGGAAGGTTGGACAGCAAACGTCGCACAAACGACGCGTTCGAGTCATCCTCATGGAATGGTTACGCGGCGTCAGCATGGACAACATATGTACAAAGTACTTGCGACGATCGGTGCGATCATTCATTCTCAAAAAGGTCTTACATGCAGAGGCTGTCATCTGCAACGCTGGGGTCATGCACCGCGATTTTTGTCCTCGCAACATCATCATCCTTGGAATTGACTACGAGAACCCGAACAATTCTCTAAATGACATCCAAATCGAGGTCAAAATCTTCGACTTCAATGTCGCCTCAGTCACAACCCATCCTCGCTATAAGAATCGCATGCCCATGAGCAAAGGAAATTTGCTTAAACAGAAATGGCATCCGAGGCTCGTTTCACCAATCGTGCGGTACTTTGGCCATATGTCAGAATTCTCTACCCAAGGATGGTGCCCAGACGTAGGCCGGGAGGCAGAGTTGTGGTTATGGAAACATTTCAGCGACGACAAGCAATTTATTCCTGTCATTTGGGATCCCAATAACCCAAAGAAGCGGCCAGTCTATCAAGGGTGGAATAATTTGGTGGAAGGGTCGGACTCAGGTGTTGATGTCACTGTCGATGGAGAGTCGCAGAGAGAAGGCGAGCGCACTAACGACAGCAGTTATTTAGGCTCTACGTGAACATCATTTGCTTTTCGTGCGAAGAGTTTGGTTACCTGGCGTACGGTGTTCACGTTTCTTTCGGGATAAAGGAAAATACCACTCGGACGGCGTATGTTGCTTTGGGAATGTTGGTCCCGTCAATCAGTGTGAGTATCATTTGGTTGACGTAAGGTTGGCCCGATTAGATGGAGAAGCACTTTTTTCACACATGTCAATTTATTGCAACAAAATGTGCACTTCAATATGGACCCCATCGACGCCACTATTAATCGGACTTTAAGATTGACCCCGACTACGCACATTGTCGGTCTTAATCGGAGAACAGCTCGGACTCGGGCATTAGGTTATACGCTCAGATGAAGGTGGTAAGAGTGGTGGTCAGGGTAAACCCATTGTTACCACAAAGACCGTTTCTGCTTAATAGCTGCCAGAAGGGTTTGTTTGCACATGAGAGGAGCTTTGGGCTTTTTGAAAACGTGAGATACCCCTTCGATGGCGCGGCATTCTGTTAGAGCATGATAGCATTGACTCATTCCGATTCATTTTTCAGTCATTATCTCGTTCTATCAAATCCATATAGCTTTCTACCATTTTCACGTCTAGTTTGGTTATACTTTAAGAACGAGGATGCTTTCATGCCAGAAGCAACAGCACGGCCGGTACGAGCCTGCATGTGTGATGATACGATACCCTAAATACTGGTCAGAGAGTAGAACTAACATCCTTGGGGCTACATCATTTACATTAAAGGTCATCCCGGTATAGCAACCCGCGTACTTGCTAAACAGGTTCCTAATCCTTACATAGTTCCTGTATTGCGGATCATCATTTCGCTACAAGCAGAGATCTAACAACAACACCCACCTATGGTATGTGTTGTCCAATTTCTCATGCGTCTACACCAACTTCGCGTCCTTGCAGGCTTCAAGGAGGAAGCCCAATAGTGCCTTCCTAAAGACCCGAGGCGGCACGATAGTGACCTTAGCCGATTTGAGCTTGTTATCGAACTTCAGCAGAACCAGATGTTCATAGTCGCAAAGTGCAACATACTTACACTGGGTGCGCTTATGGGAAGCCATAGCTTGCTTAGTAAACCAGAGGGCGTTGCTGCCTATCTTCAATGTGAATTTCCTACCCTCGGATTTCAGCATTTCATCCATATCCTCCACTTTGTGAGCGCTGCACATAGCCTCTTCAAACTGCTTTTCTTGAATGTATCCGCAGCGCTTGAACTCCACCAGCATGATCGCCTCGTTCTTGCCTTGGGTCTTAGTCTTGATGTTTAGGTCGACGCGCAGCGCATCGAGCTTGCACTCTGAGAGCTGTGTGAAAATCTGAGGATGTTTAGCTTGGGCAGCCAAAATCACCGGATGGATGAGATATAGGGTTGAAAGGTGGACAACATCCTGCTCGGTCTCCAGGCCGCAAGATTCGTAACCGGGACAGTAATTCGTAAGAAGATCGTTGTTCGTAGCGGCAGCCTTTGACTTCAAAAAGGCTTCCGCAAAGGCCAGATACGTGTGCACTTCTTCTTTGATGAGCAAGCGGGGTGGGTCTTGCTTTTTGGTGGTTTCAGAGGATGGGGTAGCTTGCATCTCTGTTCGATCAGCGTGCTCGTATACGGGAGGTCCATGGTCGAAGCATTCGAGGATATTGAGGCCCATTTTGAAGGAGCAATAGGCAATACTCAGAGGCTTTTTTTTGGAAGAGACAAGGTACTCGAGGATGTTGTGGTTGACTTCTGAGTAGGGTGGATGGTATATAGAGAAAGATATAATGACTCAGTCAGAGGACAAAAACTTTGAAGTACCCATTGGGTGCCTATGATTGTGTGAATGGACTCTGACCTTGTTGCAGTGACATTGGTTCTTTCCATTTCACAGTGGTTCAGAAAATCACTCCCATATGATATTTCACGATACATCACCCTCATCTGCGGTTCTCTAGGAGACGGAGGCAACTACATTAGTCTAGGACCAGCAGACTTTATTGCAGCGATGCTGTCCTGTTGAATAGATCGGGCGTGGTGATGCGCAGATGACGAGTCTAGACTGAGCATCATACCATCAATGCTATCAAGCTCTATAATGGCCACGTGTAGATTTGAGCCCCATATTTGTATAGCGTAAGGTAGGAAGGCCCTAAAGCAGACAAGATATCTTGTCGAACTAATAACGCGCTCGTGGACTTGTTGTGAATACCTATGGTATCTAATGACCACAAGCAGTCTAATTCATCACGAGAAAATGCCACTACCTCTACACACCTTGAATGTAAAGCTGAGAACGCCGGGAGTTACAAGGGATGTCATTGTTCATGAATAGACCCAAAGTAGCGGCTTGGCCGATCTTTCACCGATTGGTCATGGTGCCTCACAGACCCTTTCTCTTTCACTCTTTTAGTAGTGCTCTTTGCTGTTTCACTTCGTACTGTTCAACCAAGCTGACTCACCTGTTATTCGCGCACAAATGCCCAAGCACAAGCTCATGTTAATCTTCTCTTCGGCCACCCCGCTGCAACCACCGTGAGATCTCGGTAATTATGTCGCCCAACTCGAGCAGCACCTCTAGTGGCCTGCTATCACCTCCTAGTACCCCGCCCAAACATTCGCACGTACCCTACATCACCGGTGCAACTTTCATCGCTAAAAGACATGTTCCGCCGGAACCATTTGGAAGGAGCTACTATGAGTATGGCGCAGAGAGCACTAAAGTGCCGGACAATGTATCTCAACTGGAATGGTGCATCGCGCAAGCCCCGGCACCTGGGGTAACACACTCGGAAGACCGGCGTTGCATCACCATCTCCAGACCCATTCGAACCGGCGCGAACTGTGGCGCTCAAGTTGTTCTTACGGATGACGGTTTCATCGCCAAACTTTATGACCCGCTCTACTACAAATTTTACGACGACGAGTATCCCGAGGAGAAGGTGAATGTCACCGACACCGCTGATAAGGACTACGTAATCGAAGCCGCAGCCTACTCCGAGTTTCAAGACACACCATTTCAAGGCAACACCATGCCCAAATACTATGGATCCTGGACAATGGACGTCTCAATCGCTGTCGATGGGCAAGAGCACTCTAGAGAAGTGCGAATGATTCTGTTGGAATATGTCCGCGGCATCCGTATGATAGATGTCAACCCTGATGCCATCACCCAGGAAGAGAGAGAGAACATAATGTTTAAAGTCATCGAAGCGGATCTCGACCTTCATTTCGCAGGTCTTCGACACGACGACCTGGAACCACGGAATGTAATTTTAGCCTCACCAGATTCAACTACGCCCTTATTCTCCGATCCGAATCTCCGTGTTTGTATTATTGATTACGCTATCTCTAAAGTCAGCCGGACCAGTCTTCCCTCTCGCCTGTTTTGTAACCCGCTCTTTTACTGGCTGGGTCAGGATTGCTACAGCCAGTGGCATTGGTTGCCACCACAAAATGAAGCGACGGAGTGGATGTGGCGCATTTGGGGAGGTGGTGGAAAGGAAGGGAAGTATGTGGCGGCTGAAAGAGATGTGGACCACTCTTCGGGTAAACCCAAGCGGCCTACACTCAGTGACATACGCAGAGAGAGGGAGAAAGGCACAGTGGAAGTGACTTAGCTTAGGCAGCTATCAGAACTTGCTTGAGTTGACATCAAGGACATTACACACTGTGGCACCCTTCAATGCACAATGAAGGTGTTTGATAATTACGTGAAGCTAGCAAAAGTTCATACAATAATTTATAACGACTATATGCTTTCTATTTTTGGAATTGAGTATAGTTCTAGACAAGCCTATCCACATCTTCAGGATTCCATTTAACACTCATATGAGACACTCCTCATTACTCAGATACTAAATATTCCAAGCCTAATCTTCGTGTCCCGCGCTCATCCCTTGAGAAAAGCGCGCCTCGCACGCCTCAACTAGGAACCCAAGAAGTGCCTTGCGAATTACATCGCGGGGAACGATTGTGACCTGTACCGAGCCCTCCACATCCTCCCCAATCTTCTTGCAAAGCACCAGATTCTCATAGTCGCGAACCGCGCCATGCGCACATCCCGTCAACCTCGTCTCCTTCGATCTTGACTTCACCACAGCACACAAATTTGATCGCCATAACCACTTGTTTCTTCCCGTCCTTTGCGGACGTATTGCGGAACTTATCCCAAACTACATTCTGATCGCCATCGGGGTGCTCTGTGATCATGTACTTGGTGTTGATGGCCATGATAAGAGGATGGGTGATGTAAAGAGCTGCGGAAAGGTACCATAGATGTCCCACACCCCTCGGAGCACGTTGGTTAGACTCGCATCGGGGACGCAGGACTCGTCAAGGCTAGGGTGAAAGCTCGTCAGGGTGGGCGAGAGGAAAGTGGTGGCTTCGGAGATTTAGGCATCAAGTGCTTCCTTGCCGATGGTAGGAGAAGTATTGGACGGCTGCGCAGGCTTTGAGGTTGAATAGATGGGAGGCTCTGGATGAGGGTGCTCGAAGCAGGCGCGAATGGTGAGTGACATGTCTGGCTATGGTCATTATCGGTTGGGAAACTCGCTCTACCAGGGAGACTTACTGAGCTTATGAAGTTGAAGTAGGGTTGAAAGATCGATGGTATGGGAGCTGTGTTTTCCAAAGTTCAGTGGATGAGTATAGCTTTGGCGAGGCAGACAATCATAAATTTTCACTAGCAAACACTCCTTCATGACCGTGTAGTTTGCTCCAGGTAAAACCAGTGAATGTCATCACGGGACACTTTCACGCCATAATGGAGCACGCTGTAAACCACTGGAGCTGGATCTGGTATCTTGATTCAGTGCAATGTTGATTCGACGAAAAAGGCAAAGTACCATAACTCAGCACGCGCAGAACACTCAGTGACAATCTTATCGTACCAGAAACAAAGAACACACAAAAGTGAGAACAAACATTCTACTGCGCCGCCACAATAGAAGTCTCAAACACCGTCCCATTCAACGACGTATCGCCTCCAATCCTAAGCCTCCCAACCCCAAACCCCTGCTGCCCACCCCGACACCCAGACAGCAAATACGAAAAATACCCATTGCAATCCTGCACCGTCCAGAACACTCCCGCCGAGCCATCTGGCTGCGAAGCCGGAGTGACAGAAACTAGCAACACCAAATCGTCAGCATTGCCCCTTAAAAAACCCCAACTCTCCAACCTCCGGAAAAGAAAAAGGGCTACTACTACTACTTACACTTCACATCCCACCCATCAACCGCTACACCCGCCGTACTCTCCACATCAGCGCTCTGCGTATTACTCTTCACGCCGCTGAGCGGCCAATCGATCGTCTGGATGCAAAACAAGTCGTCCCCGACATGGCGGCTCGGATACGCGCAGGCGGGCATCATGGTGGCGCAGACGTTGTCGACGAAGATTGCGATCTGGGATTTTACGTCAAAGGACATGAATTTGTCCGAGGGCTTGCATACGCCCGTGGTGCCGTCGGCGGGGAGCCAGGCGGAGGTTTGGGTGGTGCTTCGGGGGGAGAGCGGTGCGGCAAGGGTGGTTGTTGCTATGAGTAGGTTGAAAAGTATGTTGATGGACATGATGGGCGGCGGAAAGGAGGTTGGGGTGGTTGATGAGAGTGCCTGTTGTGTGAATGGGAATATTGAGTGAGTGGTTCGGGGCAATGAGGTGAAGACGTTTAGCACAAGTGACGACTCGCAGCAGTATATATGAAAGATGTCAAGTGACACTCTAAGCAAGGGAGCGAATAAACAGGATCGAATGACTAGGTCTTAAATGGTACTTGGTGCGGCGTAAGGGCAGTGCCATGATGATGAACAAATGTCACATGCGATACTTCGAAGGGACGAAATGGACCTAGACTGATTTGGAAAACAGGAATACTTTACATTCCTGAAGATGGCTTCGTCTAGTTGCCCACGTTGGTGTTACACTTGACGATGGGTCTATCCTGCATAGGTAAGTGGGGCCGAGACCGTGGTAGACATGTTTGTACGACGTGCGCTGCTTGAAGAGGAAAGAGCCTTGATTACAACTGGTCCTACTCATATGATTGTCCATCTTTCCACTCATACACTCTCACTCACAACTCACAGTCATCAAAAGTCAAGAGAGCTCAAGTATGCCATATACGCCCTTGCCAAAACGCATTCACAACGCCTTCATTCGTTCATAAAGTATATCCTGCAGAAGAAAAAGGGAAATTTTCTAATGCAAACAACCTGCACACTCATCCTACACCCCCCACCCCACCACCACACCTATGCCCCTTCATCTCTCATAAAACATGAAGATCATATACCTCATGTTCATGACTTACAAAAAGAAGGACTACGCTCCTTACTTGTCTCCGCTCCACTCCACCATACCATGCTGTTGCAAGGAAACCCGTTTAAAAACGCCATGCTACAACTACCAAAAAATGTACCGAGAAAATATGCCCGGAAGATGTGTTTTATGCAAAAGTCGCGCTCGCTCGCTCGCTAAAGTTTCCATCTCTTTGATTACTTGCTTTCCTCGCTTTCTCCCCTCTTCATTACTTATTTTTCTTCAATCCACCCACATGCTGTACATGGTGTGCCACCATGGGAACAGTGGCTACTCTTGTTTGATTGGGAATGGACAAGAAACCGCGCATTCCCGACATGCTTATCATGTACCCCAAGACTCTACGGCAGCAGTGCTAGTGCGTAAATCAAGCATGATCCCAGGTTTAACATCGTTCATCTAGAAGATCTCCGAGTCGAGGCTGCTGCGGTACGATTGGAGGGACTCTTGATCCTCTGTCACCATGTTAGCATCCTTGGACCCGAATAACATCTGCTCTAAGAGATGGACAGGAGGGTGTGTGAGGGGACTTACCAGGAATAGGCTTCCTCCTGATAACCGTATCCGAATGCTGCAACTCCACATTGTTGTTCAGACCCTGCTGTCCGCTCGGGCTCCTGCTACCCATCGGCCTTGGACCCGTGATTTTGCGCTGCGGGCTATTCATCGCTGCGTTGGCCCGGAGGTGCTGATTGCTAGGGCGCGGCGAGGGCGTGGGCGTGAACTTTTGTAGGTTAGTCTCAACCCTCATAATACAAACATCATGAACTTACGCGATGTCCCCTATCCGTCTCAAGCGAATACCTTACTTCGGCAATAGGCGCTAATGGTGTCAAAGCACCCTGGCTACCAAACTCATTTGGAGAGCTATACATTTGTCGTGTCTGGCCATAGCCCGCAAGAGTTTGCTGCGGCGGGATGAGTGGGCCATCATCTGGGATCTTAGGTGGGCGGGGCGGGGCCGCTTGTTGTTGCTCTGAGGCGGAGTGCTGGCTGTATCCGCCATCAGATGAGATGGGCGACAGGTTGCCCTGACCTTGGGCTGGGTTCCCGCCAGAGAGACGGTTGCGGGCCAGAGCGGGCATACTACCCCACTGATCGTAGTCGGGAGACTGCATGGGCTCGTAGATCTGGGCTTGAGTTTCTAGGTTGCTCTGATGGCGGCCAGTCGGACCAGGACGAGGCTGGGGATGTTGCAGGTTCAATGAATTGCGATGAGCCTGGTATTTTGGGTCCTCCATCTCATATTGGAGATGCTCCTCTGGAATGAGTGGCGACGGTGAGCGAGCGGACCTGATCGAAGCTCGTTCTTCCCTTGCTAGCGACGTATTGGAACGAAGCCTGTCGTCATCGCGCACCTCGTAAGGCTCATCATCGTCATCGTAGTACTCGTCGTTGAGCTGTGATGAATTGGACCTAGAGTGGGTGGAGTACGGGCGCTTCTCACCAGACCCGCTGTTGCGGGGCAGGCTCTCGGGGTTGGTCGAAGAGGTAGTCTTTGACCATCTTGAAATCTTAGGAATGCCGAAAATAGACGACGAATTCGACTTGTGCTTGCGTTTCGGCGTATTCTCCTGGCTCTGCGGATCGCGGATTGCCCTCGACGCTTGCGGTGGTGTCTGATGTGATGCGTTTTTGTTCTGGAAAACCTCCTGGGTTGGCGTTGTCATCCGTTCAGTGTTCTCATACTGCGGGTCGCGTTCATCGTATTCCTCGTCACTGACTTCTTGTACCGTACTTATACGGTTAGTTGGCACAACATCGTAGCCGGAGTGTAGGTCCTGAATGCGTCGACCGGACGATGCTGGGTTTGAGAGGTAGCCGGACTGATTTGGCGACGAGGCAGTGTTGGCACGACCTTCCGGTTCATAGCCAGGATCGCCGCTCGCTCGCAGGTTTTCGTACGAGGTGAGGCTGTTTGATCTGTTCTGCTGATCCAAGGACAGCTGATTGACATGCTTCAAGCCTTCAACCTCACCAAGCAATTGGACCAACATGGCCTCGATGTTCTTGATGTCGCTATCTCCCTTCATGCTCAACCCCTTCAAAGCACGTTTGAAGACACTCTTCTTCTTGGTCTCCACATCAATGTCCTCCGACGAGGAGCGATTGACTCGTGGCGATCCTATAGGTTGTGGACGAGGACCGCCCAATATCCGCTGCTCAGCAAGACCGACCCGCTTGTCCGTGGTTTGCATGATCATGTTGTCTTGAGTCTTAATGAACTGCTTCATCTCATCCAGCTGATTGCGCATCTCAGCCGCGCTTCGAACAAGGGTGACTAGAATCTCAGTATCGCGCGCATTGCGTTGTGCGTCCCTAACGGTAAGATGGTCCATAAGAGCCACGATATCCTTTGACTGGATGCGATCCATGCCCTTGCCAGTAGCCGCGTCGTAAAGAGGAGATGCCATTCCGTGAGAATTACCACTGGGGTGTCGGTTATGTTTGGCATTAGCAGCGAACATGTCAGCACCATCCAGGTCCATCTCATCGTAGTCCTCACCAAACCCATCATCATCAAAGAGTTTTGAGTGATTGCGGTTCTGAGGCGTATACGCTTCACGTTGGTTAGCCGACTGGTAACCCTCGTCTTTCCAGCCGGTGGGGCCTTGAGACAATGGAGTGCGATTGCTCTGTGCATAGCCTGGCTGCTCGTGTTGGGGCTCACCTGTAAGAGGTCGATCATAGTCTTCTTCCACAGTGGCCTGATGTCGTTCGTCGTATGAGTGTCGCTCGTCGTACGAGTCCGGACTCTGATTGTGCAAGTGGTGAGCAGCAGCAGCGGCAATAGCAGCAGCGCCAGCTCCAGCCCCGATAGCGGCACCTTTGTTGGTTGACGTAGGCGTACGTTCCCGTTCTTCCTGTCGAAGGAACAACTCATCGGTTTGGTCGTGATATCCGTCTCCTCCACCGAGCGGTCCCTGAATGATCGATGGGTTCGTAGTAACATCAGAGTCATCGTCCATACCATATCCGATTTCAGGCATCATCTCATCGTGGCCTGCTGGAAATGCGCTGTGGTGCATTTGAGGTGTCTCGTCGATAGACTGAGCAATGCTTTGCCTTGGAGAATTCTCGGCGTGCGACTGCTGCTGAGCTAGGGCCTCAGCCTTGTCTCGAATGGCGCCCCATCGCTCGCCGCTAGGTACTTCATCCGTCTGCAAGATATGGCTCGCGGGACTGGGGCTGACCTGTGATAAACGACTCTTCTTTAGCGGACTCGATACTGTCGAGGATCGGACGCTGATGCTGGATGGGTCATGGAGAGACGCAACGGCAGACTCCACTGCGAGTGGCGTATGTACATATTCGGGGGTCGAGTCAACCCTTTGAAGATCCTGGAGATCCATCTTCTCCTCGCGATCAAGGTACTGACCTTCAGCGCTGTCATCGGTGTAGTTGGTCAGGCGTTGATAGTTGACAGGCGATGACAGTGAGCTATCTTCTATCTCTCTTCGGTACATTTCATTCTGCTCATGATTTTTTTCAAAGAAGTCCTCTGTATCTCGAGGAGTGTCTGGCTCGCCCAGGATCGATCTCTTGCTCTCGAGCGTAACGCCTTGGGGTCGTTTACGGGTTCGCGCTGCTTTGGTGCTGGGCGTCGATTCCAAGGACGCAATAGAGAGATTAGACTGCTGTCGTTCAGCTTGGCGACCAAGCGAGGATACAGAAGCTCCACTATGAACACTGCGAAGATGCCGAGGCGAGCCAGACGCTAGAACTCCTCCTCGGTAACTGGCCTCACTCTGAATCGGACTAACGCCCCGGGTTGGTGTTTCGCTCTCAATTTCATACTGGGACGCCTGAGGCTCGAATCGTTCGATAGCACGAGCTTTGGCTGCAGCTGCAGCTTCTCGACTGACCTTGCTGACCTCTCGTGAGGAGTAGCTGCGATCGCTTTTTGGGGTACTCAAGCGGACCTCGCCTGTGGAGCGATTGCTGTGAGCGGTTCCGAGACTCCGTTGGAGCACGTTAGGACTTCGAGTCGGCGTGAGAGGGGACGGCGAAATGTAGCCGCGAGCCACTTCTTGTAGAGGTGTTTCGACGCCCGTGCTCCTAGACGACCGTGAGCTCGGTCTTTCTTTTGTCTCGGTCTCGGCAGATAGGATGGAATCTCGAGTCAGTTCTGAGCCTTGCAGCTCGCTGTGGTTGAACGGTAGAGGCGGCACATGCTGCTTCAAATAGGTATCGTCTTCCACGCTCTCAGATATGCTTGCAGAACGACTTGTGCTGCTACGAGATGAGCGATGCTTCCTATGCTTGCGCTCTTCCTCCTTTTCTTCGCGAGAAGTGTGATGTTTCAATGCAGCAGCCGTAAGGCCGGCTCCAGCAAGTCCAGCCAATGCAGCATCACGTGCAGACGTACTCTCTTTGTCCTTGCTCCTTCTCCGGTGACTAGTCTTCTCCTCGCGCGTAGTTGATTCAGAGTAGCTCCGGTCAGAGATGGAGCCTCGACTGGATCGCCGCTCACCCTTGCGACTTGACCCACCAGAAAGGATGGTTCCTGGGTTGTCGCCGTCACGATTCAGGACCACTTTCGGCTTGCTGCTGTGCAATTTCGGTGCGCTTGAGGATTTTGAAACACGCCGCCGGGACTGCTCACGGGAGCTCGTAGAATCTATTGTGTCGTACGTGGCACCACTATTACGAGACATGTTCTCGAACTTGTCCCGATTCCTTGAGGTGCGAGTTTCTTCCTTCAGAGCATTCAGTTCCGGAAGAATGAGGCGCTTGATTGCATCTTCCACCGTTGCAAGCAGCTTGGGATTGTTGATGGACGAGGTTCCAGAGACGCCCGAGCGGGTCGAATGTGCGACGCCAGATCGACGATCCGCGTTAGAAGAGAGGAGGCTAGACTCCGTGCCGCTAATGGCGCTCACTTCTTCGGTGTCTCTGCTTCTTCTTCGGGACGATTTGCGTGGTGATGTTAGTTCATCTTTGCTGACTTTGATAGTATCTCTCGACTTTGCGGAGCTATCCTTGGATTTCGAGGCCCCGCCGTCTACTGCCTGTTGTTGTAGCTTCTCCATGACGCGCTGTGTGATGCGATCCTTGCTCAAGCTCCTACTGCGCTGATGCGTGGGTGCCTTCAACGTGTCGTAGCCCTCCGCAGCCATGGATTCGGCAACTGCTTCCCTCTCTAAGCTCCGGCTTCTGCGCCGCCCGGGGGGCAGTATCTCTGGCTTTCCTCCTAACATACTGTCGGGGGGCATGGAAGAGACGTCTGAAGCCATTGGGATAAATCGGCCGCCGTTGCTGGAGACGTCGCTGTTGTTCTGGAGTACCTCAATCTCCACGGGTGGGAGAGAGGAAACGTTGGAGCCGTCTGAATATTCAGTGGTCCGGGTGTCGATGACTTCGTCGCGGGGCTTGCTGCCGAGCGAGATGCGGCGGGTGTATGAGGGCTTGCGGGTGTGGCGGTTGGTCTGGGTGATTTGCACGTGGTCGTTCGCGGTCTTGGTCTTGCTCTTGCGAGAAGATGGGGTGACGCGGACACGGACGCTGGGGCGCGAGTGGACCTTGCCGTCGGTCTTGCCGCCTTCGAAGTACTCAATGAGCAGTGAAGTCTGCGAGGGGTACTTCTTGTGGATGGTGCCCTGGGGTTTGGTGGGTTTGGTGGTGTTGATAGTCACCGGGGTGCCGTCTTCGGGGATGGAAAACGAAGTCTTGTCGGTGCGGGTGGAGACGTTGGTGTAGACGTCGTCTCGGAGGTTGGAGTCGTCTGCGGAGTCGAGAGTCGAAGGTTCAGTGGGTGCCGGGAGAGGGGGTCGTTTCGTGTCCAGACCCATTGTTGGATCCTGAAGAATCCTAGAAGGCGGGGTGGGCGGCCGACGACATGGGTGCAGAGGTTCCTCGAGAAATTATGCGGGAGCGAGGATACGAATAGGGGAGTGAGTGCCGCACCGTTGCGTGGCTGTTTCTCGTTTGCGCAACCGGGAGAGGCTGCTGGTACCACTGGGGCGAAGCGGGCGCACGCTCGAGCGCAGACAGCGAACGTGGTGAAGGGCCGTCGCTTAGGGCATAGCAGAGTGCGTACACTGCGGGCAGGCTAGGTCGACGAAGCGCAGCGGCGTGCGGCTCGCGGCGACAAATTGCGAGCTGGGCGCTGGCCGTCGTAGCGAGAGCTGAGGTTGCCGTGGTTAGCAGCAGGGCCAGCGAGAGCCGCACCAGGCCACCAGGCCACCAGGCACGGTAGGCAGGGCAGCGGGGAGACGTACCGAGGCCAGGAACAGCCGCAGACAGCGAGCGTCGTGCGGATAACAATGGCTCGGAGAGCGTAGTGGGCGTGGTGGAGAGGGCTGTCGTGGTTTCCTGCGGTGGAGAGCAACCGGGTCAAGGCCATGGACAGACAACAAATCCCTGTTACCTAGGCGCTAGCAGCCGTGAGGCTTATTGGGTGCCTCCGCGAAGCTCACAGAGGGCACACGGCAAACTCGACGGATCAAGTCTTGCAGTAGAGTGACAGGACTATTAGACATTAAAGGGACATGGGCGCTACACATCTCCACACCATTCTCCGCGTGCTATCTTTAAAAGTCGACAAGACGTCGTCACTTGCTGGTATCGATAAACTACGTCCCAGCCACCCACCTCCAGGCCAAACAGCGCTGCTCAAATCCCTCGTGCACGCCGGCAACCATGCAGCACTTGCATACATCTCACCACTAGATGCATCCAGCGTCCCTATAGATGCATCGCCAGACCCGCTGTGCAGCCAGTTTGCAGCCCTCTCTGAGCGAATACCACGCGCTACCGACCGTGTCTCCATTCGACCTTGTCGTGGTGGCTGGGAAACCTGTCCGAAGGACGCAGTCGCTTATTCTCTCTCTGCTTTCCCCGACGAAGACCTCATCCAGCATGCGACACCTCACTCACCACCCGCAGTTGTAGCGGTGAGCATAGGAAGCCGTCCAGCAAATTGAAGTCGTCATGTACACAATCAAGTCTTTGTCCTAACCTTTAGTTTCCGCTCGTTACTAGGGTGATGTTGCCGAGCGGGCGGCCGGCGGCCACTTCCGCTCGTGTGGTCCCACGCTTACGCGACGTCATTGGTCGAAAAGATGCTTAGCCTTGCCAACGCATCGTCCATACAATTACCTAGATTGCACTTTGCACCAGAAGTAAGGCTGAACAGCCTTTGGCTTCTCGTCAGAGTTTCATCGAATGGCATGGCTGAAGTGAGATACGACATCGTGAGTTTTTTCGAAGGCTGCAGAGCGATGAACTGGCAGTCGTGCGGCTCTGAACAAAGTATGAGTGCGGAAGCTCAATGGCTGACGCCGTTCAAGCTAGGACAGTCCATGTCCTCAAGCCAACCTCACCGGTATCGTGGCTTGCTGACTGCGTCTGGTACCATGCCAGACTAATCATGTCTCGCTTTTTTTGTAGTAATCAAGTTGATAGTCAAAACTTGCCAAGTATGAACATCGATAGCGTAATACAGTCTCTAACTGTGCAAGTGAGCTACGTAGAGCTTGGAGACAGACATGCCAACTCCGGTACTGCTTTTTAGAACGCCACAAACTCCACCAATGCCATACGATCTTCTCTTAAAATCGCTTACCAGGCTTCTGGGGTCGTCGGCCCTGCTGCGGTTGACTCCCATACGCCCTCCTACCTTCAACCTTCTTGTCCCTACTCAAGCTCGCCCCAAGGCTGATGTCAATCCGCGGGGGTGTCGAGAAGCCAAAGCTCTTCGCCACCTTCACGAGATCAAGCTTGTGTACGTCGAATACCGAGCGTAGGCTATGTGAAGCGTACGCTTGGAGATATGAGCGGTAGCCGTCCTTGGCCGACTTGTTGAGATAGTAGTTCTTCGAGATGAGGGCTTCCAATTGCGATTGAATGTCTGTCGGTGTTAATGTGATAGTCAGAGGTAAAGCAGGGTGGACTTACTCAGGATTTTGTTCGCAGGGAGCTCGAACTCCACCAACGGAACACGGGCCTCTTTCAGCAACTTCAAGAAGCCTACCTCCGATGGCAGGAGGAACATTAAGCTCTTACCGGTGCCATTTGAGCCTCTGGCCGTACGACCTACCCGATGTATGTAATCTCTCGGGTCATCAGGCGGCTAAACCATCGGTTAACGTCGTGGTCAAATCTTTCGCAAATCTATAACTTACGTCAAACTGGAGAACGTAATCTACCTCGGGGATGTCAAGCCCACGCGCAGCGACATCGGTGCAGATCAACGTCCCTGCCGTGGAATTTACGAACTCGAAGAACCGGTTGGTTCTCACCTGCTGCTTAAGCTTGCCATGTAATTCGAGGACAGGCAGGTCCAGATAGTTAAGCAGCTCAGCGTAGAACTTGACGGAGTTACAAGATGAAAGGAAGATTATGACTTTCTTCTTCTGGTGTTTCTTGAGGAAGCTGAACAGCAGTCTGAACCGTGTGTCGGAATCGCAGATAACGTAACCCTAAATATGATGGCACGATTAGCACTGTTCTAGATAGAGGGATACAGATACCATATAAGACAATTAAGACAGTGTCTCGTTAAGGTCAGTCACTTACTACCCATATGTTAGCAAAACTTTCGAATAGTATTCGTGGTAACACATGCCTTGTTCCAAATTATCCACGGTCGAATGCTCCTTCCGATAATCTACATTAATATAGAGCGGCCCAGGTTTGAGGGATATGCGTGCTAAATCTTCGACCTTGGTAGTCTGTGTAGCCGAAAATAACATGGTTTGTCTGTCTGAAGGAAGAATCTTGATAATGCTCCTCATTTCGTCTTCGAATCCGACTTCGAGAATACGATCTGCCTCATCGATGATCAAGCTCTTTAAGTTCTTGAACACGAAGCCTTGGGTGTTGTGTAGATGATCTAACAGACGACCAGGTGTTGCAATGAGCAAATTCACGCCCTTAACAAGCTTCTCAGCCTCAGCCCTTCTGTTTGAGCCCCCTATAACAATGCCAAACGTTTGGGAGTGCTGGGCCATAAGCTCGCGAGCGACTCCAAATATCTGTAAGGCGAGTTCGCGTGTGGGCGATACGACGATGACACCGGTACCGTTGCGGGGCTTGAATCGCATCGCCGAGAGCATCTCGATGGCGGGGATCAGGAAGGCGAGCGTCTTTCCACTCCCAGTCTTTGCTGCTCCCAGCACGTCCTTTCCACTACGTTGTATTAGCAAGGCATAGCATAACAGTAGTAGGTAAGTTTTACCTCAGTAGCGGCGGTATGGACTTCTGCTGAATTTCTGTCATGGTGTCAAAGCCCATCGTCTTGATAGCCTCCATGGTGCGCTCCGAAAGCTTCAACTCCGAGAAGAGCGTCGGATTTTCCATCGTAGGCATCGAAGTGCCCGAGGGGAGGTCTGATGAGCCCAGCGCCTCGCCGTTGGCGCCGCTGCCATGTTCTTCTGCCGATTCCTCATCCAGCTGCTCCTCATCCTCTTCGGCTACGCTCTCTGCAACATCGTCTACTTCAGGCTCTGGTGTGTGCTCCTTCTTCGCCTTCTTGCGGGGCTTCTCAGCGACCGCGGCGCCATTGGTCTGCGCTTCGGGAGCGACAGCCTCTTCGCCCTTCTTGCTCTTGTGCTTGCGCTTGCGCTTCTTGGAGTCGATATCGGTGGCCGTCATCGTGTGTATCGTCTTCGAACAGGTGCGGTCTGAACCTGTCGCAACTTTTTTTGAAAGCCAAGAAAAAAGTTCGAAGTCGGTGATAGCAAGCCTAACCCGCCGACATGGGGCTAGTCTCCTCCTAGTATCGCGCCAAAACACCCCCGGGGCCGCATCGCACCTGCGACATCGAAAGCCACAACATCAAAGCCGGCGAATGCCTTGATCTTATCAAAGAAACGATTTGTCTTACTAGACAGCGCCTTATATAATCTCCAGAGTCGGCTTCATACAGCCATGGATCGTACGCTATCCTAGTCCATACCATTAGAAGCCTTCAGCTATGTAGAACCCACTGCCCTTGACTTCATGTAACAATTTATAATTCAATATGTCTAATGGAGCATATCCTCAAACGATCAGTCGACTCATTGGACCATACCTACCAGTGTCTTGGGCCACCGTCAAGCGGAGTGCGATGTTAATCCAGATTACCAATCAAAGTGGAGATGTGTAACTTCAGATAGGCTCACATCGTAGACCAAGTTGGACGTCAACGAACTTAATCCCTTGTCTTTCCTCTCTCTGTTCAGTCCATTCCACCGCTGAGTTACATCATAGAACACCACCTACATCACCATGTCTCCCAAAATCTTCCTGTGACCATTTTCCCTTCCCTCCATCACCCATATCTCAAACTAACACCTCTCAGCACAGGCGGAACAGGCTACATAGGCGGCTCCGTCCTGCACACGCTCTACAGTGCGCACCCAGAATACTCCATCACCGTCCTCCTGCGCAAAACGCCCTCAGACTTTCAATCCACGTACCCCAACCTCAAAATCATCCAAGGCGACTACGACAGTTTCGACACCATCGCCGCGGCAGCCGCATCATCCGACATCGTCGTGCACAACGGCAACTCCGATCACGAACCCTCCCTGAACGCCATTATATCCGGCCTACTGAAGCGATCTACCCCGGGCTACTTACTTCATCTCTCCGGCACAGGCATCGTCAGTGACTGGGCGGACGAAACGTATCTCGGGAAACTAAACCCCAAGATCTGGAGTGATGTGGCATCGTTGGAGGAGATTAGGAGTCTCCCTACAGGCGCGTTACACCGCAACACGGAGGAAATCCTGCACTCGACGATCCAGAAGTACTCTGACAGGGTGCACATAGCAGTCATGTGTCCGCCGGATATCTACGGTAAGGGAAAAGGGCTAGTGAAAACGCAGAGCGCATTTGTACCCATGTATATCAAGGAGATTCAGAATCTAGGCGGGAAAGTGTTTTACTACAGCGAGGGGAGTAACGCGAGGAGTTGGGTGCATATCAACGATCTTATGAGGGTGTATTTGAAGGTCGTGGAAGCCGCTGCGTCCAATGCGACTGAATCCTTTAATGAGAACGGGTATTATTTCGCCGGGACGCAGGAACATTCACAGCTGGATGTCGCGAAAGCTACGGGCCGGATACTGCAGAAGCATGGCGTTATAACGGATCCAGAGCCGGTGCAGATTGGTCTGGAGCGGTTGGACTCAATGGTCAATTATTATCCTGCGTTCCCGAAGCTGGCAAGGTATTTGTTTGCAAGTAATTCCCGGACGAGGGCTGAAAGGGCGGAAAAACTCTTTGGATACAAAGGGGAGGCACCGGGTCTGTTGGAGAGCCTTGAAGCTGATATACTGGACGCTTTGAAAGGTCAGTAGAAGGTGGAGCATCAAGGTACGATTGTCGTAAGGGATATGAACAATTCGCGCACCGCTGGCTCGAGTGGCGCTTCAGACACCATTGCGTCAGTTCCAAAACCTCGTTACTCACAACTAGTGTAAACCAGTAAAAGATTACAACAATCGCAATGCATGTTCAATGACTGCACAACAGTACTGTTCTCACAACCTGTAGTCTAATGACATCTTTCATTTTCAAAGTTATAGAAGCTCAATCTAACCAGATTGTGTCCGCATACACGCTTTAGCCAACGAAAATTCTTTGATCCGATCCCAGGAGTATACCACCCAATTCCGTTTACCTAATCCTGCCGTCAAGGCCCTGAAGATCGCGCTCCAGATCGCTTCCTTGCCAGCCGCCTTGGTTAAACGCCTCCTGCGGTCTTGGGTCCTCATACCCTGCGCGGTCATAGTTGTTGGGTATCGGGACCTGTGGTGCCTGAGCGGCGCCGGCGCCAGCGCCGGGTTGTACGCGGACCATCTGGCGGAAGCGGTTGACCTCGGCCAGAATCATCTTCTTCATGTCGTTGATTTCTTCGACTACTTCAAACTGGAAGTCGAATGTCGTGGGGCAAGATGGCTCATCGGAGGCGTCGTGCCAGATGTGCAGGTATCTGTGCTCCAAAGCTTCCTCGACCGAGATACGGCTTGAGGGATCGAATGCCAGCATACGGTCCAAGAGGTCAAGAGCATCTGGGTTGGCGTTTCGGAAGAGAGACTGGAACGAGATTTTCTGCATATATGGTAGGTTACGAACGTAGTCCTGAGCTCGAGGCGAGCCAATGCGGGACAGTGTCTCCTCGTTGGGGGTTCCAAGATAGTGCAGGATCTGGTTCAGTTGATCGACGTAATCTCGACCCTTGAAAAATGGTTTGCCGCCCAACAGCTCAGCGAGAATGCAACCAACTGACCATACGTCGACTACAAGAGTAAGCCTGTGATCCCAGAAGTGGGGCTCCCAAGTGAAGGTTATGTAAGGTGGCGTAGACCCTGGATTTGACGGATACTAGGGTCCATGAACCACCAACCGCGGGCTTCGAGTAAGACAAATAACTGGGGATACATACTAGCTTTCGTGTAGCTTTGGAAGCTCAACATGATCTCGGGAGCTCTGTACCACCGGGTAGCGACATATTCAGTCATGTACCCCGCGTTCTCCTCGGGATCCATGGAGAAGCCTCTAGCCAGTCCAAAATCGCAGATCTTGAGCTCGCAGTCGGCGTTAACGAGGAGGTTACCGGGTTTCAGATCACGATGGAGGACGTTGGCCGAGTGAATGTACTTCAGACCGCACAGGATCTGGTAGATAAACGACTGGAAATGGGCATCAGTCAGCGGCTGGCCGGATCGGATGATGGCCGCCAGATCGCACTCCATGAGCTCTACATCAATATCAGCACCGTGTTATACGACGTCGCGGAAGTAGCCCGTACCCTCATATAGGTAGCACTCGTTGAAGTTGTCTGGGCGGGGTATGTCCATATCGTAGAGACATGTTATCTGCGCGAGGAGGTTTAGTGTCGTGTTGAGCACATGCGGGAAATTGCATGCCGTGACGGGGTTGTCTTACGTTGCGATGTCCTACGAGGTGTTAGTGCGCGTTCCTGCCAGGCGGGTGCAGCAGACTTGCCTCTGAAGTGCTGTAGCAGCTTGATCTCGCGTAGTGCACGCTTTGCGAGGATCTTCTTGCTGAAGACGTTGGTGACCTTCTTGATGGCCACGCCCTCGCCCGTTTGATTGTTGGTAGCCGCACTGTAGCGCACAAGATTAGCACTCGGCAGGTGTCTTGCCGTAGCTCGAGTCCTACCATACGATGCCGTAGGCACCTTGTCCCAGCTCCTTCGTTACATTATAGCGCTCGTCGACGATGAACTCTTGGTTGAACACCTATTTCTTTGTCAATTTCTGACTCTCATTGTTTGTCGCAAGGGTTATTATGGACTCACCTTGAACACTTTACGATTGGCGAGGTCGCCCATGGTTGCTGACGCGGCGGGGTAGCTGAGAAGGAGACCAAGGCAGTTTTTTTCGCGTCAGGAAGTAACGATCGGGGTGAGTGAGAGGCGATGAGGAAGGAGAAGGCAGGCGACAGCTGGGGGGTGATATAAGGCTAGGCGCGCGGCGCTGTGATGGCTGACGAGCTTGCTGCTTCGACACAAAGCGGGGCGGCGGCTGTCGAAACCGGGCGGCGGGCTGGCGGGATGAGCACCTGAAGTGGGCAGACTCTTCACCAGGAACGCAGGAGCAAAAGGCAAGCGATTGACAATGTGCTGGTGCAGAAAAGCGGTCGTGCTGCGCCTCTTCGCGGCCTCCGTGGTAGAATGGTGGGGTTATCCGCATTTACCACTGGCGCATGAGGGGCATCAGGGGCTAGATAAGGGAAGGCGTGTCTGTTAGCCCCTGGTTCAGACCGCTTTGCCCTCCCGAGGTCTGCCCTACCAGCAAATTGGCCCTATCGAGCTCGATCACCGTTTAGCCACCCGCTTGCTAAGGGATCATTTTGATCATTAAATGAAGTGAGAGGGTTTTGAGTGGATCAGTCGACTCCTCGAGTAACTTGGCCAAGGTTCTGGCGACGACCTCGACACGCTAGTAGACTTGAACTCCGGCCTTCTGCCAAACAATGCTCCTACCTGCTGTCAGTGCTGTGCTCTAACAGAATCGATACATGTGATCCTTTGTTCATGCGGGCTGAAAGCCAGCGGAACACGTTGTTAACTACAAAGACATCGTCTCGCAACAACGCACTGGTACATCCGCCTCAAGCCTTTCGCGGCCCCTACCAAGTCACCTTCTGCATTGGGTAGTCTCATAATCGTTATTGTAAGTATACATCCGCCGTAGCAGGCGCTTCATATATCAAAAGAGGGTATTTACACATAAACTACTTCTAGCGAGCGCTCTCAAGCATCGGAAAAAACAAAGTGGACCGGCCCATGTCCACCACACGCCGCCGTCTAGATGGTTACTCCAGACTCTCATGCAGACCAGAGGTATCATATCCCAGCCAAACGCCATATCCTTATAGCTTCGCGCCGCCTGTTGCTAGGGCCAAACAGCCCGCCAGTGATACAAAACAAAGTAAACGCCTGCCTTTCATGTCGCTAAAAAATCAACTTTTGGCAAACTCAAGACTCGTAGGAAAATCGCCGCCGGGACGTGTCTGTGGACCCTTCAAGGGGAGAAATGGGGGAGAGAAGCGTGTCCTCAGCTGGTCTGCCCGGCGGACGATAAGGTGGAAGCTGGAAAAACGTGTCCGTGGCCTCTAAGAATGCGCCGTCCCTTGGCGTCCGCGGTGTGACGGGCGACACATTGTTATTGCTGGGAAGTCTCTCGTTCAACATTGTAACTTCCGAGGGTGAAATGGGTGCGAGTCGCCGTGGGGGCTCTTCTACTAATGGGGACACGTCGGATGCACTATTAGGATCAACACCATTGTACATCCTTTCGCGAACCACCATTGTTTCTTTTTCAGAGAGCTGGCGACCGCCCGCTTCCTGGCGCTCCGGCATGTCTCCGGGCATCTCGTAGATCGGTCGCTCTGTGTTGTCCGCCTCGTTGACCGCCATCGGTTCCTTCGATTTGACATCACTATCCATCTCGTGGTGCGTAGCTGAGTCGCCAGGTAGCTCAGCCTTAGGGAACACCTTAGTTCCTTCTTCACTCTCCTGTATAGGTGACGTCGGGGGCTCGTCTGACCTCTCTGCGGCGCCTTTCTTTGCGGCCGCAGCCGCGGCAACGTCGGCCTCATACTGTGCCTTGATCGCCGCTAGTTTGCGTTTGTGTCGACGGCGCCAGAACAACCAGCCGATTGCGCACATGATGAGTGCAAAGATGAATCCGCCACCGACTGCGATACCGATAACGGCTGCAGTAGGCAAACCCGGCTTCTTAGGGGGTAAGTACTGCTGGACCGCATACTGAGGCGATACGATGGGGATAAGATCGGCCTGTTCGCCAAAAGTCCAATCAACCGCCGACAGGGAGAAGTTGTTCCTTTCCCAATCGACTGTCAGATAAGCCTCTTGTAAGAATGTCCTCCCGAGTACCCATTGATTTGACTCATTGCCTCGTCTGATAGGAAAGTATCTCGTCTTTTCTTGCAGCCCTCGGTAGGGCGGCGATGCTTCCATATCGAACGCAGCGTAGGGTAAGGTGATTTGGAGTGTAGTGTCAGTGCTGAATTTTTGACCTAGAGTAAAGGTCACACTAGGATTCTGCGTCAACAGAGTTTGATGCAGAGCATCATCCACGAGATAGAGATCGGTGTCTGCGTCATGCTTCAAGCCAAAAGCTTCTTCAAACGCGTTGCATATCTCGTTAGGCAACCACAACTCGGCGACAGTTGAATCGATAAACATGGTGACATCATCTCGTTTCAAAAGATCAATGTTCTGCGCGGTAGAAGTGTTTGCTGTCAGCCCGGCAAGGCCGACGACAAGGTCACGCTCGTTGTCGGGTGCAAAAATGAATGTCAGGTCATTGGGGATGAACCGCGATGAATCGTAACCACCAAGCGTCAGGCTTCCGAGAACAGTTTGGCCGTCTGGGTACAATGGTGAGCGGACTATCTAGTGTGGGAGTCAACGGTGACTTACGGTACATGGCTCCCGCTGTGTAGCCAAACGACAGACTAGGAATGTTCCTCTGGTTGAAAAGGTCGGTCATGTAGCTTGGGATGGGGTCTTCAAAGGTGGAGAAGTTGGTAGGCTTCGGATGGAGTCCAATGTGGCCGAGCCAGAAGTTTGCGGTGACCAGAGTGCCAATGGTGGTATTCTGTACTGACGGCCCCTTCTCTCCCGACAGCCCTAAGCCCACCGAGTCGAACCCGTACAATCCATTTCCCACCAGCCCTAGATTCTTCTCCAGCCACAATTGATAATACCCCTTCCGTTGCCAAGTGTCTGAGCCGCTGTTATTGTAAAGACGGCCTCGACTGCTCTCGCAGTCCGAATCGAACGCATTGTATTGGGTAATTTGACCAGTGTTGGGGTCCGTTATATTGGATACGCAGGCCAGGCGGTTGACGACCCATATCTGCTGACTTGATGTCGAAACAAGGACTCGCACGTTCTCCTGCGGGTCGCCTACGAGGAGACTGAAGGTGTTCCATTCGCCGTCGATGCCCATCCAATCCTGGTCCGGCGCAACTCTGATAGGTGCAGGGACAGAGGTGACGTCTGGTAGCAGCTTGTAGCCCGGAGTGACTGTGGTGTTCTGCTGCACATAGTCGGCGGCGAGACAGGGCAAGAGCAGCGTAGAGGCGGCAAGGGCGCATATCGACGGGAAGAAGGCGCGACGGCCTCGCGAGGGAACCATGGTCGGGGACTAGGCGGCGTGTGGAAGGCGCGACGGAAGCCACTCAACCACGACAGCAGTTGTGAGCAGCATCACCAAGCAGTATTGTCTGCTCCGCCGGCGGCACGAGGGTGAGGAGGAGGAGATGGGCGAGGACAGGACAGATGCAAAGGTAGATTATGGCTGGCTGCTGGTGATGATCCAGATTGGCCGCCGGACCCTGGATAAGCCAAGACGTATATTACACTGCTGGAAGCTAACGAAGTTTGTCATTGGCCGCCGGGAGCTGCTCTTTGGAGCTCGAGTACCTGTCACTCACTACGACTAACGATAACACTCCTCGCGGCAATGCCGCATCAGTGACCTCTCCAGCGGGCCGCTGCTGTGCCTTGCTGTCGTGTGCTGCCGCTGCGCTGGCTGACGGACGAAGACTGCAATCGCTCGTACAAACCGCTCACATGGCGATTCGTTCTACCCGCTGCTTTCACCCGGCATTTCTTCCGCCACGCCATCATTAATGAAGGCAGACGACGTGCCATGAGGGTAGCCAGCCCCCCGTTTCATCCATACAGCGTCAACCACCCGTTCGCGCAATTTGTGGGGGTCCTGCGCATCCCTGATCGAAACGGCATGGCGCTGGAGTCTCACCGGAATGGCTTTTGGACAAGCACCACCAACACACGACGCGCAAGTCCGGATTTTGCGGCAGCCACTCCGACTGCAAGAGTTGAAACATCAGAATCTGGATCCCCACAAGCAGCCTGCTCGTTCGGGTTTCCTGCTTTCAGCGTGGCGGATCAGCCACGACCTGCCCAAACCTTCTACAACGTACTCGATCTGCATGCTCGACAGGGCATAGACCATCCGAGGACTCAAGTAGTGAGCCGGCATGCGTCGTTCCATATTGCTGGCGCGGACACACGCAGGTTGTGCAGCTTACCTGCATTTTTTGAACGTGGCACTGTCAATCTCCCCCAGAGAGCCGCAAAGCAAGGGCAGCGGACGAGAATCAGTGCGGCAGCCTCCCCGGCGCATGAAGTCGCAATCAAACGCCTGTAAAAGCAAGGCGATGCAGGACATCGAAGGGATGTCTACGTGGGCACGCCTTGAGGCGTCGCACAAATACAAGCACCAGCCCATGCCGGGGCAGGCGAAGGCCGGGCTTTAGTGGCTTGTATCCCCACACCTCAGCCAACACCCTCTAGGCAGTTGGCAGCCCTGCAGTCAGCCGCACCGTACGTAAAGTATGACCGAAAAGGCTGTGACTGCGAGACATGGGACGGGTAATTGGTGGAAAGGTGCGTTTCACGTGAGATCACTATCTTGCTCCAACTCACACTTGCACCGAACGGGCTGTAAGTTACAACCTGTGTCGGACTTCGCGAAGTGGGCCTGGTCAAGCATCCTGCCGTGTTGATCTCGCCGATAGTGCGCCTCTCGTCAGGATCCTCGACAGACGGTCCCGTCGGTCGGAGCCAAAACGCGCTGGCCCGCTCTCTAAATTGCCCCTTGCTGCACTCTCACATGTCCACCCTCCCCTTGGGACGACTCGGTAGTTACGAAGTACCACACTCGTTATCCTGAGTAGAGTGTCTGATCCAACAGCACTTTATGAAGGCATGTTTCCGTACCATTCATTCGTTGCGATATGCTTTGTATCAGTCTCTGCGGGAGCAGTGTTCCAGCGTCGCGGTAGCGTAAACGAGTTTGGTAAGATCAGAACGCATCACGCCTCGCGCTTCGTATTTACGCGTGCTAACCAAGCCATCAAGCCTCCTATTTCAACGTCACTTCTTCATCAAGTCTGTTCACTCCTGTCTCGACCGTCACTCCAGAGACATACGCGCCAGAATCTTCAGAAGTATCGTCGCCCCAGTACTCTGTTGATGGTTTCGAAACTGGTTCCTCTAGCGAACATGGAGATTCTCAACGAACCGACGCCGTATCAGCAACCGCAGCAGCATCAGCAACAGGGGTGTTTGCCAACGTAACTTCACTGCCAATATACGTCTCTTCTAAATCTGGTTCTGCATCAGATTCGTCTCCTAACACGACATGGTCTACGCCCTATGCCTTTCCCAATGCGACATCATCAGCATCAAAAAGGCCGTCTAATGCAACATGCACGGTCAACATTCCAAGTGCAAGCATCGACTGGTGGTATCCTGCCACCTACAGCCACAGACTTGGGACAATGACTACAGCTGCACCGAACTTCACAAATGCGGACTCGTATACTTTGATTCTAGAAACGACAACATTTGATGCATCCAGTGCTTTGGAGTCGGACTTCGCTTGTACCACGAGCGAATCTTACGTGTCGGAATGGGACTACACTATAACCCTTTGCGATGAGTACACGGACAAGCCCACTGCAGCAGCCACGTCCATTGCTTATCGGACGGCTGCTGCGCCTTTTCCCCCGAATGGCCTTATTCCCGTTACAGACGCTGCGCTTTATGATTTATACACGGATGGACAGCCCTCGGCGACCGCTACTATCTCGATTGCTCCTAACGTCACGTACACTGAGACGTCTGCCACTCCATTCGCTTATTTCACGGCCTACGAGATTGAGTCTGGCAACACAACAGAGACTGTCCAGTTACGCTCTGCATATGCATACCCTTACTGGTTAAAAGGAATTGAGAGCGAAAGCACAGCCACAGGTCCACTTCCACAGGGCTTCCTTGAGCAGATTCCCCAGTCAGCTTGCGACGCTGGACAACTTCAGGCTACTGTCACCGTACTCATTGTGGTAGATTTATATTACCAAAATTGGCCTAATGCTAATCCGTTCATCGTCCACGTCGAGTCGACCGCTGCTGGTTTCGATGATCCGCCTGTGGTCGTCAACAACCACGGTACTTCTCGGGGTGTCCCACTCACCATTGCAGACTGGGATCTTCCCGGCCTTACTACCAAGCCCACTTCGGTAGGCATGAAACCTAACCAACGACCTGATCCTGTTCCCACCACCAATGGTAGGAACAACAACAATGCCGGCAGCCAAGAACCACAGTTGCCAAACGTACCACAGCCTACTCAATTCACCATCGGCACCATTGGAACAGCTCCAGTAATAATTGGGCCAGCATCGGAAGTTGTTGTTGGCTCACAGACTTTGCATCCAGGAGGACCAGCGATCACTGTCGGAGGTGCAACTCCTGTATCTCTTGCTCCATCAGCTACTGCCCTCGTTGTAGGTGGTACAACATCTCAGCTACCACAAGTTTTCAATCCTCCTGCTCAGTCTCCAATTCGGCCTCCACCACTACTGACGATCGGCTCATTAACGCTTACCCCTAATGCGGCTACTCAGTTCTTCGTTGCTCCAGGACAGACCCTGACTCCAGGCGGCGTTGCAACCGTGGATGGCACAGTCGTCAGCCTTGCACCATCGGCCTCGTTAGTTGTCATTGGCGGCTCCACACAGTTTCTACCAACAGCTGGTTCAGGGCCTGCACTGGCTGCTACTAGCCCTCCACAGATCATTGTCGGCGGCTCAACAATCACGGCTCAGCCAACTCTAGGCGGAGCTGGAAGTCCGAGTAATCAAAACAACCCCGGTGCGGGTCCCACGTTTATCATATCGGATCAAACCCTTGCGCCTGGTGGTCCTGCTATCACTGTCTCTGGAACGACTCTCTCCCTGGCACCTTCAGGGTCGTTTGTCGTCGTCAACGGTGTGACTTCAACCGTTGCGACGCCTGCCTCTCCGGCCTTTACTCCACCTACTCTTACTGTCGGCAACGGCGTCTTCAGCCCACTCCCGGGCTCGGGAACAACTTTTCTCATCTCAGACCAGACGCTTGCGCCAGGAGGTCCCGCAATCACTGTATCGGGCACGACTATCTCGCTTGCGCCATCTGCATCTTTTGTTGTGATCAATGGTGTCACATCCACGCTTGCCAGTCCTGCCTCTGCACAAAGCACTCCACCTCCTCTCACATTCGGAAACGGCGTCTTCACACCCCTTCCAGGAACCGGCACTTCGTATTTGATTGGATCAAGTATACTCACTCCGGGTGGCGTCATAACAATATCCGGCACGACCATCTCTCTTGCGCCTGGAGCTACAGCGCTCATCATCAATGGGCAAACAAGCCTCATCACACCCCAGGCCCAGCCTATCATTACGAACGCGCCACTTCTCACGATTGGTTCGCAGACATATACTGCTGTGTCTGGAACAACTTTTGTAATTAACGGTCAAACTTTAACTCCAGGAGGCACGATCACGGTGGATGGAACAACGATTAGTCTAGCACCTGGGGCTACTGAGCTAATATACGGGAGCTCAGGTCGCAGCACAACAACTGCGCTGTTCCCCGCTACGACCACGCGTAGTCAGAGCGTGACTAGCACTTCCAGCCCAAGCGCAGGTGCAAGTGGAAGTAATGGACAAGCGGCACCGACGATTCAACCACAGGGCTCTGCATCCACGTCTGGGGCGCAGAGCTGGGTATTGTTTTCTTTAACTGCGATCATGGGTCTACTTTTGGCATAAGCATAGCGTAACGCTCAAGCGTGGAGTTTTTCTATTGGGATCTGGGACATAATGGGTGGATTAATGATCATGAATATGGGCTTATGGGCGTTTGTAATTTGGCTCTAAGATACCATGGGCAGGTACAAAATGGGAAACGGGAAGACGGAACTAACATCAGTTCAGGCATGAAATGTCTGAGTACATAGGGATTAAGGCATACCGCATCTAAAGCGATGTACGCAGTAATGAATCAGCCGCAACGGCAGTAATTTCAATCTTGCCATCCCTTCTCCGCCATGCAACCATTCAATTACCAAGGCTGACACAATCTTCTCATTTCCTTTCCTCTCTCATCAACTTCGTCCATACTCGTCCATACTCAACCATCCCCTCCCCTACACCAGCAGCACATGCTCAAAGAACCCCAACTCCCCCACAACCCTCTCCAACGCCCCCTCCCCATCATCCAAATACACCGCCCCCAACACCGCCTCCACAGCCGTAGCAACCATCTTCTCTGTAGCAACATACCCATCCCCATCCCTCTGCGTCCCCGGATTCAAAACAATACACGCATCCAACCTCGTCTCCCATTATTCAACTTCTCCTTTCGCAGCGCGTCCCAGTCACCACCAAGCTTTTTGGTACTCTTGTTCTTGTTCTTGATGAACCATATATCGCACAGTGTGGCGGCCATACGCGCATCTCCCAGTACGGCGAGGGCGTCGTTTTTTCCACACGGAGGGGTAGATGGTGGTGTGGACTTGGAGGGGGCAGTTGGCGTTGTTTAGGGCTTCGAGGCAGAGGAGTTTGTTGGTGAAGGTGTAGTTTAAGATGCGTTCGCAGGTGGGGATGTTGGGGTCGATGTTGCGGATTATTTGGTGATTGATGGGTTTAAGATGTTGTTGGACAAAGGTTTCTTGCGGGTTGGTGGTGTTGTGGGGGAGGTGGGGAAGACTGTAGAAGGTGTTTATTTAAAGAAAAGGGTGTTTTCTGGTTAGTGTGAATGGGAGTGTTGAAACTATCTCTAACGTGCTAGGAGAAACTAGGAGAGACTGCCCACGTTTTTGTTGTCGACTATTTGGAACATGTGTCTCTGCTGTGGCGAACAATCGAGCTGACCAGCATGTTTTTGGAAGGATAGGCGGCAAGACAGCAGTTGTTCACGTCCAAGAGAAGGTGCACGATGAGGACTGATCACACAACGAGGAAGAAGCAACGTTGGTTTGTCTCTTATCGTGAGACTTTTCGAGTTCCATTCGTCATGAATGCTATATTTACACGATAGAAGAGGCCGTTCTAGCAGCCAATAAAAATATGGGATCAAGCCCATCCAAGAATATACTCTCAAATCCAATGTACAAGTCCGACGCCTGGTCATGCAGAAGTGGTCACAAGAAGACCGTCATAGCTGTGAGAACTCAACAGCTTACAACTGAAAAGCACGAGCGTGCGCACGGCGGGCACGACGAGCAGAGGTGCCAGTGGTGGCCTTGAGCCAGCTGATGAACTGCTCGATGGTGAAGGTCTCGGGCAGAGTGGAGCCAGAGCCGGCACTGGAGCTGGTGGTAGGAGCGGGAGCAGCCTCGGTGGCGGTGGGGGTAGCAGGCTCAGCATCGGGAGTAGCAGAAGCGCTGGGAACGACGGTGGTGGGGGTAGCGGTCTTGGAGGGAGCCGCCGAGGAGACAGGAGCAGCGGTCGTGGTAGGAGTGGAGGGAGCGGTGCCGGAGGAAGCACCGTCCCAGACAGCCGGGCCGGGGATCTCGTAGGAGGTGATACCGTTGTAGATGTTAACCAGAACACCGGGGTCAGTGGCGGAGTACGCCTTGGTCATGTCGGTACCAGTGCTGGGAAGCGTGGCAGAGCCGGAGCCAGTGACCTTGATCTGTCCGCAGCCTGCAAATGTCTTAGTATAGATACTCTACTGTTACATTTTCCAAGAGAGTATCTTACCGTTGTAGAACTGGGCGCCACCGGCGTTGTTGGCCTCGTGAAGAGCAATGATCTCAGGGCGGATGAGGTAGTCACCAGCAGTGAGGTTCGGGAGGTCGATCGTGATGGCACCCTTGTTGGCGATGAAGTTGTCGACACCCCACTTTCCGTTAGACAGACCTTCCTCGTAAATCTTGGTCCAGACGGCACCCTCGCCGTTAGAGTCGGCCTTCGCGATGTAGACCATGACGGGACCCTTGTGAGACTAGGAGTAGATTAGCAAAGGGCCTCCATTATGAGAGCGATGGTAGACTCACAGCAGCAATGGGCTCGTCGGCATCACCACTGGTAGATGCTCCATCGTTGTGGTGCCACTGCATGGTGACGGAAGAACCGGCAGCAACCTCGACCTGGTCGGTAGTACTCGCTCCACCATTGCAGTTCATGAGAGTCGAGGTAACATCCTTGATGGGGTTGTTGCCGTTGGAAGGAGTGCGAACGGCAAAGTGTTGACCCTGGTCCTTTCCGCCAATGACGAAGCTCTGGAAGGTGGCGTGTCCAGCAACGAGGTTGGCAGCAGCCAAGACGATAGCAGCGGTGGTCTTCATTGTGATAGTTGGAGTGGTAGAACTTGTTGTGTTTGGGTGATTGAGAGTATATTCAAAGATAGAACGAACGAATGAATGATAGACGAATGGAGAATCGACGAAAGTGAGTGTATGCTAAAGAGCGTGTGAAAATGAATGTCAGCGTCAAGCTTGATGTCTCTCAAGCCAACGGCTCGACCTGAACCTCTTATACTCATCCCATGTACACGGCGCAATCGCATCATGACCGAGCTAACGTTCAACTGAATCGTGAAACCCGGGTTCATGGAATGATGCCAAGCACTTGTCATCAATTCAGCGTGCACTAGTGTCCGTTACGGAACGGTGGCTTCGCTAGCTGCCGCAGAACGTTCAATCGAGGCTGGCATCGTTCCCATGGACCCAGATATTCTGATGAGTTATTACCGTGGGGAGATTTGTAGGGCTCCGGCCTGATGCATGTCCCTTGAACTAGCCCGTCTGAGTCAAGAGCGTCGAATGAGGGCCGAGAACTGGGAGAAACATGAAACTATCCATGGTGAACGGGAGAAATGCGTTATCAAGCCTCGGCGGTTGGCGAAAAGCCATGCATTGAAGCGCCATCATAGCATACGTTCAAGCTAGTTCCGTCGAGAAGCGCATAAACTTGTTTGTTTATTGATGCTCTGCGAGTGAATTCGACCGCAGGAGATACCCAGTGTTAACGAATCTGCAGCTCTTTCATACTGTCATACCATTTCCGAACTCTCAGTTTGGTGAGCTTGCTTCTAGATCGTACAAACAAAAAGGAGAACACAGGACTGGTGGGGCGAATTTCTCCGTCGAAGGTGTGACAGCCTTGAAACGGGAGGCGTAGTGGGGGAAATTGCGGGCCTGGGCGCGCTTGGTGTTTCACCTTGGCCGATGCCTCGCCAAACGTTCACTGCATCTCTTTCGTGAATTGTTCGTGTTTAGAAACGGCGTTTATGCCTTTGAGAGGGTTTGTAGCCGAACTCTGCATTGCTGCAGGCGTAGGAATAGTCGTAAACTGTTTCTCATCGTCCTGGCAGCGCAATGGACTGCTCACACCCCTGGTGTTTGATAGGGCGGGTCCCAGCGATAGACGCTTGTGGCTGGCATGTGCGGTGATTATCTGGAGGTAGAGAGATGAGGTGATGAGGCGACACGGCTGCTGAGGTCGTTGATCTTGTTTGACTGTGCTAGGCCATTCATTAGGGTAGGCACTTAGTGTGACGCGATACGGCCAGATTCGAGTCCTTCGAGAGACGGACACTGTCCGACTTTTAAACACTTGCAAGATGCCTTAAACTTGCTCAATTGTCCTCATTGATCAACCGCGGCGAGGAAATAGTGCTCTATCGGCCCAGAATAGCCGCGCGAACTACGTTAGACGAGTGGCATGAGCCGCAATGATCTTCCCAACATTACTGTATTGCTTACCTCAGTATACAGGGTTTTCATACGACGAGAAGATACACCAGCTGGGTTGTTCCAAGCCGTTCCAAGTCCGTGTCCGTTATATTGTGGCGGACTGTGGCGCCTGAGGAGATTGTCAAGCGGGTACATGGCTTTCATGAAGTCCGAAGCATCCCATGGTACATTGTATGGATGACTTGACTGCCCACCTGTCCGAGGGAAAATGCCAAATCTGCAAGTAGATACAGTTGTGCAATAGAAGGGCCAATGTGAAGGTAGATGTAAGCACGAGGACTTGTGCCTTTAGAATCTTAAAGCCCCTCATGACCCGGCAACTGATCGCGATGATCAAGCTGCATCATCTTGTAGTGTCGTCCTATTTCGTGAGTATTTGCGGAAGACTGAGAGGAGTCTCTTTTAGTATCTGTAGCCATAAGGTGCAAGAACAGGTTTTGCTAGAACAACAATATATGCTGCTAGAAAAGGGCGTCCTTGTGCTATCAAGTGCCATGAAGTCGGGATAGCGACACGCCGAAGTTGGTTCTTCTTGACGAGTGACCTCGCATGCGCGATTGCTAACCGCCTCACTGTTCTTCTTCCATCGCGTGGTTGAGGTTCATGACGATTTGAGAAAGACCAACCGCTAAAGTGATCCCGTCGTGGAGAAACACCAACAACAAGTGGCTGTGCACCTAGCAACCATCACATTCCCGAGTCTGGAAAGCGTACACGACTACCTGCAGTTGCAAACATGGGATGTAAGCTGAAGTTCCTGAAAGTGAGTTTAGGTAGAGAATTAGGCCCACTTATGCGTCGGCGGTGAAAGGGGGACTCTTTGGTTGAACAAGAAACCCCCTCGGTTCTAAAGCCCTTGCCCATGGGCTTGAGTTGAAATGTCACCTTCTGCATTCATCGCCCACAGCTCGTCGCCTCCAATTATATTAGCGATATTTGGGACTAATTTTCATCATTCAAAGTGGACCAAGGAAGCATGCGTGAGCATGACAACGCATCGAAGCGAGGCACGGAAGTAACCGAGCGAGATAAGGCAATAAAATCTCGGCCAATTTCTTGATTATCTATACCGCGCATATGCATGCATAGTCCTTCTAAAAATTGAAAAAAGAGCCCAATCTGTGCCGCATTAGGACCTTCCGAAAAACAGACATGTGAGATTGGACCAGTCCTGATGTAGTCGTTTGTTCGCCATAAAACTCCCAGGTATGAAGGATATCGAATGCAGGAAAGTAGAGTGCTGGTGGGGAATAAGGAAGCTGTGGTCATTCCGTGACCAATCTGGAAGACGTAAATATGTACAGTGGAGGTAAAAGTCGTCATTGCGAGCATGCGATGGCGAGAGTGGCTATGTCGCGAGCTTGCAGGATATGCCACGAAGGTTGGACGTCGTGAAGCGACCGCGGCGAAATGGTTCCGGAGCATGCGGCTTTGGGTGAGATTCTCGTGATGTTCGAAGACTCTGATATGTGGACCCACTCCTTTTGACATGAAGTAGTGTGATCGTTCAACGCCGACTTTACCCGCGGAGCCTCTCGGAAAATCTCCATGTCGTTGCTATCATAGAGTGCATGCCCGAGGAAGGTGATGTGGTGTCCTAAGATGATTTGAAAGGGAGATCATAGTTCCATGTCCCCAATGTCGCGCATAACGCAAGCCATTTGTGCCCTCTTCGCAGCCTCGGCGAGCAATGCCGCCTGGTTGAGGTAGTTTGTAGTCTCAGCAGCAGTCTGCCCTGCTCCTGCCCGGTTCGGTTGATACTCAAAGCTTGGATGTCGTTGTGCTTGCATTCGCTGCTGTTGGTGGGGTTGCTGCGCTTGCTGGTTCAGCGAGCCAAAGAACTGCTGCTGCTGGGGACTGGACGACGGCGAAGGCATCGGTGCGGAGGCGGTCGACGACCGTGAGGCGAGACTTGAGCTGCTGCTATAGCTCGTTGCGTGTGAAGAAGTTGAGGACTGGAGGGGAGCGAAGGCCGGTCGAGCGGGCGCGCCGTAGGTTTGTTGCGGGGCTCTTGACATGTTGTGTATCGACGAGGTTCTATGCTTTCTATACTTCTATAGAAGATGAAGAGAGGAAAGAGGTAACGTTGCTACAACGGCGGCCTGAGGCGAGCGGGTGTGGCAGGTTAAAGTAACGGTGGTGTAACGGGCGGGTATCGGGCGGTTGCTCGGTAGCGCAGAGTACCCCGTTAATATCCCTCGATTAAAGATCTGGCTCGCACACTTAAGACCAGAGATTGCGATCTTTGCCAGATAATGTCGAAAAAGGCTGAAGTCGGGAAGAAGGTGGCGGACGAAGGAGTACAGGCAGAAAGAGAGAGGCACAGGTGCAAGATAGGCACAATCACTATCGGCGGAATTCGAGCCGAGGCTTGGGCGGAAACTGAGTCTGTGAAAGATTTCGTCACTGCCCGGAAATTCTGCCGAGAAATAGCCTACACTGCTAGCAGAGGACTAGCACTCGTCTCGAGACACCAGGCGAGCGTCAGCCAAAGCGGATATCTACACCCAGTCGAGGCGCAATAATTGCAACACATATAGAGATGCCAGTGAGGTCCCCGTCGCGCCTTCTCACGAATATTGACTGACGCGCACAGCTTATCCTGATATCTGGTCGCGCCTTCCGCTCCTCCTCACTCCAAATATCGCTTACCAAATTGCAGGTTACCCCAAGGCGGGGAAGACGACCAGAGCCCTTCAACTAAAAGAATACTTCGAGTCCAAGATCGCCAGCTCCAGCGCCGATGCCCGCGTTAGCCGCCTAAAAGTGCACCTCATCAACGATCAAACACTCGGCGTATCTCGTAGTGTCTATCATACCGCCAAAGCCGAGAAAGATGCGCGTGCGGAAGAATATTCTGCCGTCAAAAGGGTGCTCTCGCGCGATGACGTTGTTATCGCAGATGGGCTGAACTACATAAAAGGTTTTAGATATCAGTTGTACTGCGAGGCAAAGGCGGTGCAGACACCGAGCTGCGTGGTCAGTATAGACTGTCTGTCCCGCGTAAATGCAGCTCGCTGATAGTCCTAGAGTTGCACATAGGAACGCCGGCCGAACGATGTCGCGAAAACAACAAGAAGCTGCTTGCCGATAAAGACAGTGATGAAGGATATGACGAGGAAGACTTCGAGAACCTCATCTTCAGATATGAAGAGCCAAATGGCATGACAAGATGGGACAGCCCACTCTTCATCGTAGTCCAAGAAGACGAGACACCGCCGAATGATCAGATATGGGACGCTCTCATAGGCAGCGACGGCAAGATGAAAGTGGTCAAGCCCAATTTGGCGACTGTGCTGGTACGTACCTCAGAAGTACTGGGCTATCCGTTCACTAATGTTATGTAGAAACCAGCGACGGAACAGAACTACCTCTACGAGCTCGACAGAACGACGTCAGATATCCTCGCCCAGATAATGGTATATCAGAAGGATCACGCAGGGGAAGGAGGTGGTGAGATAACAGTCCAAGAGGTTCAGAAGCCAATTGAGCTTCCTGCGACGCCAATGACCCTCCCGCAACTGCAGCGCATACGCCGCCAGTTCATCACGATGAATCGCCAGCACAGCTTCTCGAAAGCTAGGATAAAGGAGGTCTTTGTCGACTATCTGAACGCTGAGTTTCTACGCTAGAGTAGTCAGGGAAGGGATATTGGTGTCGGCTTACCCCAGATGGACACTCCTGCAACCCGGACGAAGCTTTCCACTCTACCGAACGCCTTCGTATTTTCAGTTGCGGATACACACGGGCCTTGAGATCTACTGCACATGCAGTTCTGCGGAGCCGCGGCACTAGGTTCAATCTTGCTACAACAAACACCATCTGTACCGGATCATTCCGATTTACGACCCATTCAAGCCACATCTCGTAAATCGCAACAAAGCCCTTGTATGAGGATTCCCCAACCGTGCGCTCGAACGACATGGCGTGATAAACGGACGATTTGTTCTTCCACCCCGCAACTTCAACGTTCTGTGGAATCTACTTTTGGCATGCACCCCAGCGGTCTAGATCTCTGAGGTCGGCTCTGGCCTTCCCGAAGCTGGCTTTGGCTCCCACCGAAGGATTACCACGCCAGTGGTGCGGGTCCGCTATCTGATGGTGTAGGAACAGCTTCAAGGAGGTATGCTTGCCCGCGTGATTGGGGAGTCGTCGCCCTGGATTAGTTCATGTTCCCTCGAACAGCTCCCAATCACATGTAGCGTTCAACTATGGATGACGATGTCTCGCTTGCACAACTGCATCTTCACCACGACCGATAATCGTCATGTTGCACATCATGAAGCTTTCTAAACGTCATATCTGAACTGCCTGAAGTAAACCTGGAGGCAGTCGGAGTTTCCTTTTGCACTTGGCATGCCTCCACCCACCTCATCCTTACATAGTTGACGCACGCGAGAGCCCAACCCGGTAGATCTCACTTTACCCTCGATTAGTAGCTAGTGTATGTACTATCTACTTCGCTGCCCAGGTCCACGCCATCGTTTGGGAGGGGACTGCATGTCACCATTGTTCCCCACGCCTCATGCACACTTATGCACCATGGGCAACTGCACCTTCCCTTCCCTTACTCAAAGCCCAGCATTAATTCCTCTTGACACAAAGCTGAAGTCGGATGGCATCGGATAACTTTCCTCGAAATCCGAGATCCAACAACAGCTCCCAACTTTCATTCACTCATGTTCTTGCGTAATCCCCCGCATCCCCAATCCACGTGCGCTAGGCCCCACTATCCCACACAGAGATCTCACAACCACGCTAATCTAAATGCGGATTGTGGCTTGAGAATCATGCAGGGAAGGCGCGTAAGTTGGAGGGAGAAACTTCCTTTGCCCCGAGGAGCCGTTGATTGGCCCGAGCACACAAGTGGTTGTTGTTCATCGGTCAGACAGACGTGTTGCAAAAGGGGACGGGCCGATTGTGGATATGGATGCGTGTTGAGTACAGTAGTGGTTAGGGGGTAGGATAGGAAGGAAGGAAAGAAGGAAGGAGAAGCGAGAAAAGAAAGGATGGACATATGCTGGATTGAGAGAGGGTGGGTTGTAGGCGATCGTTCAGTTGGGTGCGGAGGTATTCGGCGTTGAGGGAGATCAATGGTACTCGCATGCACACACACACCTTACCTACAGATACGTACAACGCATTTTACGCTGAATTGGACTGTTCATGATCCTATTTCTCAATCCAATTATAATCTACACCTACTTGCGACCTACTTCGTGTATCACCCAACATGCAGCCATTATTCGGCATGTTCCATCGCATCTAGATCTCGATAACTAGTCCCCCACCTTTCAAGCTTCTTCCACCGACCGGTCAGTACTTTCAGCAGTGGTGGAACCGAGTCAGAGTCAGAGTCGGAGCCCGCACGGTCCTCAGCTCAGTGATCTCGGGAATCTGGGGTGCAGGTTGCATTGGTCTCTGTTGCGAACGGCTTCATTTCGGTACCAATAGACTTGTTTGTGCTTTGTTTGTGAAAGTTAGCGTCATGTGCTTGCTGATTCACATGGTTGATCAGTGAGGTTGTTCGTGTTCGGATGAGTGCGGATGTGAAACTGCGATCTTGAATGTGGAGTTGGGGATCTGAAGGGTCTCAGGGAGCTTTGGGCATGTGTGAGATGAGAGACAGGATGGAGTAGGGAACGACTGAGGTTGGACTGAATGAGTTCACGGTTCTTGCAAAGTGTCAAAGGATCTTTTCAAAGGCAGTTGAAAGTGTTTCATACTGTATATGTTGTAAATGTAGTGTATTTTGAAGAAAGCATTGCTGCTGCTAGAAGATAACTGATACATCCGCCAAATCCGCAAGCATCCTTGTCTGACTTATAAACAAACTGTCAAAAAAACATGGAATCTCGCCGAAGCGCTCTACTCAACTGCAATTCAACACAGCGTAAATCCCTAAACGTGCTCAACTTGCTATTGCAAGAAGCGTGGTATCTCAGAGGAACCCAAACGTCCCAGGAAAGCGAAAGCGAAGGAATCCCCTATCCAAGCTCAACCAATCAACTCCTAAGACTCCCATGACCCCAGCCCTTCATATCATCGTGATTTTGTGTACCGTCATCGCCCATGTTTTTACAAACCAAAGTTTCCATCCAATCCCATATCCGGGATCATGATACCAGTATACAGCCTATCACTCCCAGGTGTCGATCCATATTCGCAAGGACCATTGCTAAACTCCTCGCCACTTGTCAAGCTCTCGTCACTGAAGCTGAGAACACTTTGCGGCGGCGGCGCTTGCTCACTGCCACTACCCCAAGTCCAGACGTTCGGTGACCAAGTAACGTTACCGTCGCTACCGGCAGAGAGAGGCGCAACGTCGAGGAGAGCGTCGGCAGGTGTACCACCGTAGATGGTGTCGTATATGTTTGTTTGACCGTTGTCGAGTGAAGAGAGGAGGCGTTCCCAGTCGGACGTCGAGACCTCACTCTTCACGCCGTGGGTAGCTTGAAGAGCATAGCTAGCAAGAGGATCGGCAGCAAACGAGAGGTAGTCGATGTTGCGGTGTTGGCTGGTTGACTGGCTAGGACGACGCTTGTTCGGCAGACAGAAGGACGCACGGTGGGACAGCGGGCTGAGAGTCGGTTCCGATCGGGCAATAGGTGGTTCTGAGCGAATGGACGATAGGCTTGTTGTTGACGGGTTAGCATGTACACCCATGTTGGACGAGATAGTAGGTAGAGTCGCTCGGCGGGGTTCCTGCGCTTCCTCACGGGTAGCCTTCATAGCACTCGGAGAGAAGCGAGCAGCGATGGCTTTGAGAGACCTTTGAGTCGCGCGGAAGGTGTCCATTGGCGCTCCCATGTTGCCATCGGAGTTGTGACGGGACAGTTGAGGGGCGGGCATCTGCTCTACGCGTGGGACAGCAACCATGGAGCAACCGACGCGACGAAACTCGTTGAAGCCAGCTGCATTACCGCGCTCGAGCATGTCCATAACGGAGCAGACAAGGCGGTTAGAGTCTTTGATGAGCTTTCCATCGCGAGCGAGGTTGAGAGTCTGGAAGAGAAGACCAAAGCCAGCTTGAACGAGAACCTCATTACGGTTGAGGCAGAATGAAAAGCTGAGTTTGCGCTCATCCAACAGCTGGACGATCTGAACGATATGTTTGCAGGCGTCGCCAACAGCTACTACTGCCGAAGAGCCCTTGTCGCCAAGGTTGGCAACAACGACAGGGCGGTAGATAAGCGACCGGATATGGTGATAAGCCAGAGACTAATCTTTGTTAGTGTATTGAATATGTATATTGCAATGAGTAATACATACCAGAACAGGGGATCTGCTGCTGGTCACGTTAGTGCTCGGCTTGTCTTGGGCGAAGGTCAGCTTGAGGTGGGGCGCCAGGTTGGTCTGCCAGTCCTCGAGCTCGTCGGCGAGAGATGCTACGGTGCGGAACGAGATCTCATGTGATGCCGAAGCCGGATAGAGGTCAGTAAGGACCTTCGAAAGGATCCGCGACATGCGGAACAGTGCCAAGGCACTTGAGAGTTTAGTATACTCCCCGGGTAGGGTGGGAAGGAAGCCCTTCTCAGTGACGTATTCGTCATCGGCATCTACCGGATACTCGCAGTGGACATCTTCCTCTCGAATGAGCTTAGGGAGGCCAAGGTGTGCAGCAGACAAGCTGGGCAAGTCAGTAATGCGATGGTAGTTGTTGTGCAGTGAGTTACTCACCAATCGACAGTGTATAGCGACCAGAAGACCTTCTTCCTGGTCTCACTAGTCAGTGCACCAAGCGCAAAGCGCTTTTGGGACTGATGCAAGCCAAGGCGTTGTGACAGGCCAACAGCCAAGCCCTTATACTTGAGCAGCCGAGAATAGTCGGCCTTCAGCAGGCAGAAGATCTGGGCAAGGACAAGGCATTGAAGGGTTGCGACGTCATTCTCCATGACGAAAGTTTCGATGGCACTCTGCCACTGAGCTTCGAATGAATCGACATCTTGACCGTCCCGAGGCTGTCAAAGTGTCAGTAGAACGTCTTGCTATGTAACAAAGGAGCGGAAACATACATCGCTTGATAGCGCAGCAATTCCAAAGACAAGGTTGAGTTTGGCGATCGACTTCTTGTCATTCATAGTCTCGGGACTCGCGACATATTGCTCGTAGAGCGAAAGGAAAGTTGGGCGATGGAGAACGGGGAATAGAGGCGCCCACTCCTGGAAAAATATGTTGATCATCTGGTCAGAGACCAGGCGAGGAGGAGCCTTGAACGAGACGATGCGCTTCGGGGCGTTCGGGGCACAGGCTTTGGCTCCTGCACCGAAGAAGGCGTCTGAATTGATGTCGGTGGACAACCTGCCCGTCTCTTGGGCTTTTTGCTTGAAGGCCTCTGCAGCGCGTTAGAATTCTGATGCAATGGCAAAAGTGGGGAGACGATCATACCAACAAGTGTTCGTCCACTCGAGCTGCCCACAAAGTAAGAATCATCGTTGGCATCGTCGAGCAGAAGCGGGGTCTGCTGGACTTTGAAAGTGTCGTCTTTCTCCTGCGACTCTTCTCGGGTTTCTGTGGTACTTGGCGAATGTATCGATAGCCGTCGTACAGATGTATGTGCTGCTGGAGAATGCGAGTGCATTCGCGAGAGCATGTCGATCTTCTCATCCTTTTCATCGAGCAGCTCCTTGAGCTCGCGGACCTCGGCCTCCAACAGTCGCACGCGCTCTTCCAGCGACTCGGTATATCCTCGAGGAAAAGCGCGGCGGCTGAGCTTGTCGCTAGTCTTGCACTCGAAGCCAACATTGGTGCATTGCGTGCAGCTGGGGCGAATGCCGTCGCACCGGATCTTCTTGGAGCGACATCGGTCGCATGCTTGGGCGATGCGGGCCTGGCAGTTTGAGCCGACCTTGATAACTTTCATGGGCAGAATGCCAGGCATTGTGGCGGTAGAATGCTATGCGTGGGCGATTTTGCGGATCTATTTGTTTCGGGCCCTGGGGCTATGACTGACAGGATATGTCACGTCCGGTCACCATGCGCTTGTATGGTATTCGAGTTTTCCAGTGTCGTTTCTCTTGGCTGACGTTTGAGGGTCTGATGGTGTCGCAGTGTATGTGTAACCGTTGCAACAGTTCGAGGCAGTGAAACGGAAGTGGGCAGGCCGGGTGCATAAGGACCACGCGGTGTAAAAGGGCGTGCGGAAGAAGGGACGGGCTGGGGCAGATGTAAGCAGCGCGGCTTGCCCTAGTGTTAGTGGTTCCGGGGTTGGTGCCGGGATGTTGGCTTGCGGGGATGGCATACACCCTTGACAGCAGCGAGACCATGGTCGCCGATGCTTTTTCGTCCACACCTCGCCGCTAGGCCGCAACAGTGCACGCGATCAGCATGCGGGGGATGTCTTGCTTGTCAGAGCGCCATGGCCTTGTTCGTCAGCCCTCCGCTGCGATTCCAGCGCTCCGTGCGATGAACACACTATGAATAGTCCTGCGGGGTGACAAGACACCGTCGTGCTCGCAATCGACGAGACGGCCCGAATAGTGCCACCGCTGACGCTGCACCCTTCCCTCTCAAACCAGGCTTCTCGCAGAGCGGACAGCATCAACAGAACAGACCAGACAGCAATTCGCCAAGAGACCTCTTGCTGTCCGTATGACTATGCCCTCGTTCATCCACTTTACGTGCCACAGTGATCATTACTCTCCACAGGCTCTACGCAAATCATGGCTAGGTCCAGTGCAGTTTAGCGCCACTATGCCAATCGTCCAGAAGCAAATCGGTTAATCGCTGCCCTGGTTGCCATGGAACGCTGGAAACGTGCAACGCAAACATTTTGTGATACGCAATTCTACGGGCCTAGTCCTATTGACCAGGGAGACGCGATGCTGGGCAGCGTTCGATAGCCACTCAATAGAGCCAAGCCCATAGCCTTTGCGGAATAATTCTCCTAGATTCATTGAGCCGGGTCTGTGTTGATGGCTCTTGATTCCTGCTGATTGCTCTTGTAGATGTCCTTGACAATAAAGCTGAGTGAGTGAATGATAGCAGTTGCCTTCGATACTTGCGGCGTCGGGAGCGCGGCCGCGCGAGCCGCTAGAAGATTCCCACTGCGCTCGTATAAGCACTCGTGTGCAGCCCGAATCTATCGAGAAATTCGAGACTGCACTCTCGAACATCGCTCTATGCGGCGTCGATTTGCGGCAGGGCTGGCCTTTAAGGGCAGCCATACCCCTTACTTTGATCGGAGATATTCAACAACAGGCTAAAGAGATGCGATATGTATGGCGGAGAGCCGACGCTTCCATTGATCTTCTATGAGATATACGCCGCTTGCCGGATGTTCCTGGCGGTTGCCTTTTTTGTCGCGACGGCATGCTTGTTGGGGGCGCGTGGGAGCACGATAGATTGCATTATTGCACACCTTATATGAAGTTGTCTCAACCGCCACATCCTGATGGGAGCCTCAGCTCAGTAAGATACATCAATGTGGGGCCTTTCGATCATCAAGAGAAGTCGACCTCCTCGTTCTCTTCGTCTTCTCCAGCCATGCCTAGGTATCGCTGGACAGCCTCTGATTCCAGGAGGCTCGATTTCTGCCCACATTGTTAGTAGGATTACACAAGAGGCCCGCAGAGCTGCCTGTGGGGCGACTCGTATTGATGTTTAAATCATCAAATATATGGGCTAGCTTTGATTCGACAGCGATAGGCTTGCCGTTGCAGTGAAGGTTACATAAGTGTAACTTGAAGCATAGTGGGTCTTGGGATACAGTAGTCACGCGGGGTACGAAGAGACGCGACGTGCTTACCTGACGTTCAAAAGTGGATACTGCGCTCTCCAGCATCTCGAGCTCTATTCTTCGGAGTCGGTCCGCAAGTTTGTACGGCACTTCCCGAATCGAAGCCTCATGTTTGACGCCTTGCATCTCTTGGAGCGTTTCTACTTGCATCTCAACTCGCTGCTGTAGGAGAACCGTGGCTCGGAGCTGGAAGACATCCCATGCTGGGTCTTCTTGGAGGTATTCCCGCAGCTTGGTCGTGTCCAACTCCCGTTCTTTCCAAAAGGCTTGGATCTCACGCTTCCCATCGATCGTTTGTCTGACTTTGAAGTCCAGACCATCTTCTTCATTGATCACAACGAGCCAGATGAAGTCACTTTCCCAGTCTATGCTGTCATCTCTCTGGAATATACGGAAGCCTGGCGCTACTGTAGACACAAAGATCTTGGCGGGTCTCAGTGGGTCGTCGTCTGGGATATCGAGATGGAGAAACATGACTTTAGCAGAGGTCATTGCATCGTCGAGGAAGCCGTATGAGAATATGTTCTCGCATGCGCCTTTGTCATCGCCATAACTGAGTATCTTAGAGCGTGCACCAAGGTTGCTGATGGGAACCTACGTGATAGTAATCTCACCGCCTGGGCTGATATTTTTGCCCTCTCGAAGCAAAAGAAGTCCATTCCCATCATCGTCAGTCTCGTAGAGAGCTGCTGTTGCGTCTCCTGCTGCGTGGTTCGCCATGTCAACACAAGGCATCATACAGTCGCCGGTGCCTGGAAACTCAAGTGCTCTGGATCGGTACATGGCATCAATGCGCATCCAGTCCTCGAACGTCACCATGCCAGTATCTTCATCCCACCAGTATTTTACACACCAGTCGATGGATTCAGTAGCAGTCCGCAGTGCTTCGAATTCGCGCAACAGGCTGTTTAGCTTTGCACGAACAGCAGACCTCAGAGTCGTCCCTGTCAGAAGCTCCTGCTCTTCTTCAGTCCAGAATGTGGGTAGAAGCTCGTCTGGAAGAAATTTTATGTACTCCGTGAGAGGGTTCAGTACCCCAATATCCTTGGTGTCCGGGCAGCAGATGGTTGCTTGTAGAAGTAGGAAAGTGAGTACTGCGCCTCTTGTCGTCTACCAAGTGTGTCAGTCTTGTTCTTCTCTGCTATCTTCAGAGGCGTGTCAGACCCTTCCAAAGTCTCCAACAGCCTCAAGGACCTCTCGGAGATGGCGGTCTGACTTCGTAATCAGCTCAATATTTTGACGAGAGATGATCAATTCCTTCGGCACGACCAAAAGAGGTTCGACTTTGCCTCCTTCAAGGTCATGATCTGCTATAACCGTCGACCCTCTCTCTTCAAAGCCTGGCAGCGGACCTATCTTGACGCCGTTGAATGCGACTCCATGGAAGGTTGCCCATCGTGGTAGTACTTCAATTGGTTGCTTGAGCCATCCCTCTGCTCTACCTCGCCTAATCATCGTGCTAACGAAAGGCAGTTGGTGGTAACCCCAGCCTAGCCACTGCAGACAAAGTGATACTGTGAGTGAAATGGCAAAGAAGCCAAAACACTATAAGAAGAACGACAATGGCCTGATGCACACCTTAGTCGTTGTGGTCCAAGCAAACCTACTGGTGTCGCTCGTGCAATGCTGCCAAGTGTTCTGTCTCTGGCCACAACTGAACTAATCCAACGTGCCGGGAGCTATATTGGACCCTGTGAGATCATGCGTGCAACGGCGACCTGCAGGTCTCTAGGCGAGATGGTCTCCCGAGTGATTATAGCAGTCAGAGCTGTCAGTCGATGAGCGACAGGCTGTGTAGAACGCGAACTGCCTCTACATTAGCACGTAAACAAGCGACTCATACGAAAGGATCAGGGGGAACCTCACCCCGAGCCGTGTTATGACAAGCTTGGACCAGCTTCGTAGGAGTGCTGCATGTTGTTGTGGTGGCGTTGTTGTGGCCGTCCGAAACCGCGCTAGTGCTGCATCGGCCCGTGCGTTAACATCATAATAAACAAACTCTAGACCTCTATCTTCCACCATCCGCAAGACTCACATCTTTACTGTTATTCCTTACCCATACGGCCGCAAGACAAGCGCAGGGCTCTTACGCCGAGCGACCACTGTCAAGTCCAACTGCACTGCACCGTCCGAGTACGCTGCTTTCGTCCGAAGTCCAACACTCGTCTCCGGCATCACTGCAGCTGCCGGTCGAGCTTTCCTCGACGGAGGTGTCCTAGACAGAGTCGCACCTTGCTCCTTTATGTCTGCGCAGCAGCGAGTGACCAGAATGCCTCGCGCGACCACTACCAGCTACGGGCAGGTCATCGAGGTAAGCCAAAAACAACATCAAAACAATGCGACAACAGAGCCGGGTCTGATACGGATGCTGTTCTAGTACATACAAGATCGACTCTACCTCGCATCATATACTCACGCGCCCGATGCAAGCACGCCGTTCCCTTACCCCAAGCAGAGCCAGTCGCCATCAAAGCGATCGTCGCGGGCGCAAGTTGGTCCAACTGCAGCTGGGGCTAAGGCGCATCCACCAGTCTACTTCAGCATCGACAAGACACTCCTATACAATGCCTTCCATGGTGATTTTGGCCCACTTCACATTGGCCACTTGTACCGTTTTGCTGTACAGTTGCACGAGGTGTTGGGCGACCCTGCGAACGAGGATCGCGCAGTCGTCTTCTGGAGCAGTGCGGACTCGAGAAGTAAGTCACAATATGCGCCGCCGCCGAGGCACTATAATTGACGTATGTAGGCCGCGCAAACGCTGCGTGCATCCTAGCATGCTACATGGTACTCATCCAGTCATGGCCACCTCACCTTGCCTTGGCGCCCATCGCTCAGATGGACCCGCCCTGCATGCCGTTCCGCGACGCAGGCTACAGCCAGGCAGACTATGTCCTAAACATTCAAGACGTGATCTATGGTGTGTGGAAGGCAAAGGAAGAGGGTCTTTGCGGGCTCAAAGACTTCAGCCTGGAAGAGTAGGCTTCCCCAGCACATTCATGTGGCTATCGCTAACCGCAGTAGATACGAGAAGTTTGAGCGCGTAGACATGGGCGATTTCAACTGGGTCACGCCTAACTTCCTCGCTTTCGCCTCCCCACAGCAACAACCGACCCACGAGATCCCAACGACCTCGCCCATGTACGCGACGCTGCCTTCAAATATTGCTGAGATTCAACGGTCAGGGCTTCCTGGACCCTTCAAGAACGTTCTCTCACACTTCTGTGCACGGAACGTTGGGCTCGTCGTTCGATTGAACTCCGAGCTCTACTCCTCCTCCTACTTCACGAAACTCGGAATACAGCACTTGAACATGATATTCGATGATGGGACCTGCCCGCCTCTATCTCTGGTCCGGAAATTCATCAACCTTGCGCATGAGATGATTACGGTGCGCAAGAAGGGCATCGCTGTTCATTGCAAAGCTGGACTTGGTCGAACTGGCTGCCTCATTGGAGCGTATCTGATCTACAAGCATGCCTTCACCGCCAACGAGATCATCGCTTACATGCGCTTTATGCGTCCGGGAATGGTAGTTGGACCTCAACAGCACTGGCTTCATCTCAACCAAGCCACCTTCCGCGAGTGGTGGCACGAGGATACGATGAAGGCCAAGTATGCCGAGATGATGCCTTCCACGCCGACAAAGTCCCCGCACAAGCAGCGCCTTGCGAGCAATGGCCAGACTTTCACGCCACCGAATGGCTCACAGAAGCGTGCCGCGCTTGGTGAGATCGAATCGAACGAGCGAAGCAATGCCGCACACTCAAACATTGGGGTACAAGAGGACAACCTGCCTGCGCCAACACCAGGCCAGCCGCGAAAGACTAGCAAGCTTTACGGCAACAGCACGCGACAGTCGCCTCAGCGAATCGATGAGAACGAGCCATTCACCAAGTCACACACCGAGGTCAGGGCAGAAGTCACTCGCTTTGAAGGCGAGTCAGACGAGGAATACCACTTGCGCCAGATCGCCCGGAGGACTTCATCTCGCTCGCCAGCACGTTCACCTGCTGCGAAGGATAAACAGCGCCGCGCTTTCAGCACGACATCTGTTGTTCAGACCTCCGTAACGCATACTTCATTCGGATTTGGTGACGAGAGCGACCTCGAGAACACCGCACCGAACGGTGGTAGACCCAAGACTCCGAAGGAGAAGAGCGGTAGTGGAAACGGCAGCATCAGTGTGGGCAAGATCCGATCCAGCCCTCTACGACGAAGTACCGACGGCAAGAGTGGTGTACGAAAGACAAGTGGACGAGTCGGAAGTGTTGGCAACTCCATAAGTCGCCCGAAGTCATAGCGTCCCTTTTGGTCTTGATTGCTGATCATCATCTGCATCATCGGTGTTCAGGCATGCATGGCGCATTGGGATCTTCGCTTCTGTCATCTCATCATTACTTCGTCTTCGTCACCAGTCACATCTTCTTCCTCGATAGGCATGGTACAGGCTTCTGCGCTACATAAGCTGTCTTCAGGCAGGCGTTTTGGATCACTCAGTGTGAATATGGGTTGGAATATTGCTGCTTGGGTGTCTTTTGGGCGCATCGGAGCTAATGTCTTTTTCCTCCATGTCTCTTTCTAGTCCCTCCTGTTGTTGACTCTGCATTGCTTCACTTCTGGTCTTGTTTCTTTCTGCGGTCTGGCTGCGGATATGTTCATGACATGTATGAGTTAATGAGTGCGTAGTCTTAACTGTTCAAAATAATACCCTCTCCACTGCCTGTGATGCCATTGACTCGTCCCTTTTTGAGAATAGTATTTTATGTATAGAGGAATGCTTGGGTGGTTTCCAGGGTTGCGACACATCTCAGATAAGATTAGTGGAGCGATGGCGCAATTTCTGGAGCAAAAATTATCTCCGGAACACACTAGTTGCTACACATTTCGCACCTGCATATGTATGATCCCATCTATTGAATACAGATTATTCTCGAATGCCAATACTAGGTCTTTAGCGATAGTTTTGGCTAATCGGAGTCAATTCTATCTTGGCGACTGTGAAGTTTGTAGGCTTGACTTCTAAGCATAGAGTGGGCTAAGCCTACACAGCGATAATGGTATGGATTACACGTGCAGGACTTGATATGGAAAGTGGCCACTAATAGTTGATCGTTCAGGTGCATGCAGACTCATCAACGTTTGCGGAAGGGTTGAGTAAGAAGGAGGTCTACACACAGGTGCTAGAACAAGCAAGGTTGCTATTTGACGGGCAAAGAAACTGGGTAAGAGAAAATGCAATGCAAGAATCCGTCCCCAGCGACGGTCCCTCTCTCATCAAAATCTTGACCGCTAACATGACTGTAGGTCTGGTACGTCTCAAATTCCTCATTACCGCTTGTGTTCCTCTATCACATGGCATACTCCCAAAAATGCATGAATATCCCATACCCCTCACATCTGACCCCAAACAGCAACTTCTCCAACACCGCCTCCCTCCTCTGGCACGCCTACCACTCTCTGCCTCCCCCCTCAAGTCAAGTCAACTGGGCAGGTTTCTACTTCCTAGACCCCTCACACCCTGCGCAACTTCTTCTAGGCCCCTTCCAAGGGCAAGTCGCATGTCAGACTATCGCTTTCGGGCGGGGCGTCTGCGGCAAGGCAGCACAGGAGGGAAAGACGCAATTGGTTGAGGACGTGGAGAGGTTTCCGGGACATATTGCGTGCGATGGGGCGTCGAAGAGCGAGATTGTTGTCCCTGTGGTTACAGATGGGAAGGTGAGTTTGTGCATTTTGTTTCTGGTTGGATTCGAGAGGCATGCAAAGTGTGAATGAAGAGAGTGCGTGCTAACTCGTAGTACAGGTCGTAGCGATCATTGATATTGATTGTGCGGAGTTAAATGGGTTTACAGAGGAGGATCAGACTGCTTTGGAAGAGTTGGCAGAGTTGCTGGCTCAATCGTGCGACTTTTGAATGGACTAAATACCTCCATTGTGTACACCGCATGTCTTCCCATGCAGATCTGAACATACGTTGTCGACAAGACTGTCTATGTTCAATGACAGTAAATATACGGCGCGGGTTCGATAATCCTCATATTGTAAGAACTAATCTGACGCATCACTGCACTGCTAATGCCAAAACCCGGGGAAACCACCCTACGATGAAATCATGCGTAACCACGATGTATTCTTCAGGCCTACCCTTTCTCATATTCTTCAATTTGTTGCGCTTTAGCATCAGCGCATAAGATCTCCCTATCAGCCGCCTTCTTTCTTGATACTCTTACTCTATACCCTCTCACTCTATTGCCCTCTTCCCGCCCCGCAACCCCAGCTACAGGGTCGCAACACGTCGACTCCCATCCCGTTATGTTGCAGGGCAAATCAGAGCATTGATATCCGATCTTTCAAGCCCTCTTATTTGAGTGAAAACGACAGGGATGCGAGCCCGACGTGTTGCGACTCTGTAGCTTTCTGTTGTTAGATCTGGCATCCTGTAGAAGGCCACACCCGTGAACAACCCTTCCTTGTTCTTGAACTCTAGCATGTCCCAAGCATCTGGTTGCTTCTGACATAACAATGCTCCACCCATGAATTTCCTCGCATCTATCTGAGGATGCGCGCTCCAATCGAGGACCCATATCTTCATCGCAGGAAAATAGTCAGTCGAGTGCTTCGCTATCTCTTTCGCTAGGTTTTTTGCTGCATACTGATACATTTGAGGCGTTGCAGGGCAGTACTCATACCACTCAGCGTGCACCTGCTTGTGGAAGACAACAGTTAGAGTATCGAAATAGAAGTACTTGAAAGCGTGGAAAGGGTCATCCTCTTCGAACATTTTCCTGACTATTGGGCGCGATACGGTGAGGTTGAGCCAGCCACGAAGAGTTGTGGGAGGGGTGAAGATGATGTCGTCGCCTTTGGATCGAATGCAGTCCGCTAGGGTATTGACGAAGGCGTTCATGCTTTTGCAAATCTCTGGCTCCAGCTCGTTTCGAATAGCAGTGCAGCTGTATAGCAAGCCGGAGAACTGACTGGAGGGACTGCTGAGCGGCACGTCCGGTACGACAAAGCCGTAAATTTGCAGGCGAAGTTCAGTTGGGAGGTTCAAGAAGGCATTGAGTCCCATTTTGGAAGTAGTGCGAAGAACGCGAATAGAATAGTACGTATGTATGGCTATCGATACTTTACGCAACGGGAGCCTACAAAGCATATCACAAATGACTTCCAAGAACCGATCTCATCTTTGGGTGTCGACGAATCCCAGGTGGCTGTTGCCTAGACAGCTCAGTTTCACTTCCCCGCGCTATCACGTGAGCACCTGTTTCCGGTGGGTTGCTTGTCGCTGAAGCTCAGAGCTCACCCATGGCCCGACTCAACCACGCAACCCACAATGCCGTCCTCGGACTACACAACGGCAACAGGCGGGGCGCTAAAACTCAAAGGCGTCGGCGTCGATAAGAAGAAAAAGAAAAAGAAACCTAAGACCTCCTCGGAGTCTACCAAGCCCTCCGAAGACCCACAAACCACCGAGATCTCCAAACGTCCGACCGAACGCGATGGCTCAAAGTCACCATCCCATACACCAGGCCGTTCACTATCCCCTGAGACCGCCGAGCGATCATTCAAGGAAGGTGGTGGAAGGCAGAAGACAGAAGCGGAGAAACGGCATGATGAGATGCGACGGAAGCGATTGGAGGAGCGACTGAAGCGCGAGGGCGTTAAGACACACAAGGAAAAAGTGGAGGAACTGAACAAGTATCTGAGTGGGTTGAGCGAGCATCACGACATGCCAAAGATTGGTCCAGGCTAAGGAGTTGGGTCGGAGTGGTGGTTGCGATGCATCACACACTGGAACAGGACTTGGAGGTTCGAAGCACATGCCGGGGCATCTTGGTCCATAGAAACCATCATCTCCTGAAGGTATATGGGCCGCTGAAGCACGACAAACTTAGGACATTGCCCGATCGAGTCAATATTGAAAAAAGGAAATCCCAACTAGCAAGTGAGGGGCGGGAGAAGGCAGCAGAAGGCGATAGACAAGTCATTATTGAAGTCAGCGAAGGGACTTAATGGATTCAATTTTGCTTTTCAGCGATCGGTTGTATTCGACACGGAGCAATATTTCACACACGAATCCACCGTATGTTCGTATTTCTCCTCCGCCCAACCTCCCACGAACCCTGCTTTGTCGTCTCCAGGTGCTCGGTGCATTTTTCCAAATCAGTTGAGAAGTTATCTCATAGGTTACTCTATTCAAGTTCGCGGAAGTGTCGCAGGTGACGTGGCTGTGCTAATGTCCTCCCCTCACAGATATGGTCGTAGAACTTCCAGCGTGTGATCCCAAATCTTTCCCTGTGCGTTCTCTCGAAGTACAGCCAGGACCCGCGTGTTTGGAGTGCAGTCGCACTTGTTATTAACAAGATATAGCCCATTCGCCTGCTTGTTTAACGAGTTGACACCGACCTTGCCCTTCCACGGTATGCCACGCCCGCCAAAAGCAGCACTGGTACCCTCGAACAAATGTCTCTGTCCCGACTCCTCGTCGCTAAATGAAAGCAGACCAATCAACGGATTTAGTATGAGCCAGATGAACCAAGCCATCCAGAAATTTGTATTATCCAAACCCCGCCACACATTCCCGGTATTAACCCACCCCGGCCACGAATGGACAAAGGTCACATGGGGATTATCGCCGGCTAGCTTCTCCAAACTCATCGTGTTCATGTTCAGGTTCTGCCCGTGTGCCTTCACAGTACCAAAATTACCCGGCCTTTTCAGGTCCATATCGTCCAGGTCAGTCGATTTCCTCTCCAGTCCGCCCGCCATCACACTAACGACTCTAGGGGCTTGCGCTTTCTCTAGAAGGGGAAGGAGATGGAAGATGAAAAGCATTCGCGAGTAATACCCCAAACTCTGCGCGATCTCCAACCCCTCAGCTGTCTCCCTGCGTGCGCCGAATGTTGTGTAGCCCGCGGTAAGGAACAGTAAGTCAATGTGATGTTCCTTAGTTCTGATTACCTCGCAGATTCGTTTTGTTTCGGCGAGGAGCGAGATCTCGCCTTCAGTCCAAATGATATCGGCTCTGGAATTCAGGGCGTGTAATTCCTCGATGAAAGCGCTCGTGCGCCCTTGCGAACTCTGACGTCCGACGAGGTAGATTCTCACGCTGGCGCCTGTGGCGACGAGGGCCCTGATAGTGAGCTTTCCAATGCCGGATGTGCCGCCAACGAAGATGGCTACGCGTGGGGCCGTGGCGTCATTGATGAGCGCGTTGGACGCTTTTATTTCTGTGTAAGAAACCATTTTCAGAGGTAGGGTGCTAGGTACGGAAGGTTTCTTGAATTTAGCCTGGGAAGCTTTCTGGGAATAAGAGTTAGACTTCTATAGTTGTGAAGCATACGGGATGGTAGATCAGGTGGGGGATACGGTCTATCGCTGGTGTAGGATAGACGAATTGCTACCTAAATTTGTAGGATTCGCTCCCTCTATGTATAGTTGGTTTACCCCTCCCACGTCCCGGACAGAGAAAACTGGACAACTTTTGTCTTGCCTGAATACCTACAAAAGTGCCCGTTTTTTTCCGTCCGTGGCCCCTCACGTGAGGGCAGATCGCTGACAGTAGGATGTACCTCCCGTATGTTGTCAGTTACGAGCGAAGAGGACGAATACAAGCACGAAGGCCTTCAAGAATCAGCTTTAATTGGCTAATCTTATAGTCTCTGTTGTGTCCTTGACTTTTCAGACCCTGCCATTTTCGCTTGGAATTGACAACTAGCCGCGAAAGGCATTGAGCCTCAACCTACTAGTTGAATACGGGTTCGCGTGAGTTAGAACGATTAATGTGAAAAGTTTTCCATAACACGATCGGGGCTCTATTATCTCCCCAACACGAAAACAAAAGATATGTAGAGGCAAGCAAGTACTCGGCTCTATTTCTATTGATGTGAAGATATATATGACTGAGTAGCGCTTGCTCGAAGACTATATGCCTTGTCAAATTTTGTCCCGCCATAGGATTATCTAGTTGAATCAACTACTGCGCAGCTTTGCTATCCAGGCAAGGTAGAAAGAGATATTATATGATTTGAACTGAAACAGGCTAGACTGGCATATTCCTAATAGAGTATAGTTGGGCCAGTAAAGGACCGCTAGCTATCTATCGTGTCGGTCCAACTTAATCCGCCCGATCGACGTTCTCGTTAACTACCAATCGTAATTCTACCGTGTCGACTAATTGCACGCGAGGCTTTTGCGGACGAAGCAAGAATCACGCTCAATATTTCGCTGCTATGCATTGGATAGGTTTCTGTTTGCTCCGGGAGCCGAGTCGGACAGGTGCAGCACTCCCCTCGTTTGCGCAAACACCAAGGGTAAGATACGAGCACCTTCGACATCAGGCAATCGTTAATCCTTACATACGCCTTGTAAGGCGCAGGAGATTTTCGAAACTGGGCTATTATAGGCGGATAAGTCCGATGTTGATACTACGAACCAGCCTATTCGCTTGCGCTAGTCCCTGGTGCTGAAGCTGTCACTGGTGTCTACGTATCGTCGGGTAATGACCGTCACTGCGAGTGCCTCCTGCATGCGCCACGCCGTATTGTGTACGTCAGACAATGTCCCAACACCTGTATTCTGGAGCGCATTTCTGAAGTGCTTGTGTCGTGCTTCGATTTCAGTGATTGCAAGATTTGGAGGCGTAGAAACCGTACATCATCAGCGTCGATCCTGAAGCTTGTTGTTGAAGATAGAGACAGCTATCGCGAAACTACCGCTCCTAAGTGGACAGCGCTAGGCTCACAGTGCCCTTGTAACCCTGTTTCCGCGTCATAGCTTGATACACCAGGTCAATGGTTCCACGGTGGAGAAACCAAAAGATGCTGGGATGAGAGCGGAATGTAGTGGCACGATCAGCCCAACATGCAGGGTACGGATCACGAGAAAGGAGCTGCGGTCGACCTTATTCGCGCTTTCCAAGCCTTGTGTGAAACGCTTTGGTTTGCGAGAGTAATCTGGAATCGCTCAGATCAATCCCAGGGGTGTTGAGCATCTCTCTCATAGTCCAATTGCGCGGTCGCCGACGATGACCGCTTCGATCAGCAGACGTGGCGAGTGTAACTTAGGGTGCGCTAAAATGTTCTCGAAGAATTCCTTATCAAGGGCCGACTGAGGCAGTCGTTCGCTCCGTGTACCAACGACGAATAGTGTGCAGCTGTCGCAGTGCTCCGAGTGATTATAATTTGCCCAGATCGCCTAGCGCGCCGATTACTTTTGCCGAAGGCTTGTTGGATTGCCAAATTGTACCCCTTAGAGCGAACGATGACTGCCCACGGTAACGTTCGTAGCACTCAGTCGTCGTTGTCGCCTCCTCGCAGCAGTCAGAGAGACAAACAGGATCCGGTTGCGACTTGATTGAAGTAGACATGAACTTGAAGGGGTTCGAGTGCCATCGTGAGCAGGGCCTGAGGGTCCACTCAGCACTACACAGAGAAACCCCACGTCAAGTACGCCCGCTTGATGTCCATGTCGTGGCCTGTCACTCAATGCAACCCTTCCCCAGCCAGCGGGTCCACCCTTATCGAGTGCCCCGCGCGATTGTTAGGCAATTGATGGTCATATTGCCTGCGCAAGACGGCGAGTCCGCAGTCGTCATTCGCTGGGCAAGCCAATCTCGGCCCTCCAGCCCTGTTACTACCAAGAAACGCCGCTGCTAGTCTCGATATCCAAATTGCCGCCGCTGTTGTGTCTGTGTTTTTTGGCTATGCTTGATGTTGGGAGGGTCTAGAAATCGTGAGAGTATTTCGAGCCTACCGATATAAAGACCGCTCTTGTACTCTCTCATCGCGGTCTCATCCCAGACGAATTCACTTTCGTCCTGTCGATTGGCAATTGGGCCTATTCGTCTCTTTCAAAGTCCCACATTCCCACTTAGGAAATAACTCTTTTGGGGAAGCCCTCCAGTTCGAGGTCATATAAGCCTTTCTGTCCTCTCTTACCCCCTCCATCTACGATCGACCACTGCCAACATCTTCAACATGTCGGCCAACGACTACGAGAAGCAACAGTATCCTATGGGCTCAGAATCGCCCTCAGATCATGGCGTTAAGGATGTTGTCGAAACAAAGGGCAACCACATCAGCGAGGCTGCTGACATCTACGGCAATGTCCAGACTGCTGAGGATTTTGGATACGTCCAGCGAGGTCTCAAGTCCCGACACATTCAATTCATTGCCCTCGGTGGCACTATTGGAACCGGTCTCTTCCTCGGAATCGGTACTGCGTTCGCCCATGCTGGTCCTGTCTCTGTTCTGCTCGGTTATACGATCACTGGTGTGGCTGTCTTCGGCATGATGCAGTGTCTCGGTGAAATGGCTACCTGGCTCCCTCTTCCAGGTGCTATCCCACAATATTGCGCTCGTTACGCAGATCCTGCCCTCGGTTTTGCAGTCGGTTAGTAACGTCCCAACTGAACTGTATGTGAGACATACACTGACTCCGTACCTTGACACCAGGCTGGAATAATTGGTACCAATGCGCCATCACTCTATGTGCCGAGATCTCTGCTGCCGCCGTCCTTGTCTCCTTCTGGGATCAGGACGAAAAGTACAGTCCGTAAGCTATCACAACGTGTAGGCTCCGTGAAAGAGACAAACTGACTGCTTACGCAGGGCCATTTGGATAAGCTTAATTATAGTGATCATCGTCTGCCTGAATATCTTCGCGGTCAAGATTTACGGAGAAGCCGAATTCATCTTCGCATCGATAAAAATCATCACGATAATCGGCTTGCTAATTGCTGGTCTTGTTATCATGCTTGGTGGTGCTCCCGATAAAGATCGTCGCGGATTTCGTTACTGGAAAGAAGGCGCCATGAAGGAGTACGTCGGGACCGGTAGTACTGGACGTTTTACAGGCCTTTGGTCAACGCTTGTCAACGCTGCCTTCTCGTATGGCGGAGTTGAGATGGTCGCCGTTGCCGCAGGTGAAGCCACCAACCCTCGCAAGGTATGTAAGATCGCGGTTCTGTTGGGTACTTCTGGTTATCTTCACCGGGGTTTTGCAAATGCTGTTTGGCAGTGCAAAATGTCGCGAAAAACTCCGGGGGTGCCTAAACATGCCTAAGTGTGGATCACGTAATTTATACTCCACTAGTAATGGATTGCTAACTGTACCACCATTTAGAACATCCCCAAAGCTGTTCGACGCGTCTTTTGGCGCATATTGTTTTTCTATGTCTTCGGTTCTATCATCATTGGGTACGTATACGTCCGCTCTCGGTGATCCTCATGAGCTAATCCTATGTCAGTGTATGCATTAGTTCCAACGATCCGCAGCTCACCAACGAGTCCGCAAAAGGCGGTCAGAGCTCGCCTTGGGTCATTGCCATGAAGAACGCCTCCATCCCTGTTCTTCCTCATATTATCAACGCCGTTATCTTGACTTCAGCAACTTCATCCGGCAACGCCTTCCTATACACTGGTTCGCGTTACCTCTTCGGTGTCGCCCAGAATGGCCAGGCTCCCAGATTTCTCCTCAAGTGCTCGAAGCAAGGTGTCCCATACTACTGTGTTGCCATCACCGCTTCTATCGCCTTGATCACATACATGAGCATATCCACCGGTGCCAACACCGTCTTCCTGTGGTTCCAGAACCTCACGACCATTGCCCAGCTCTTCACATGGTGCAGTATCTGTATCACATACACGCGCTTCCGCAAGGCCCTTATTGCTCAGGGCGTCGACCGCAACACCTTGGTATTCAAGAGTGTGTTCCAACCCTATACCGCTTGGATTGCTTGCGTGTACTTTGGACTGATCCTCGTCTTCAACGGGTTCAAGGTTTTCACACAAAGGCCTTGGGGTTCCGCTGAGTTAACCAGCTTCTTCACGGCTTATGTGGGTGTGGCGATTTTCTTCCTCCTGTACGGCTTCTGGAAGATATTCAAGCGCACGAAGGTCGTTAATCCGGCCGAGGCGGATATCTGGAGTGGAAAGGCTGCTCTCGATGCGGAGGTCTGGCCTGAGCAGATCCCACGTAACGCCCTTGAGAAGTTTTGGTTCTGGTTATGCTAGAGGCCGATGCGATGGAGTCTATCGAGAAGGTGTCGGTGGCGGTAGCTTCAAAGCTTCCGATCTGTTTTCAAGTAACGAGCGCGATAACTTTGTATACAATACGGCGAAATATTGAAACATCCAGACTCATACCCTTTTATCGTAAAGCTTTTTAAACGATTATGTCGCCATGTTTGCGCAAACTGTGACTCATCTCGTATTGGAGCGAAAAGCTGTTAGAGAGATGATTTAGGATGTGCCCATTGCAATGTAATTAATTGTAGTAGCAAGAGAGTACTTCTGGAACCTCTGAGGCCATCCCATGCTCTTGTATATGTGCTATCGCGCCAACACGCTTAGCGTTGCTATCACGCCCTACGAGATGTTTGGTTTCCCGGCGGGCAAATATGGGAGGCCTGATAAATGACATGATATGCCCTATCTGATCCGCCACATAGACAGCAGGGTCGATTCAGCTCTTCTACGTACACCTAAAATTAAAGATCAATCGCGTATCCATAGATAGCCTCTCTATTGAATTCACGTGGTGGTTAAAGAACCTGTCACCTATGAGAAACGGGATGGAAGGCGGTGCACGTGCTCACTTTACCTAGGTACCTGTTTAGTACTAACGCATATTTGAAAAAGAATCCGCGCGGCTTCCAGGCATCAATGGTTCAGCAACTTCAACCACTTACGCCCTTTTAACACCAATCTTACCCTATTTTAAATGGTCGCATCGAACCTATGACGAAGATTGTTCTTGAATCTCAGGCATTGATACTAAAGAAAGGCGAACCAAACCCATATCTTAGCTTGGTCGGGTTATCGGTGGTAGATCATGGAAGAGCGAGGATAGCTTCATATACGTTTTGTAGGCACTATTTCAGCTAGACCGATCATCGGAGACATCGCGGCTCATCTAAGAATTGGCTAAGGGACGCCTTAGAATCTTATACGTATAATGAGCCTACCGGAGCAGGTGAGCGAAGCTAGCGAACGAGACGCAACGGGAAGGCTCTGGACGATGCCAAGCCATATCGTCGACAGTCCTGACTCAGAGTCTACCAAAAAATCCCAAGACCAGCCGTTGAACCGGGCTTGTGAGGCCTGCCGGGTGTCCAAAGTACGGTGCTTGGTAAATCCTGTGGCAGGGTCAACACAATGCCAAAGATGCGCAAAGGCCGGCAAGGCCTGTGTTTTCGCGCCGCCAGCTAAGCGACGCCAACGAAAAAGAACAGATGTCCGAGTCACAGAGTTAGAGAAGGAGATCCAAAAGATGCGCAGCTTCTTGAAATCCAACAATCTGCCATCCGGTGAAATAAGTGACCACGAGTCTGTGGACGAGCAATCCGATGAGCAAGCACATCATGGAGAGAAGGAGACACCCCCAGACCCACAAAGTCACGGGAGTGCGACAAGTACCGCGTCCACTTTCGCCAACCCATGGTCTGTGGTTCCTGCTACAAAGGCACCTGTGCCAGGTTCCACCAACACATGCGGGCCCAGAGATCTACTAGGACCTTCAGAGGACGACATAATCGACCGCGGCGTAATCACAGAAGAGCAGGCCGAGGAGTTACTTGGTATCTGGCGCAGTGACCTGGTTAACGGATGTCCCGGTGTTATAGTACCCAGAGACTGGACAGCGCTCGAGCTGAGAGAGAAGAAGCCCGCGCTCTTCCATTCCATTATGGCAGCAGCTTCACACTCGAAAGGGTCTGCATTCTCGGATAAGTTACATGAGGAGGTAGTGTATCTTTATGCGCGATCGATATTTATCAATGGCGAGAAGTCGGTGCAGACTATACAAGCACTACTCGTCACCGTCGCCTATTATTCACCTCCAAGGACCCCAGGACAGTTGCAGATCTATCAGTGGGTCAATATGGCCGCCTCCATGGCGCTCGAACTTGGCCTCGCTTCTAAACCTAGGACGCACGAGCAGCTACCTAAACGAGCAATCCGATCATTACAGAAGATTTCTTCTCCAGAAGAACTCCTCGAAAACTGCAGAACCGTTCTCCTTATCTACATCGTCAGTGCGGGTTTCTCAATGAGGCTGAAGCGCCCTAACATCCTCTTGTTCAACAGCTGGATGGAAGAATGCTACAACTTGCTTGAAAAGTCGAAATTATTAGACGACAAGAGAATTATCGCATGGCTGAAGCTGCAAAGAATCGCCGACGAGGCAAATACAGCCTTTGGCTTTGACGATGCGAGCACCAGTTTCAGTCTGTCTGAGCTGCGGATGCAAATCATCCTGAGAATTTTCGACCGTAGGATGCAGGACTGGAAAAGGTCCGTTCCAGATGACGTGATGACTTTGTTCGCGACAATAGAGTTTCATCAAAACATGATGTCAATGTGGGAGTTTGGAATGGATGGAGGACGATACGACGTAACCGAATTTCGCAATCGACATCTCACACTTCCTGCTTTGGACGACGACTGTGTGCAGCCCGAGTCTCTACTTTCTCGCTCCGCCCTGCAAATCAATGCCACGACGAAGTGTATCAGCGCTGCACACTCCATCCTAGACTGCTTCATCTCGATACCCGCCGAAATGCTACAAAAGGCACCGAATGTGATCTATGTTAGGTCTATCTATGCCCTCGTGGCACTAATGAAAGCGGAGTATGCGATCGGCACGGATCCAGACATGCGAGAGTTGCTAGAGAGTCAGAGTCTGAAAGTGGGTTACTACCTCGATACTGTGTTACAGAAGACATCCGAAGCGAGCGGGCCACAGAAATGTCGCATACCGACACATTGGACGTTTGTGCTTGAGGCTAAACTCAAGTCGTGGTGGGACGAATATCAGAAGTGGCGGAAAGAGGGACGGCAGCTGAAGCGCAGAAAGATGAATGAGGGGGAGAAGAGTGCGACTACGACGACGGGTAACCAGACGCCTACCTTTGCAGACAACAAAGCTCAGCCCTCGACATCCTCAAATTCAATACAGCCATCGACGAACCAAGGCATACCTTCGGCATCTCATTTCGCCCTTGGGAACCCCTACCCCTCTTGGAATACCAATGATATTCAGCTTGATACTTCCACCTCAAGTCAACCGCTTGGTGGCCAAACAACCTTCACACCAGACATAGGCGACTTCTCGGCAGCATTCCAGAACGGAGACTTGTACCTTTGGAACGACATGACAGTCGATGGTGGTTGGGGACTACAAAGTGACTTGTACAGTGGGATGGGATTTGGGCCTTTGAACGGGCAAGGATTTTGAGGGTCACACCTGCGAAGTCTGGTATGATCGAAATTATGATGATACAATCTCAAGGTCCTCAGTACTGTGGAGTTGTCAATTGCGCATTCGCTGTTCTTACCCTCCACAGTGCGGAATGTTCCGGTGTCGGAGAAGCTACCCCACCGATCTGATAATTTGTTCGGCCAGCATTCCTCTCATGTCAGCACAACCCCCATTTACCATTCTCCGCCGACTCCTCAACTCAGTACCTGCTCGGTACTCAATCCGGACTAAATTCACCTTACCAACCTTTCGTCGCATCTCCGCACCCTTCTCTACAATGGCACACGTCGGCACCGCGCACAAGTACTCGAAACGCCTCATCGCCTTCGAACACGGCTCCACCCCCGCTGCTTCCTCGAATGACGCACCGAATACACTTCTCTGGATTGGAGGTCTAACCGACGGCTTACTCACCGTACCATATCCTGCCTCCATCGCCGCATCGCTGCCCTCATCCTGGGTCCTCGCGGAAGTCCTCCTCTCGTCTTCATATAAAGGATGGGGTACGGGCAGTCTAGCTCGGGACGCGCGCGAGCTCGGCGAATGCGTCCAGTACTTCCATAACCTGCGGCCAGGCAAGAAGGTCGTGTTGATGGGGCATTCAACAGGATGTCAGGATATCATGGAGTATGTGATTGGCAAAGACAACGACAAGCGGCCCGGAGTCGATGGAGTACTCCTCCAAGGCGGAGTCTCGGACCGGGAGGCGTGGGTAGACATGCTCAAGGAAGGCGAGGAGAAGGACGAATACGACGCTATTGTCAGGCACGCAAAAGAGATGATCGACCGGGGCAAGGAGAAGGAGGTCATGGAGGCGCATTTGGTTTCTAGGGAACTCGGCGCGCCGATGACTGCGTATCGCACGTACTCTCTCCTTGCGCCCGGCGGCGATGACGATTATTTCTCCTCCGACCTATCTGACGAGCACTTCGCGAAGACGTTCGGCGCGATACCGAAGAGCACGCCCGTGTGCTTCCTACTCGGGGGTGAGGACCCGTTTGTCCCCGCTTCGATCGACAAAGCTGCGCTCCTGCAGCGTTGGACAAAGATAATTCGCGACGGTGGAGGAGTCGTCGACGACGAGGACGGAGGCGTGATTCCAGGCGCGCACCACGCCCTCGACACTGATCCGGAGGAAGTAGTGCAAGACTTGGTGAAGAGGGTGTGTGGCTTTGTGAAGGGTTTAGAGAAGAACAATGAGTGGGGTGGCAATGAGTCGAGATTATGACTTGACACGTTGCGTGGTTATGGGACGCAATTCATTCTCACTACGACAAGCTTCATTAGAGAGGGACTTTGTTGTTGTATTACACCGCGCAGATGGGTAGCAAGACCTTCTTTTAGCAAGAATCGTCCGTACCGGGTACTAGACGATGCTGTTACTACTACCGACGAGAAGAAATAGAAGACGGGGCCATAGTCCTTCAATTCCGAACTCCAACACGGGACCAGTATACGGGACTATCACGCCCATTGCCGCGCCGAGACTAAAGAGATTTCGAAGCCACAAATGCTATGGA